>CM053606.1:79032939-79115472 GCA_028646535.1 Procyon lotor | reverse complement strand
AAACTGTGGAAAGAGCTGAGATGCCCTTCAACAGACGAATGGATAAAGAAGATGTGGTCCATATATACAGTGGAATGTTACTCAGCCATCAGAAAGGATGAATACCCAACTTTTGCATTGACATGGATGGAACTGGAGGAGATTATGCTAAGTGAAATAAGTCAAGCAGAGAAAGTCAATTATCATATAGTTTCACTTACTTGTGGAACATAAGGAATAGCAAGGAGAATATTAATATCTCCTAATAACATTAGGAGAAGGAAGGGAAAAATGAAGGGGGTGGAAATCGGAGAGGAAGATGAACCATGAAAGACTGTGGACTCCAAGAAACAAACTGAGGGTTTTAGAGGGGACGAAGGTTTTAGAGGGGAGGAGGGTTTGGGGGATGGGTTGGCCTGGTGATGAGTATTAAGGAGGGCACGTATTGCATGGAGCACTGGGTGTTATATGCAAACAATCATGGAACACTGCATCAGAAACTAATGAAGTACTGTATGGTGACTAGCATAACAAAATATAATAAAAATATTTTTATGGTTTTTTAAAATAGGGAAATTTTTATTTGGGGTAACATAGATAAAAATTCTAGGACTGTTTTTCCCTCTTGGTAGTGTAGAGTAGAATTTGTCTAACGTTGAGGCATTTGTTGCATTAATGTATGAATTTGAACATTTCCTACTGACTGCTATTCTTCAGTGGGGAAATACTTTTTGAAATACTTTATGGTTTGAAATCACAGAATTTATGAAATCGGAATATTTGAGAGTAGAGGATTTGAAACTTTGAGAATAAAGTTAAAAATAGAAGTAAAAGAACATTACTTGGACAAGTTTATTATACTTAACAAAGCTGGTGGCTGTAGGTCCTCTTTATAACTAGAAACCCTCCTGGTACTAAATGCAGCAAAAATTTTTGAGTGGCTTCCATGTTCAACACACAATGTTAGGCATTCATGATATAAAACAGCCCTTGCCTCCCGAGACTGATAAAACTCACTGTTTAGATAGGGAAAATGAAACGTAAGCTTCTGGGTACTGTACGATGTGATAGGTATACAGAAAGTATGGTGGTAGTGCAAATAAAAGCCTAGTTAATTGTGCCTGGGGAGGCTGGGGACTTCTGGAAGCCTCTGTCATAGAAAGCTTCACTGAAGAGTTATTCTTGAACTGGCTGTGGAAGGAACAGTAGGAGTTCAATAGGGGCATCAGAGAGGATGGGCTTTCTAAGGAGAACAAACAGCATGCCTAATGAGATCAGATATTAGAACGTATTTTGAGAATTGCAGTTAATTTAATGTGGATAGAATATAGGTTGTTTAGGTGGAGTGGAGAGAAATTGGGAGAGGTTTGCAGAATTCAGACCATGAAGGGTCTAAGAGGTATGGTTGATGACTCGAAGCTTTTGTGGGCATCAGAGAAGTCTAAACAGGGTGGAGACAGGATCTGATTTATATATTAGAAACCTAGCTCTGATGTCAATAGAGTGAATAGATTGTAGTTGGGAAAGGCTACAAGTCAGAAGCCAATTTATAACAACCCATGTGAAAAGTAAGGACTTGAACTAATGCAATGGCAGTGATGATGGCTTGGGAAAGCTCAAAGTCAGAATCACCAGAATGTAGGATAGGAGAGGGGTACCTGGGACAGGTGACCAGATCGTGACCAGAGCCAAAATCAAGAGTTCGATGCTTAACTGACTTTTTAGGTTTTGGCTTAGGTGATTCCATTGATGGAGGTGTCGTCATTCAGTAAAACATGAATGCCTTCAGTTTGGAATTGTTGGGTTAGATGGGCTTGTGAGATACCCAGGTGGAACTGTTTAGTTGGGCAGTAGAGTCTGGGACTCGAAGGGCATTCTGGGTTTGAGCACATTCCTTTGAGAGGGATGGCTTATTAGGTGAGCGTTGATGTCGTGGAGATTGTGATAGAATTTGTAGAGTATGTATATTAAGAATAACAAGACTAAGGTGTAAATCTAGGGAATGGTAAATTTTGAAGGTGCAGAAAAAGAAGAAAGTATGAAAGACTGGTGATTTGGCAGAAATTTAGGATGGACTAACCACCAACAGCAATAATAGCAACAAATAAAAGATCCTAACGTTCCTGAAGCCAGGAGAGAGAAGTGGTCATCAGAATCAGTTGACAATGAGGGGATCTTTGATGACATTTGGAAGGGGTGTCAGTGTAATGGCAGGGGATAGAGTTCAGATTCATCTTTGAAAGGAAAGTGTTTGCAGCCATTGTCTCCTGTTCTTTTGGTTTCTAGTTGGTCTTCTTATAGTCTGAGGCTTTTTTATGAAAATAGAACCTAGTTAAGTTGCATCAGACTTATTATATTGCAGATAGTGATAAAAATGGTTTATTTCTTCAAATGTTTTCTTTCTTATATTTTGGTTTGGATTGATGAGAGTAATACTGAACTATATCTTCCAAATAGGAATTGGTCAAGCATACCACTGATCCTACTGAGAAGGCAAATCTGAAACTGGCTCTTGATGCAATGAAGGTAAGGAAAATGTACCATTAACTTCTTTGTATTTTTTATTCCTGCTTAAAAACAATAGAATACAAGATGCTAATATCTGTACATAATATGCTGATATATTAAATATATAAGTATTTGTGTAGTTTGGTATTTGGTGGGGAGAGCTGGATATTTTTTAAAGATTTACTTATTTATTTTAAAGTGAGAGAGTGTCCGTGATTCAGGGGAGGGGCAGAGGGAGAGAATCTCCAAGCAGAGTCCTGAGCTGAGCGCGGAGCCCCATGGAGCCTTATGTGGGGCTCGATCTCTCAACCTGAGATTGTGACCAGAGCCAAAATCAAGAGTTCGATGCTTAACTGACTGAGTCACCCAGGCACCCCAGAAAATTGGATATATTTTTTTAAGATTTTATTTATTTGAGAGAGGAGAGACCACAAGCAGGGGAAGTGACAGAGGGTGAGGGGGAAGCAGGCTCCCCGCCGAGCAGAGAGCCCGATGCGGGGCTTGATCCCAGGACCCCGAGATCATGACCTGAGCAGAAGGCAGAGGCTTAACCCACTGAGCCACCCAGGGGCCACGAGAACTCGATAGGTTTAACTGAAATAGGTATCTTTGCGTGGATTTAATTGTTAGACAAAGATACATAAAACCAAGAGGTGTATTAAAATAACTTGTTTTTTTATGAAAGTATGACAACTTTTATAACCCCCGGGAATGATTCAATATAATGGTTTTATTTCACATTCTTTTTGTGGTTACTGATAGAACACTGTTGGCTTGTGTATGCAGCAGGTGAGTTCAGAACACTGGTGTGACTTACTTTCCTCAAGTGAAGCTCTCTGCCAGGCTGACCTTTGTGGATGCTGTGCATCAGCACAGGTGGATTTCACTTGGGGCTTCTATTTTTAGGTAAATCTGAAAATCAAGAGCTACAAGTAGATAAGGGCAGACTTTTAAACATACTGGGCAATCTGTAACACTCCAATTTCTACGTTCCGCTGCACACTGACTTTGAAAGAAATATTTGCTCCGAACTTAAAACGTAAGCAATTATTTGTTTTCAAAACAAAATGCCTACATGACTCCACTCAGAACGATGCCAGTGGCTTCTCTGCGTCCTGGTGCCAGGGTCCGTGTGGGCTCTGCTCTTCCGCTGATTTCAGGAGCCTGTCAGGAACCGTCACATAATTATTTGTTCTTTTCCAAAGTCATACCAAGTTTCCAATTTTTAAAGAAATCCTTTATAGATACATCCTATGAAAAGTCAGACTTTCATTTAGAACAAAGTTAGGAACTGCTTTTTTGTCCAAGGTCTGTTCCTACTGTTGGAGCTGAATTTAAGAGGGTAGAGAAAAAAAGAACACCCAGAAAACAGGAAAATCTAGAGCACATATAATAAAAATAGCTACTTACAGTATGGAAAGATTAGCTAATGTTTCCTCAAATATGAGAAAAGACATTTTAAAGTAGGTGAAGAAGGCACGTGGAGAAATATGTCCAACATTGTTCACTTCTAGTTCATTTTAGTGCTCTGACTTTTTCTCATTTCCCTTGCTCCTCCTTCATTAACTCTTTAAAATTGAACTGGTGGCCTTGATGAAAGCTCTTAGGAACTAAGACCCTAACTGGTTGCAGAAAACAGCCCTGCTGGACTCATTGTCTAACTTTCCGTTACTTTTTTCTCCCTGCTAATCCTTCATTATTGCATCATTGACCTTATTCTAACCCATGTAAGAATGTGATTCTCTCAAGGTCAGTTATTAACGTGTTTGGAATTGGCATTCTCCTGACCCAGTTTTCTTTTGTTGTTCTGCATGGTGGCAGATTTGTTTGCTTTTGTTTTTTATCCTTGCTCTTCTCAGAGGTGTGGTAAATGACAACTCTTTAGTCTTCCCAGCTGTACTCGAGACATTTTAAAATTGGCTTTTCAGTCGCAGCTTTGATTGATTGGACGTTCATTTTATTGTCATTGAAAAGTTATGGTGATTACTTTTACCCCTAATGAAATTAATGATGTGTTTTTCTTTCAAACAGTTCTCATCTCTTCTCCAGTCTTATCCTGACTTCTTTTTATACCCTTCTCTTTATTCTTTAGGACTTGGCACAATATGTGAATGAAGTGAAAAGAGATAATGAGACCCTTCGTGAAATTAAACAGTTTCAGCTCTCTATAGAAAATCTGGTATGTAATTATCCTGCTATCCAGCTTCCCGAAGTCACAAATCAGAGGACATTCTACAAGTTGTTTTTGAAGAAAGGATGGTTTACCTTGAAGTTTCTGTTGTTGTAGGTTTTTTTCTGATTCTTGTTTGGCAGCACCCACATGGCTGTCTCATGGCACCTGTGACATGTGTGTCATTGTCCAAGGACTTTCTGCCTTTGCTTGTCCCTCCCTCTTTAATCACACTGTGCTTCTTCCCTTGGCTGTACAAATTCAAACATTGCAGGTTTTTTCTTTTCTTTCCCTTACCCCACACATACTCACGGCTGATTCCTGTTAATATATTCATTTTATATGTTTTTTGGGGTGACTGCTGTTTGCCAGACATTTTGCTTGGGACCGGGGCTGTGCTTATAAACAGCAGGGTCTTGTGGTTGAGGAGGCAGTAAAAAGAGTTTAAAAATGCTCTACTGAGAGTCATGCTGTGAACAGGGCGAGGCAACAGAAGATTTAAGGAGAGTCCTCCTCTAGATGAGATGGTGAGAAAAAGTCATTCTGAGTCATTCACCTCTTGAACCTGAGGCAGAAGAAGAAACCGGTGGTGCAGAGATCTAGGGGAGAGGATTCCAGACAGAAGCCTTAACAAATGAAATGCCCAGAGATGGGCCAGAACCTGGAGTGTTCAAGAGGTTGGAAGGCAAGTGTGGCTGGGTGAGTGAGGGGCTCCGAGGTGGGAGAGCGGTGGATGGAAGGGCTGTGTCCCCCCGCCTCCTGGGCCAGGGCGCTGAGCTGGGCTTTTGCTGTGATGACAGGGGAAGCTAGCGAAGGGTTCTCTAGAAGAGTTTCATTCTGGTTTACACACTACGAAAACCCTCAGAGCAGGCAAGCCGATCGGCAAGCTGTTGAGGTGGTTTCAAGGAGCTGGCAGAGGCCTGGATGTGAAAATAGAGATACACCGATGAAGGAAAGACACTTTTCTTGGTGGAGCCATCTTACTGCCGCTTCCTCTGAAACATCTTTTCATGGGTACAGTCATGTCCCCCTTTCTGGGCCCCATCTGCCACCTCTCCCGTCCCAGAAGCCTCCAGCCATCCCCTCAGGTGGTTGCACTTCTAGATGGCAGACTTCTCGGTTCAGTCTCTTTCTCAACCTTGTCAGTATTGGCTGTGCCTTCGGGATTCAGTCAGCATTCCTTAGCATGGGATTTAAAGCCCTCAGTGATCTGGGCTTAAACTACTTTCCTGAACTCATCCAGCCAGGACCTGCCCCACATACTTTCTTTGCGGCTCTCCTGCTGTGTTGTAAGGTCTCTAATTGGCCCTACGTTTTTATCATTCTGCCTTTGATCGTTAACGGAGTCAAAGCCTCGGATGTCTTCCCGTTATTTCCTATCAAATTCTTTCAAGATCCAACAAAAATAATTCTTTCCCTAATCTCCTATTATTACTTTCTTTTTGTAATTCCATAGCATATTGCCAGGCAGCTGTTTAGCAGTATGTAGTGTATGTGTGGAATATGTATGACATTTACCATTTTTGAATGTACAGTTTTGCGATGTTAAATACATTCGTGTTGTTGGGCAGCCATCACCACTGTCCACCTCCAGAACTCTCTTCATCTGGTGAAACTAAAGTCCTGTACCCATTAAACACTAACTCTCTCTTCTCTCCTCCTCCAGCCCTTGGATGGCAAGCAAAATGGTTTGCAAAATGGCAACCACCATTTTACTTTGTCTTTGTGAATTTGACTATTCGAGGAACCTCATGGAGATGGAATCATGTAATATTTGTCCTTCTGTAACTGGCATATTGAGCATAATGTCTTCAGTGTTCATCCTTGTAGCATGTATCAGGATTTCATTTTTTTTTTTAAAGAACTTCCTTTTGAGGCTTTAAAATATAAAAATAACATTATTTTTATATAACATTTTATATAAATGTTAACAGCTTTAAAATATAAAAATAACATTTTTAAATGTTATTTAAAACAAAAATAACATATAAAAATAACAAATAAACATTTTGATTATCCATTTATCTGTCTATGGACTCTTGGATTTCTTCCCTTTTTTGGCTCTTGTGAGTGACGCTGCTACGAACATGGGTGAGCAAATAAATACTTGAGTCCCTGCTTTCACTTCTTTTGGATATATACCCAGAAGTGGAATTGCTGGATTATATGGTAATTCTAGGTTTAATTTTTTGAGGACTAGCCATGTTGTTTTCCACAATGACTGCCCCATTTTACATTCCCACCAGCAATGCACAGGAATTCTAGTATCTCCACATCCTTGCCAACACTTGTTCTTGTTTTTTCTTTTTTAAAAAATAATATCCATCCAAATGGGTGCAAAGTAGTATCTTATTATGGTTTTTGACTTTGTATTTCCCTAATGATTAGGGATATTGAGTATCCATATGCTTTTTGGCCATTTATATATCTTTCTAAAGAAATGTCTATTCAAGTCCTTTGCCTATTTTTGAATCAGGGTTGCTTATTTTTTGTTGTTGAGTTATAGGAGTTCTTTATATATTCTGGATATCAATTCTTTTTTTTTTTTTTAAAGATTTTATTTATTTGACAGAGAGAGAGAGATCACAAGTAGGCAGAGAGGCAGGTGGGGGTGGGGATGGGGGAAGCAGGCTCCCTGTCGAGAAGAGAGCCCTATGTGGGTCTCAGTCCCAGGACCCCAAGATCATGACCTGAGCTGAAGGCAGATGCATTAACCCACGGAGCCACCCAGGCACCCCTTGGGTATCAATTCTTGTCACACATTTTGTTTGCAACTATTCTCTACCATTCTGTTGCCTGGTTGCCTTTTCACTCTGTTGATACTATCCTTTGCATAAAGTTTTTCATTTGGATGAATTTCAACGTGCCTTTTGTGGATAGTGCGTTTGGTGGTATATCTAAGAAATCATTGCAAAATCCAGTGTCATAAAACTTGTCCCCTGTGTTTTCATCTAAGGGTTTTATATTTTTAGTTCTTTGATCAGTGTGGTATTCTGTGTAAAGTAAGGGTTCAACTTCATTCTTTTGCCTGTGCATATCCAGTGTTCCCAGAATCTTTGGTTGAAAAAGCTATCCTATCCCCCATTGAATGTCTTGGTACTGTTTTCAAAAACCCTTTGACCAAATATACATGAGGGCCTATATCCAAGTGTTCTGTTCCATTGATCTAGAAGTCTGTCTTTATGCAAGTGCCACTCTGTTTTGATTACCATAGTTTTGTAATAAGGTTTGAAATCAGGAAGACTTAGACCCCAACTTTGTTCTTTTTCAAGATTTTTTGGCCGATTAAGGGTCCCTTGAGAGTCCATATGAATTTTGTGATGAAGTTTTCTATTTTGTGCAAAATACATCATGGGGACTTTGATAGGGAATATCTATTTTTATACTTTCTTGCAGCACAGCTAATTAATTACGTATCTGCTTCCTCTATTAGAATATAATCTCCTAGATGTTAGTGATAATTTTCAGTCAGTTCTTTTTCCCCTTAGCACTTTGTACAGTAGGTTTTCATAAATACTTTTTTTATTGTCTGCCTCTGGGGAAATGGTTCATTATGTTTAATCATTAAGCTATACTTTTTGTTCTTGAGATCTTAGCTCAAGGAAGCTATCCTTGACTTCCTAGAACAAATTAAGCCCCTGGCAATGCATGTGTCCTGTACTTTTTCTCCATGGCAATTGCACATTTATAATTATATACTTATGTGAATATTTCCTCCTTTCCACTGGGCAAGGGGAAATTTTGCCCTATATCTACTACTGTGTCTGGCACACAGAGGGTGCTCAATAAGTATTAGTTGCTGTAACTTTGTTGTGATTTGAATTCTTCAAATTACAGAATTAATCAGTTAATTCTTGCTTTTGGTAGCTAACTTCCCTATTAAGTTATAAGTAAAGTTAATTAATGTCCTCAGTATACCTCCTAGGCTGTCCAAGGACAGACTGTTAGTGAAAGTGAATCATATAGACCCGAGCTTTTTAGACTAAAAAATGTAAAATGATAAAACTTGCAGTGTAATAAGGTAGCCGTCCCTTGCAAATATCCTTGCTAATATTTATTTCTGTTTTTACATGATTATGAAAAGCTGAGACATGTGAATTTTATATTTTAGAACCAACCAGTTTTGCTTTTTGGACGACCTCAGGGAGATGGCGAAATTCGAATAACAACTCTAGACAAGCATACGAAACAAGAAAGGTGAGAAAAGAGGAGCAATACTTATTTTCAGAATAAATGGTTAGTATCAGAAGGTTGAGAAAACAATTCTAGGACAAAGGAGGAAAGCAGAGGAAGAAAAACAAGGGGATAGACCAACCTATGGTTTTCTACAATTTTCTCATAGATATGTTAGCTCTTTTCCTCTATATTTTGGTATCTGTTGATTTCTCTAAGTCCTTAAGAGGGATATGACAAATATCCCTTGAGTGGAGGTTCAAAGGGATACAATGAAATGAGAGTAGAGCTAAAGTAATAGACAACAAAATTGATTTCTTTTTTTGGTATACATTTGAAAACAACTAAAAATACAAAATGCCCTAAGAAGGAGGTCTAAGTGGGGACCATTTCGTGATACCTTCTTGAGGGAAGTTGAGGTTAGTGAGCTTGGCCTGGTATCCCAAATTATATAAATAGGATTGCTAAACTAACTTGGTTGGTTAAAAAGGCCACTTCTGGAACCTTTGGAATGAGAAATCCAGCCAGCAGGGGGCAGTGTCAGCTCTTGCTTCCAACTTGATACCCAGGCTCTACAGGTAGCTCCCAGGAGACACATACCCTTTTCGGCCTCTCCAGGAAAATAGTCTTTGAAAGTGATGTAAGTATTAGAGCTATGAGAGTGTGTCATTGTCATTATCATTATTTTAAAATGTATACATGTTAATTCCTGAGAATTTTCTAAAAGATAAAAATATTGGTATGGTATGATAGGATTACAAGTTGGTTTTTCTCCCCCAGTTACATTGCCATTAAAAATTAAGAGAAATATCAACACATAAATAGGACCATAATTTTTCTAGTTGACGTTTCGCTCATAGGCTGCTCGGTTTGTGTTTCCAGTGGTCTGTGAAATCATGAGGAGCCTGGTCTGTAAAATCATAGAGGGTGAAAGTGTGGATTCCACAGTTAGATCTGGTGTGAACCCTGCCCCTCTGCCCCTCACTAGCTGTGTGACCTTGAGCAAATTATTGAACTTCTCTAATCCTCAGTTTCCTCCCCAGTAAAATGAAGATGAAAATAATACCTCATCAGATGGTCCTGGGGATTTAAATTAAGTGAGTCATCTTTGTGAAAGGACAGACAGATACTCTCAGCACATTCTGGCCGACTCCTCGAAACATCAGAAGTTCAATGCTATCGTTGTCATTAGTATTCTGCAAATGTCTAGCTTTTAAACGGAAAAAAAAATTTGCTCCTGGACACTTTGTGGCTTATCTCAGTTATTCCTTACAGCAACCCTGTAATGGATATATCCTTACTATAATTTTGCATATTTTTAAATGAAACTAAGATAGAGTAAGGCCATTGATTCCATCAAGGGTTGTGCCAGGGTATGTACAGTTCATTCTTTTCAATATGCAACACTGCCTTTCTCTTTAACTCAAAAACAATGTTTGGTTGGTTTAATTAAATTTTATCAAGGAAAAGTTAACATACATGCTTCCAAACCATTTTAAATCTCATTCTCTCTCTCTCTCTCAGGCATATCTTCTTATTTGATTTGGCAGTGATTGTGTGTAAAAGGAAAGGCGATAACTATGAAATGAAGGAAATAATAGATCTTCAGCAGTACAAAATAGCCAACAATCCTACGACTGATAAAGAAAATAAAAAGGTGAATCTTTGAGAATTAATTACTGTAGTTTACTCATAACTTTGAACAGTCAGGGAGAAGATACTAATGCATTAATATGAGAGGGTTTGTCGGTGCAGGTGATTTTTCTTTCTAGAGATTGATTAGGAGCAAGTCTCTGTGAGACATAATTGGGCAGTGCTACATCTGATAGTGATCATCCCTAATGCCTTAATGGTCAAGTATAATGCATTTGGTGTAAGAACTGTTACAGAGATAAAGTTGACTATAAATATCTATTCACAGTTTGCTGATTACATTATGAGCGGTTTGTGGATGACTGTGTTGGTGTTTTAGTGAATTTGGAAGCATGATGTTATCACTGATTGATACGTATTAACTTGAGGAATATTATTTTCAACAGTGGTCTTATGGCTTCTACCTCATCCATACCCAAGGACAAAATGGGTTAGAATTTTATTGCAAAACAAAAGACTTAAAGAAAAAATGGCTGGAACAGTTCGAAATGGCGTTGTGAGTATTTCCACCTTTAAAAGTGCTTTTTCTGCTACTTAAAAATCTCTTGCAAGTAATGAACTGTCAATAAATGTACTCCAATCCTTGCAGCATGTATACGGAGATTGTGGAAACACTTTGAGCATGATTGCTACTCGACTGGTCGGCTTGATAACTTTGGTCTCCTAGGAGAGAGGCTTTGGCGAATTTCTTCAAGAAAAAGAAAGAGGGAGCTCTAACCCTCTGTTTGACTTTCTTCTCATGGGCATATTTTAGTTCTTAAGCTTTCTGCAGCCTGTGAAAATATTAACAATTCTAATGATAAATTTTTGATATAACGACCATATTTTATATAGATCTTTAAACTACAAGTAGCTTGCAGACACACACATTCATACTTGCACATATCTTATTTTTAAAAGGAAGATTCATTTCTTCCCCTCATTTGTTTTTTTAACTCATTTATTGTTTGAGGCCGATAAATTGCTTGATGTTTTCAATGGATGTTTTAAGGGCTTGTGTTCTTTCCGTGTTCTTGCCTTTTATGAAAGTGGAAGCTCAAGAAAGAGGTGGGAAATAAGTTAGACCTGTTTCAGAAGATGTAATTACACAAGAACATGTTATTACAGGGGTCTCTTTTTAGTTCTGATGTTTTGGATTAAAAGATGCATAGTGACCCTTGTTATGAAAACATATAGGTCACCCTGAAATTAAAACTGTTAGCAAAAGCTGAAATTCAGTAGGAAAAAAAGAAGCACTTTGGATTTGCCTCATTTGTATTCTAGCACTGCTTACCATTTGTGGACAAATTCTATCAGGCTTTTTGTTTCTTCTTCTGCTTTGTTTTAAGAAATGCTTATGTTAATATGAGGGTAAGATTAGAATGTTTTATTGTAGTTCTGAAGTGAGAAAAACAGACTTCCTTGAGATTATTTAACATTTTGAAAGCAGTGATTGTGCTGCTAAAATATTTTTAAGCCCATAGAACAATTCTGGATTGAGCAGGAACCACTGTCATGAGTTGGCTGCATAGTCTTAGCCAAGTTCCTTATCTCTCAGAGCCTTGGTTTCCTCCTCTGAAATAAGGATAATAATACTTTGGATTTCAGATACTATGTTTCAGGCAGAGTGCTAGCCAGATGGCACACTTGCATTCATATGGTATCGAACAATAAGTGATGTCTATTGTTAGTACTATTAATATTGTTCTACATTTAGGATCTTATTACACCCATGAGGACTTGTAAAACCGGAAGGCACCACCCCAGTATATATCATGGTGCTAATAATGTATTGTTATTGATTACGATGGTGAAGCAAAAGAGGTTAGTAGGTGTGTGCATGGACGCCGTGGCTATGCTGTCGGTCCCCTTTGGTTGGGGCCTGGATGAGGAAATTGGTGGCCTCTGCCCAGTCTCTTATGGGAAGTGGGCTCCGTCATAAGCCACTCTCTCACAGAGGGTGGGCTCCGTCATAAGCCAGTCTCTCACGGAGGGTGGGCTCCGTCAGAAACCAAGCGTGCTCTTTTAATGAGGTTTCAAGTGGTTGACTGGTCTACCTGGATTGGCGACAGTGAGGCAGAGCTGATCTCAAGCCTTTGCTCTTGTGGGAATAATACTGGGCTAGTATTTACGTATGGGTTCTCTTTGGCTATATAATCTCTACATGAGTGAAAACGTTTCTGCAGAGGAGCAAAGGTACATTTCTTGACCGGAACAGGCAGTTCTCCTTGGACTGTACAATAGGCAGGCCAGTTAACATTTTGTCCAGTTGCCATAAATCAAACAACTTAACTGGATACAAGATTTGACAAGATGGATGCTTTTATCTCTTCTGTGAAAAAAGACCTGAGGTAGGTGGACAAAGGGTGGGCTGGTGGCTGACTGGTGTATCCCCAGGGATCCGGGATCAGGTTTTCTCTCCACGATCAGCATTTGGCTTCTGTGCTCAGGGTTGGTCACGTTGTTGTCCAAGGTAGCAGCTGCTAGAGCACCAGTTAAAAAATCTACATTCCAGGCAGCAGAAAGTGACTTCTTACTTCTAAGGATCCCTTGTAAATACGCCACAAACTTCTGTTGTTAATACTGACCAGAATTTAGCCATGTGGTCATATCTGTCAAGGGAGCTTAGGAAATAGAATCTTTATTCCAGGCAGGGTTGTGCCTAGTTGAGAATCAAGGTTCTCTTATGGGAAAAAAAAAGAAATTTGTAGTTGTAGACAACTACAAGTCACTGCTTGATAGTTAATTACCTATAGGAGGATGGATGGATGTAGATTGTCCCACAAGAAAGATGGCTGTACCATGCCCAGGGAAACTGGGATTCTTAATCTTTGAGCATTTTCCAGGCACCTCACCAATATAATTAAACCTCCAAGTGGCTGTTTGTATTTCAGAATTCCATTGACTGCCCATGCAGATGGTGAGAGGGTGGAAGTAACCTTTTTTGAGAATTGCCAGAGTCGAAGTGGAGGGCTTCTCTAAGCAGGGATGATGCCAATTATGGCAAAGTAAAATTAGTCAGGATTTTACTCAAGCATCAGAATATTTCATTATTTTATTTCGTCCCCTCTTTTTTGAAGCTCGTTATGCAGGAAAGTCCTGCTTCCTGCTCTGTAAGCAGCTCCTGCTTGTCTTGGGCTCAGGGAAATAGAATAATCTAGGTTAAGTCCTGAAGCTTAGTACGATGTCACCTATGGTTCAAATTTTGCTATTTTATTCATTATCTAAAGTTCGAGTACTCTCCTTCTCTAAGCCATGGGGAATAAAAGAATACTAGAAAACCAGGCAGCATTCATGACTGCCCATGAAAAACCTTGGGTACTCCTCATGCTGCCTTCTGCCAGTCTCTTTTGCATTAATGTTGGACACCTAGGCCCTCCTAGAGCAGTCTGGATTGTTGCTTTAAGTAACTCAGGGAAGGAAAGGGAGGCATCGGTGGGAGGGTGGTGGGAAATCAAGGGAGGTGATATTTTAAGACTGATGAAATGCTTGCCAGTTCTATTTACAGAAGATGGCAGTTCTGCTGTTTATAGGATGATTGGATCGTTCTTATTTTTAAAAAAATTGCAAATCACCTTTAAGATGTTTAAAATACCGCTTTTAATTTAGAACATTAAAAAAGACCATAGAAAAGCATGAATACCAATAAACAGTAAGTATCCAGTAAATGCATATCATCTCCCCAGAGGTGACCTAAATCTCAGCCTGTGTCTTTCCCAAACACATCCCATCCCTGCTCAGTAGCCGTGTTCTCTGACCTTCTTTGGCAGTAACCACTTCCAGCATTTAGAGTATGCAGTGAACCATATCAGAACTTGGCAAACCTCCATAAGAAAGGATGAACAAAGAGAAAAGCAGCAGTGACCCACTTGGATAGGACAGGGAGAAGAATGTTTTGTTTTTTTCTTTTTTCTTTTTCTCCTGTGAGAAGAAGTGGTAGCAGGATGGATTGCTCTTGAGGTTGTTGGGGTAGTCATGGAACCAAAGAAGGTTGGGAGCCATAGTTCTGGGGGACCCCTGCTCTGAAGAAGGTATTTTAACTTTTAAGAGAGTGATATATATACATTGCTTATTATTTATTTCCAAAAGGGCTTTTTTCACTGTCTCTCACAATTCCATTTAGTGTTCTGTGAAATAAGATGGCAAATATATTCATTAGCTTAAGCTAGTTTTCATAATGATGCGGGAGAATACGGATGTGAGCATCTATAACAATGTTCAAAATATTGTCAGGAAGTTTCTGGGTACGTTTTTCCCTGAACCCTTATATCCAGTGTGTTTTTATGAATTCTTCTGTTAGATTTAAATTGATAAACATTGTCATACCCATTTTATAGGTCAGGAAACTAGTGATGCAGCAGTGTTTCAGCAAACTTGTACAACTTCAGGGCTATATCATTTACAGTGGAGTTCAGGATCTTGGGTCACAGCAATTTCTTTACCCATAAGGTGCTAAAATAAACAACTGGATTCAAATCCTGTTGTTTACAACTAGAGTCAGGTTTCCTTTTTCTGCTCCTCCCTCTGCCACCACTATAACTAGGACCTAGAGAATCGGGCAGATTCTCTGTTCCGGATGTTCTAGAATAAGTCAAATGTTCCAGAATTTTCTAGAAATAAGTTAAAGTTGGGTAAAATGTGAAATAAATAAATCGAATAATAGACTAGGAAGGCTTTTTAAAGAAGAAGAGAGAGAAAGAAAAAGCAAAATGGGCAGAGGGCTTATTGCAAATGGTTAGAAAGTGGTAGATACTGAACCAGCCTCCATAGTGTTTACTGAAGGGAACTGAAAGGTTCCTTTGCCTAGAATTTATTCTGACTGATTTGACCCAATTCTTGAAATTTTAACAATTTATATTAATCCTTGAATAAAGTTCCTTGAAAGATGCGTTACCGTTATTCCCACTCCCTAAGATTCCTTCAGTGTGTACCATATGCATCGTGTTACATGGTTTTCCTAACAGGAAGAAGAATGTAGAGATAGTAATATGTGCTCAAAGATTGGCCCAGGATATTTGGGGCTAGTTGCTAAATTAGCAATTTGTTGCTAATTGTTAAATGCTAAGACTGTGGTTGTGGGGAGAAGAGTAGAAGGAGATATGGAAATCATAGAGCCAGGAAGGGACTCTAGGACCAAGTGTCACTGTCATGTTGGACATCTGGAAGGGCAGCCCCTGAGCTTTTTTCCTTGGGTAAATCCCTGAAGAGGAGTGCTCTCCAAAGAGAGTGGGGCAGGGGGCAGGAATCTAGCCATTAGACTCCACAAATCACATTTGATCAGAGTCACAGTGTTTCTAATTTATTCCCCATTTACTTCCAGAAGGAATTTGAGGTCACTCACCATAAAAAGCACACATGCCACAGAATTAAAAAGAAAAATCTAAATAGTCAGAGGTCAAACAAAACAATGTTTCAAAGTATTTTCCTCACACTCAGGATCTACTAGTTAAGAATAGTTTCTTGAAATTTACCTTCTATAGTTTGTATTATAAAAGCACTGAGTATGTTCTTCACATTTTAAATATGAAATTACATTTTGTCAAACGTAATTTAAAAAACATAAAATTTGTTTTAATCTAAAGATATTGCTCAGATATTTTGACTACCAGAGAGATAATTACCGGAGGAAATTACATTCATTGTACAAGTACTTACTGAGCACTTGCCTTCTTGCCAGATATTATTGGAAGCCCTGGGCATGTAACAAAGAGGGAGTATTGCAATTGAATTTAAATACTTTAATTTATAAATATAATTTTAGTTAATATATAATGGGTTGAATTTAAAGACTGTACTCTTGGATATTTCTAGCCAAATAATATCTTCCTCCCAGTCCCATTTGCTCAAGTGTAAATAGAAGGAACCCCAAGATGTACCCTTCTCATTCCGCCTGTGGACAATTTCTCCCCTATCTCTGCAGATGGAATCTGACCACTTGCTTGTAATCTTCACGTTCCCCTCCCTGGCTTAAGCCTTTCACATGTCTAATTAGCTTCTGTCCCTCTCTCCCGCTCCTTACCAGTCCACACTTCAGGAAGCATCCAGGGTGATCCAGTTGTGGCCCGCCTTTCTTAAAACCCTTCGTTGGCTATTTGTTGCCCTTGTTATAATCTCAGATTTCTTGCCAGGACCTAAAGGCCCTCCGTGATTTTATTCTGCTGGTCTTTCCAGCCTCATTTCATAGTGGTTTTACCTGTGCTCATTTCGCTGTGGTTAGATTGAGTGGATTTCAGTTCTTGGAGAATGCACAGGCCCTCAGACAACCACCCTGGAGGTTCCCTAACCAGGATGGTCTTTCCTCCTGTTCTTTATCCTATAGACCTTGGCTTAAAATGTCCCTTTGTGAGAGGTATTATTCCTGACCATTATGCTAAATCGGTAACCCTACCTCCCCAGTAATCTCTCACAATGGTAATTATATGGCTTGGCAAAAATTACCTAAGGGTGGAATTTTATAGCCTTCCCCCCACCCGTCCACCCCCTGCTTGTTAAAGAAAATATGTTTCTCATGCCTGCCCAACTTCACCTATCCTTCCACCTCCTAAAGAATAGGGATTCCTTCCTGCTTATTGAGAGAGAAGCTAAATTGAACTGCATGGCTAGTGCTGGGGGAAAGGAAAAGAAGAAAGCTTCATGGTTCTGGAAAAGGAAAGAGAATTTGGGGTTTTGGTGTGAATGAGGGTCCGGAATAGCTGTGGGGTTTGAGGAATTTGGAAAAGGGGAAAAGCACCTTCTGAAATACGTATCTGTGGACTCTGAATTCTATACCCTTTTATGTCCTTTGAAATGTGAGATAGAGAATGTAGTTGCCTTTTGGTTATTTTGGTTTCTGTACGTGTACTTTTAAGGGTCCGAGGCCAAACTGCCTGGGCCTTTCAGTTGATGGGGTCACCATGGGATTTAGCTGTCCATTTTATGGCTGTTTCTCCCCTGAACTAAAAACACCATGATGGCTGGCATCTTGCCAGTGGTGTTCACGTGCATGAGGAGTCCCTAGCACAGCTCCTGGCACACTGTGGAAAATCCCACTTTTATTATAAATCTGAAATTTTAGTCAAGTTTTCTGATAACAGGGTAGTATAAAAACAACAACAAAGACTTGATGGATTAAGGATTCTTGGTGTTGGACAAAATATAACAGCCCTTGAGGGAAAGAAACTTTTTCTAGTGTGATAAGGAGGCTTTATAATTTGCATCCTTGGGTAGGAGACACTGAAAAACGTGTATTTTCCACTAGCAGTGTGAGATTTTTTGAAGTTCTAGAAGTTGATGTTACATAAAATTATTTTTTCCTTAAATTAGCCTTCAAAAAATGAGATTGCAATTTCTCGAAGACATTTTTGTAGCCACCCAACCTGATGTTTCTAGGTTATTTCTTTTTGTCTTTCCACATATGTTTTTCATTGGCAGACTGACTTAATGCTTGGATGGAACTTATAGAACCAACCAGGATATGAGTAATGTCCACATTACCTAGACTATTTCACATAATGCTGACCTAATCTATAGTTTTGCTGAAATGTGCAGAACAATATGCAATTCACATACTATCTGGGCCTCCTTGCTTCTGGGAACTGTGAGCAGAACTTGGCCCAAACTCCAGCTGCAGGGTCTGAGATGCTCAAAGCCCACCTATTTCCTCACGTTTCTCTCTGTCCCAGCTTCTGACCCAGAAGAAATGCAGTCATGGCCTAGATTTTGTGATACTGATAGGTGGCACAACAGAGGCTCATTTCATGCACCTGTCCCCTCTGCCATTTCACTGGTCTCCTTGACATCCTCAGTATGACCCTCTTATATGCTCCGCCCTGCAGTGGACCAGTATGCCTGGACTTACGGCTTCTCCTATGGAGCTGGCTGGTCAGGCCAGAGACCACATACCTACCCTAGCCATCCTGGGGTTTAGAGGAATAAAGCTTGTTACGTTACATCATTTCAAGATTAAGAAATCTGCTGAGTGTCTCTTGTGGAGATGCTCTTTGCTATTGGTTAGTGAGTGATCCATATTTATAATAGAATATTAAAGTTTTGGCTGCAAATTTGACATTCCATTGTACACATTGAAAAGACTGACTTTGTTTATGTTTTTGCTTAGATAGAGATTCTTCCATCTACGTGAAGCTAAGTCACAGAATTCTATAATGAGTCCAAACTACTGCTGCTGCTACTACTAGTACTGTTATTTCTCCTTCCTCTTCTCTCTTCTTGCTTATTTTCTTCATTAGGAGGTCTGTTCGGATCTTCTCAAATATATGTATAAGTAGCTTTTGAAACTACAAATTTCATTATTTGGAACAGGGGCCCATGTACTTTTGTTGTAAGGGGCCAGAAAGTAAATATTTTAGGCTTTGTGGACCGTATGGTTTCTGTCATAGTTACTCGGTTCTATCATTGCAGTAATAACGTAGCCATAGGTACTACGCAAATGAACAAGCATGGCGTGTTCCAGTAAAACAGGTGGTAGGCCGTATTTGGCTCATGAGTAGCAGTCAGTGACCCCTGTGTTACAGCACAAAAAAGATGATTTAGGCCTAGGGAAGTCGTGAGTATGTGCTACCACTAAATGAGCTCAGCTCTAATGGAACCACCCTGTGACCTTTTGTACTAGTGTGATTTTTTTATTTTTATATTTTTAAAAATTATTTTAGTAGCACTAATTCCTGTTTAGGCCATCATGATGATGTAGCCACAGAATGTTCTCCATTCCACCAAAACCAAAGCAAAGATACCTGGATGTATTATCTGTACTTGATGTTATTTTGTACTGTCCAAATGAAAATCAAAAACATCTGCCCAGAGAGTGAGGGGCACCTATTCAGGTATCTGGTTTCATTAAGTTTTATTCAAAGGTTTATTAGAAAGGACCATGAGGCCCAAAGAATCCACACCAATAGCAACATCACAGTAAGCTTTTCTTTTCTTAATAGTCAGCCGTATTAACGAAGATACTTTTGTAGTCAGTGATGGCTCTTTGTGCTCTTGGGGCATTTTCTTTCCAGCAGTAGTGCCATTTGTGCTATTATTGTTCTTAAGTTTCCTCCCAGGAGAGCACACTAAGGAAAACTAGAAGGGCCAAAGGAAGCCTACAGTGGTGTCAAGAGTTGGGCTCAAGGGTGAGCCTTCCTGAACGAGCCATGTGTGGGACTGACATTCTGACTTTGCTGGCACCTGCTTTGTCATTTTCTGGGGGTTCCAAGCCAGTGTCAGGTCTTCAGGGAACCAGTAGCCTCACAGACATTCTACCAAATTATCAGTCCACGAAGCATCTCTGTACTGTCTGCCCACAGGCCGTTTGGTTTTTTGGAGAAATTATTTTCTTTGAAAACAGCCTCTTATTCTTTCTTCTTAAAAGGCTTTCATTACCAGTTTTTTAATACGAAGAATTTGTTTATGGATATGAGATCCACGCTGACTTGATCCCTTGCCCCCAGGTGGTGCTGAATCTCGGGGTACCGACCTATTCACATTAATCTCCCAAGTTGAAGCCAGCTCGACTCTCCCTGAATCTAATGTATTATCTATAACCTTTCAAAATTGGCAGTGAAGTCAGTGTAGGGAACTAAACTGCAGTTTCCTGGCAGCAATAAAAGGAAGTAGGACACGGGACAGTGCTCAGAAAAACCACAGCTGTCATTAAATGGAGTCTTTCAGTAGCCTGTTTGATCCAGAAACATGTAAAAGCATTTCATGCATGACAAAGCATTAGTAAATATTAAATAGTATTCTTGTTCTGTTATTGCCTAGTGGGGATCAACCTCTCTTCTTTTTCTTTGGTTATATTTAATACTTGCTTGACAGTTTTCTGGCATTCCTGAGCATGCTTACAAAGAAGTCCTAGGCAGGAAGAAGAATGGATAGATATCAAAATTTCTATCAACCAATGAGCATTACTCTGTTAAAACTAAATGCAAGGAACGCTGTTAGGCTGGATTAGTGTTTGTTTCCCCAAGCTTTTATAACAGATCCTTTGATGTGCTTTTCTTTTTTTCCTTCTTCTTCTTGTATGAATAATAGTGCAACCAGAACCAGGAATATTTAACCTGACAAGGGTGGTCACTGTGCTGACTCCAGCTTGTCTGGGTAATGAAAATACCACGAAGAGTAAGTTTGTTTCAGTACTGTGGACTGTAGGGAGCCAACTATGTTACATGGTTTCCTCTAAGAAAGTGACACGCTCAATGAATTCTATAATAATGAGTAAGCTTTAATTTATAAGTCTAAACCTAATAGTTAAGGTCATATGTACTACTTTTAGGATACTTTTGGTAAGAAATTATTAGGTCATAGGAATTATCACTTTGGGCTGTACAATACAAAATAAGCTGCTTTTGAAGATCAGCAGTCCTTACAGTGGAAACAACAGAAGACACTTTGTTTTTCCTCTTCATAAGAGTGAGCAGAGCAATAGCAGTCTAGTAGGAAAGATAAGAAAATCATGCTTGAAAGAGTTACTGAATGAAACTAAATATTGTATATCCGTATTTGTTTATTCATGTGTTTTTTGAGCATCTCATACCTGCCCAGGAGCTTCTAGGCAGGATGGATATAATGAAGAATAAGGCAAGTTCTCATCTCTTATAGAGTTTACATTCTAACAAGGTATATTCTCAAATCAGCATTATAATGTCAATGCGAAGCAGTGGTAAATTGCAAGGTAAACGAAAGCTTACATCACATATTATTTGATGTGAGGAGAATGGAATTGGAAATTTCAACATAGAAACCTCCAGTGCATGTGATACTACCAGGCAAATTTTGAAAGTTAGTGACCACCTGGGGGTCTAAGAAGGGCATGTTCAAAATGAAGATTTTACTCTTCATTTACAAAAAGAAAAAAAAAAAAACCATTATAGGTTAACTATATGTTGTTTTACTTTAAATAATTAGGAAAAATGCCATATACCACTGATATGTAATTTAGAAAAATTAATTTGTTCTAGGTGATTTTTCTCCCATATATTCCGAATACCTGCTTATAATTATACAGATCTTCGGAAGCCATACTGTTTTATAAACTCATGGACACTTTGAAGAGGAGTTTGAAGTTCCTCTATTCCAGTCATTAAATGCTCAAACCTTTCCTACAACTTCTTTCCACATGGAGTTTGTGCTTGAATGCCTTGTGTGATGAGGAACTCACTACCTCTGAAATCATTTGCTCTAAGCTTAGCTTTGACCATAGGAAACTCTTCCTTAAAATGACTTGAATCTGTTCAAGTGTAATTTCCTAATGTAGTTTCATGGGCCCAAATAGAACATGTCTCTTTCCTCTATTTGTAATCCTTCAGATATTTGAAGGTATCTATTCCTCTTTGTGTTTTAAACATTCTTTCCCCTAAATAAAAAAGAAACTTAATTTGGAAAGATGCTTTCATTAACTAGTTTAGTTGAATGCTAACCTGGATCAGGTAAAGGTATAGGTAAATTGAATGTTTAATTTCAGTCCAGTATTATGGGCAACGTGATGCTAGCTGCTGTCATCCCAACAACAACAACAACAACAAAAGTAAATGAGAGAGTTTTAATCTTCAAGGCATTTAGAAATAATTTTGGGGTCTTATTAAATTATGCATAGCATTTTTTCTGATTCTGAGTATTATAAGGAAGATTTCAGATTTTAATTCCTTCATGTTAGAGTACTTAGAGTCTGGTAGCATACAAGGATAATTCCTTACTCCTCCATAGTGCTTGATAGTCTCCAAAGCATTTTTGGATAACACCTCATTTGATTATTAAGGAGTACTATGAGGTAGCCAGGAGGTACTATCTTTAAAAAAAAAAAAAAAATAGAGAAGAGATTAAGTGTTTCCTGTGTGCTTTTTTAGTTAACAAGTGGCAGAGGCTGATCTTGAATCTCAATCCAGAGATTCCCTCGCCCCATGCTGTCTCATTTATAGCAAGAATACCTACTGTTGTTCTCCAAAGATGAAAGTTTCCTTTAGTTTGTTTTATAAGCAAGAGGTATTTTTGTGTAGTATATTCATACACTGAATGAAAAATATTTAGAATCTAAATATTTCTCGCTTATTTTGTAGTGATGCTGTTGGTTAAGAATTGGATAGTTTTACAAAATCAAATAATAACATCATGCATATTATCAACAATTTGTAAGGATGATTTGGGCTTTAAAGAATTTCCTTACAGTAAAGTAAGTCATCTTAATTTCTAAGTTAATTTATAGCAATAGTTTTGGTCACTTTATAGAATTGTGCTTAATACAATCTAGACAAAGTTTTGATTTGATTTGATGGTGTTTCCTTGTTCCAGTTGTCTAGATAATGTGATTTCAGTCTGAGACTTTAAATTATCTTTTTAGAGGTAAGGACAATGGGGAGGAAAAGCCTTAGGGTCTGAGACTAAGTCCTGGTTAGTTATCAGGGTGGATGGACTAAGATGAGTTTTGTTTTTATTTTTTATATATTTTTTAAAGATTTTATTTATTTATTTGACAGAAATCACAAGTAGGTAGAGAGGCAGACAGAGAGGGGAAAGCAAGCTCCCTGCTGAGCAGAGAGTCTGATGCGGGGCTCGATCCCAGGACCCCAAGATCATAACCTGAGCCGAAGGCAGAGGCTTTAACCTACTGAGCCACCCAGGAGCCCTAGATGAGTTTTAAATACATATGTTTATACTGGGGTAACACTGAATGTACGTTATAGAAGTTACTGGATATACCCACACTGTGTCATAACACTCATTTTTCTCCTTCAGGATGAACTTTGGACTAATACTGAATAGCTTCTTTTTCCTGGAGAGAGCCCAATTTGAAGCAGTTATCAAAAGCATGTGTTTGACCTGTCTGTTGCTTATTAGAATAGCAGATTTTCTTTTAAACATCTTTGTCTAAAAAAACAGACTCAAAAGTTATTGGAATATTCCAGTGGCCAGTGGTTTTAGCTTATCCACATCTTTATATTTGCAACATCATACTCCGCACAAAGCAGCTAGCCCTTTGAGGAAAGAGAAAAAGTTAAAAAAAAAAAAAAAATCTAAAAGTCACAAATGCCCTAAATTAATGGGCTTTATAAATTTAAAAATTCATAAAAATATTACTGTCTTATAGTTTGTTATAGTAAAACAACAAAAACCCATTTGAATTTATTTTCCTTCCAGTCTTTCCTGGCATCAAACCTATAAGAGAATTAATACTTGCTGACATTGTCTTCCAAGTACAGTGCTATGCTTTTGATATTTGTCTCATTAAATCTTCATGGAACTTATGTCAGGGGCAATTATCTCTGTTCGTTCGTTTGTTTGTTTGTTTTAATAAGTTAACGAAGGACCAGAGATTTAAGTACCTGCCTGGGCCACACAGCTCTTGATGGCAGAGGCTCCACTGTGGTGCAAGACCAGGCTTTTCCCGTTCTTTTCTCCAAAAAGTTTCTTGCCCAAATGGCCAGTAAGGCATAAAAAGAATGTTTTATTAAACTCCATTTTCCTATCTCCTAACCTGAGACTGCAGACTTCCTGAGCTTTTGTTTCCTTCCCCCGGATAGCAAGAGCAACCAGAAACTAAATTATTCTCTCATCTGTTCTCATACACCAAATTTGCTTTATGTAGCCTCTGACTAATGACTCATTGGTCAGAATCAACTCAGGGATCTGTTCTCTGATAGTGCATTAATAATATATATGCATTAAAGCTCCCTCTCAGAGAATATTTGAGCTTTGACATATCGAACACTGGCATTTTAAATTAAAGCTGTTGCTGTCGGTGCATTTTAAAAACTAGATAGCTTGGAAATGGTGTTTCATACATTACAAAACAGACCTTAGGTCATGGGTAGTTTACTAAGCCAAAACTATTCCTGGCCTATTTAATTGTGGTAGGGGTTTGAATTGTAATTTCCAATTACTGTGACCTAAACATCTTTCAGATTGGGGTGGACAAAAACAGAGCTGTTAGGGCTTTGATCTACTATGAGGTACACCGTAAAGTAACCTAATGGATTTTCTACATACCATACAGACTTGGAATAATGAATTAGGAACTCTTCTGAATTCTTCAAGATAGAAGTCTCAAGATTAAAGCGATGACATTTGTGACAATGATGACTCTGTATGTTGAGCTCTAGGCTTGTGTTATCTCTTATCTTGCAAACACTTTTATCTGGTTAAATAGCTGAGCATTCTTTTTCCTTGTGGCATTAAACTTGTGCAAGTTGATAAGTAGTCTGTGCTAAGCCTTTCCCTCAGTACAGCTTATTGGGGACATTTGTGTTATTCACATACATTCTACACATACGTATTTATGTGTAATACTTATTCATATACACATGACTCTCCCCATGAAAGTTTTACTTTAGGACAGTGTAATAAAGAACCGTAACTTTGGAACCACAAAGGTCTCCTCTCTTGCCTCAGCCATTTTACAGATCTATCAATTAACAGATTGTAGGTTCTTTTCCTTAAATGCCTGTGTACTGGATGACCTCAGATTTTGTATCCAGTTGGACCCAGGGTAACTTTTTCTACAGAGGAACTTGCCCAAAGCCACAGGAGTAGCAAGTAGTAGAACTGAAACTAGACCCCAGGTCCTTTAATTCCTGGTGATTCTACTTCTTTCAAGAGCAAACTTTTATCAAGTTCCTTTTGCACAAAATGAGGCATTCTACCTCTTTTCCTGTTACCTCCATCATGAAAAGCTCCCATTTCCCTGTCCAGGGACCAGTGGACTTGGGGTAGATGGGAAGAAGTCAACTAGCCTCTAGTGGATCTTAGCAATAGGAGGCATTATTCCACCATCTATTTGACATTAATATATTGTTCACTATTGACCTTGCAGATATGTTTTCAGCAGGGCACTCTTGAATACTTGATACTGGCTTGAAACCTGATAATTGTAGGATAGAGTGAAATCCAACTTGAATTAGAAATTTAATTAAAAAACTTCTCACTTGTTTAATTGTTTAATGTGTTGCCCAGTCTAACTTGCAATTCCATATTCAATTATAATGAAACTCCCCTTAGATTGAGTTTATTTTGGGGTTTAAAATGACTCTAAAAGGTATTGATGCTTTAAGAGAATCCTTGGTTTTATAAAATTTCAACATAAGAGATTGAGTGTTTTAGTATTAGGTTTGTATTGACTCTTGATATTGACACAAGTCTAAATTTGCAAAGACCACAAAAGCTAAATCCCATGGGCTTATGTTTAATTTAAAATATGGCTAGGTGGCCATTTTGAATATACTAGATAGGCTGACAATCTGAATATCTGACTGGTTGGGGAAATAGTCAAATATTAATTTTTAATGTTTATTAGTAGACTGCAGTTGGTTTTTAAAGTTATGTGGAAAGTAAGAATTCACATTGATGTAAAATTGCCAACAAACCTGGTTTCATAGAGGTATTTAGAGGTTAAATGCCTGATGATTAATTTATGCTTTAGTAATATTTTTAATAATTTGGAGGAAAGGTAAGGCAGCTGAGGATAATGTTAATGATGAATTATAATGAAAGTTTAAAGAATCTGAGATTTAATAGTGGAGTTCATATTCAGCATCCTAAAAACAGAATAGGAGAACATGGAAAATGGAAAAGATTACTTAGTGGTATTCACAGAGTGCTGGAAAGGAGGAAAAAAGGTAAGCAAGGACCTGGGCCACCCCTGCCCCTCCAGCCCCCTTCCTCCACTGACATAGCCAGGGGACCCAGGCAAGGCAAGGGTCCTCTTTCTTTCTCTGGGACTTCATTCATCTTAAAGAGAGGCTTTAAAAATATTTGTGATCTCTTCTTTTCCTGCAGCACTAGGAATTTTGCTCTTAAATTTGACTCCATGCAGCCTGTTTCTTGAATGTGTTGAAGCCTTATTGAATGGAAAAAGTATGTGGGGGAGGTGTGGAAGCTAACTGTGATACAAAATTAATAGTGTAATCTCATCATCTTTTATTTCTATCCAACAGTTATGACATTTTTTTTTCCTTGTGCTTATTCTCTTTTGGTTCGCAAAAATATATTTGATAGTTATTACTCTGCGTGTGTGTATGTTTACAAGAACGTGTGTGGATGTACATACTGGATGATGGGAGTGTGATCCCTTTGGAAAGATGAATGTTTCATGCCCTAAAGGTGATGATATGCTTTAAATTCTGTGTACCTAGTCTGTAAACCATCAGGAAAATTCAATAAGTAGGACTTATTCCTTCTGTGGAAATATTATGGTGATAAAGTAATACTCAAAATTAATTTAGTTTAATTACAGATGAAGGCATTCCTTCCATCCAAAATTAATGAAGAAAAAAGATTGATAGTCTCTGCTGATTCAGTAGAACACATCATTTTGCAAAGCCAAAGAAATTATCTGTGAACCTTTGATCAAAAAGCACAGATAGTGTGTGATCCAGGAAACTTGATTACTACTAGTTTTCAGTGAGGAGGGCTTTTTGATATTAAAAGCAGAAGAAGCCAGAGCATTATTGTGCGGAGAATTGATTGATTGCTTTAATCAATGACTTCTTCGGAGACAGTTCTGAGACATGACTGGGAAAACCGAAGTGAGCCAACTGGCCGTTAGTGGTCAGCACTGCTCCATGAGAAGTGTCCACAGGGTGCTTGCGGCCAGAGCTCAGAGACACTCACTGGGAGAATTGTAGCTCGTGTGACAATCAGACCTCAGTAGAGTTTAATAAAATTCTGCTTTGGAGTGATTTGTTTATCTTCTGTGAGAGATTTTTTTTTTAATAGATTGATTTATTTATCTGTTTGTGTACTCCTCTAGTGCTTTTCCTTGCCTAAACCAAAAGCACTTTGCAAATATCAGAGCTCAAATTTTAAAAAGATCATTGATTTTTTTTTCTAGCATCCCTGAAGGTAAGCTGTCACACATCATCATTTATTTCTGAAATAGGGATATTGATAGCATATATTAAAATCTTTCATTAGAGATTTTTTTTTTTTGGTCCAGCAATAACCTAAATTCAGAGGAGTTTTGTATTTGCCTTCATCTAATCAGAATTGCTCTTTGAAAGTATATACTTAACCCAGGACAATATGGCTGCCGTGCTGCTATAAGGGAAAGGAATAATGTGTCAATAAAAATTATCATTGACTGAAAATATTCCTGTGTGGTAGCCACATAGTTGTCCAGGAACCTGAAGAACCAGGCTCTGATTAGCTACTGAAATTGGCCCAGCATGAGCAGTGTTAAAATGATTGAACTCTTGGAAGCTGCCAGCGTATGCCACAGTCCTTTTCCTCTGAACCTTTGATCACTGTCCCTTACTTACCTGGGACCTAGCCTCTCCTGAGTTCTGCAAGGGAATAGCTTTTCATCTTTGAGGACTCAGATCAAAGACAGTTGCTCTCTTTTTACCCCCTCCTACCCTGCCTCACCTTTAACCTATACTAGAGAGTTGACCAACCTCTTCTTTATTCTCCACCATATCTTGTACCATTAGGTAACACTTCATTAGATTTACTTTTTGCGCGTCTTCATCTTCATCCCAGATTGAAAGAAGCTTAAGACCAGGAGCCATGCTTTTCCCCCTCTCACCCTTATGCTCAACATAGTACTTGGTATATGTTTTGCATTTAATAAATACTTTTTAAATAAAAGAATGACTGGAGCAATCGAGTAATAGTTGAAGAGCAAGTGCCACATAATTTTAGAGAGAAGACAGATTGTATGGGCTACAGTGCTCTGGGAAGTTCTCAAAACATGGAGCCTTATCTAAGGCATGGATAGGATTTGGAGTGGTGGGAAAAGGGAAGAATTGATATCTTGAGTAAATGGATCTCTTTTGAGCTTATGACAGGATACTATGGTTGGAGATATGATTTTCCCATTTAAAATATTTCCGTTGCTCTTCATGACCCACATACTACTTTTCAAACTCTAGTATTGGGCTGTTCAGAGTCAAATCAGAGTTCAGCCCATTAATAGCTTCAAGAGCTGGGGCAAATTGCTTACCTTCCTTTTCTACGCCTGCATTTAGGAAATCACAAAATGGAGACATAATATCTATCTTACAGTATTTAAATGTTTTAATATTTAAGTAAAATAATACTATTTATTCTGTATTTTCTTGTGTCAGGCACAGTGCAGGGCTCTTTGTGAATATTAACTTATTAAACTTTTACATCAGCACCATGATGATAATTGTTTTTGTTCTTTACAACATTGAAAATGTGGTGGTACCACTAACAAATATGAAAAGATGGAAGATAGGATCACAGATCGTTCGGGGGGTTGGGAAGGAAGAAGGAACAGGCCACTCTGTAGAGTGTGGCTGACAGCAGTGTTTAATTGTATAGGTGCACTGTCACGGTCAAGGAAGGCTGGGGTCAACTAAGTTATCAGCTCATCTGTGAAGCTGCTGTGCGCCCTGTGGTCTAATGTAACTTCAGCTCCCAAGCTGGACATTACCCTGAGACCCCTTGTGATGCTGACTGCCTTTTTCTGGGAATCAGCATGGGATTGGGGAAGGGATGGTAAGATCGAGGACAACCCACAGTTGGAGCGCTGAGCTCAGTGGATTGGTGTGACCACAAGCCTGAGCTGAGGGCCACGGCCTGCTGTAGAGAACAAACATTCTCAGTGGGCCATGCTGCTCTCCTAATCACTCTCTCAGGCATGGGCCAGTGAAAATTCCCGGAATCCGAGACCCCTACAGATTTTCTCTTTTTTTGTTAAACTCAGGGTCATAGAAGATAAAGATTAGAAGCATTAATTTTGGAAATCAGTAGACTACATTTGAATCATGATGCTTACATTTTCTAGCTAGGTGACCCTCAAAATATTACTTAAGCTCTCTGAGCCTCTGCTTCATCATCTGCAATTGTTGTGACGTCAAAGGAGAAAATACAGGGAAAGCAGGTGTCATGACGTCGCTCCAGAGATCCTAAGCACATAGAAGTTGCTGATGCTGACAGTTTTAGTTTATCCTCCCAGGTGAGTGCAGGCCCAGGGTTCTGGCCAGAGCTGATGTACCTTGGCTGGGAGCCATCCACAGGCTTTCATGCATGAGGCCTAGAGCCAATCTCTAGGAATAAAAGGAAATCACCCCAAGCTCTCCATTTTACCTGACCTAGCCATCTGAAGGGGCCAGGCCTGGAAGGAGAATCCAAGTGCAAGCCAACAGAAGATACGGGGGTAGGGAGGGGGCTGGGGGGGGAGGGCTTTGGAGGATGGTCACAGATGGTGGAGAACTTACTGAGAGCTCAGCTGATGACTGCAGCATCGCTCGGGGGCACTGCTTACCTCTGCCTGGCTGCATGGAGGGAGGACGCGGCACAGGCATAAGTCTGGGGCTGAGCCCATGGGCTGTGGCAGTGACTTAGGCACATGATGCTTGTGGCCAGAGGAGAGGCAAGGCCCACTAGAGGAACTTGGGAAGGAGGATCCTGTGCCCCGTGCTGCTGTGCACCACTGACCTCACCTAGTGTCGGCACGTGGAAGGCTCTGTAGACTCAAGCAAGGTCAGGATTTACCTGTACTTTTATAACATTGTTTAGGGCATTGAGGGCACCCAGATGTTTTTGACGTGCCTCTATTTGCTAGAGTGTCTTGATATTTTTTTGAGGATGCTTGTGTTTCTGTTTTTTCGAGGAAGACTGGCACATGTGTCTATTTCAAGCCAGTGAGACTGTTGCGATTTTTGTTTTAGGAGTAGCTACTTGAGTTTCACTGTTCTGTATGCTTTTGGCCTCATTTGGGAGTTTAAATTATTTCAGAATGGATAGAGACTGTAGGACAGAGAATCCCAAATCACAGGACAATTTGAGGTTCATTGACAAGGATAGTGAGAAAAGTATGCTTTGCAGAATATTTTACTCTGAGTTTCTCTAACATAATTAGTTTTGAAGGGGAAAAAAAAAGCCCAACATTCAGCAGAAAGGCAGGAATCAAGGATCAATGTAATACTTCACGGTGGAGGATGAGTCTGTGATCAGGTTACTCTGCATAACTAGAGCTCAGGGGCTCTGCTATCTCCACGGAGAACAGGGCTGGCTCCCTTTGGCTCTCTGTTCTTTTGGGCACCCAGACAGTAAGGGCAGGTTTGGATTCATTTTCTTAGAAACATTTGGGAAATACTACCACCCAAATACTTGGAGACACAAAGGAGCAGTGAAGGACCTCCACTCTGTGTCTAGAGGAAGCTGAACGTTTACCTGGGTTTCCTGCTTATTTTGGGTTGTCCAACATCAAGGCAACATCAGATTTTCTTCAGGCTCCGGGATAGACCCACCAAGGATAAGATTTTTCCTCCCTGTAAGGGAGCTTTGATACCATTAGAGGCGGTGTTGTGTTTTCCTTGGTGGAGAGAGAGAGAGAAAGAGAGACGCATCTGTGTTTCTCCCCGTCTGTCTTTGGGGGAGGGGGAGAGGGAAACACAGCTTCTATCACTTTTATCTCCTTGTAGGTCAAGTGCATTTGCGCCCTCTGAAGCCTCTGTTTTCCTTACCCGTCTAGCCTTTTTCTGACTTAGGCTAATCCCACACTAGTTCTGGGTGCTGGAGTCCCTTGCTGTCTCAGTGCTATTCAGTCTTTCCAGCTTGTGTGCTAAATGCTTCCAGAGGTGCTAGACCTTGGCAGGGGTCATTGGCCATGTGGCTCTCATCTGTCAGCCTTAGCAGCCCCTGACATCCAGAAAGTTCTTTAATACGAGGGCAGACATATGGTACGGCCCGTATCTTGAGATCAGCTATCTTTCTTTAATTAAACAGCTGAATGTACACTCCCCTACTTCCATCCAGGTACCATTTTTGTTACCTTTCTGTTTTTGTGTGCCCTGATGAAATTCTTGCGCTTGAATTTGGTCTCGAAGCATGAACCCATCCGTGGTTCCCTTGTCCGCCCTAGAATTCAGGGCATCAACTCTCAAGCTGTTCACCTGAATAAATCCTTGCTTCTACCTGGCTTATGCCTTTAAACACTAATCCTTTCTCTCCCACTTTAATAAAAGTTTTTGTTGGATCTACTCTGGAACGGGGACTCTGGGTAGTCACCTGTCTTCTCATTTCCAGTCACTGTGTCTTGCTCCCGAAGCTGTTCTTGACTGCTTTCACCTGGTTCTCCAAGCCCTGTGTAGGTTCCTCCCTCCTACACAAATTGTCCACGTGTGCGTCTTGTCTCTTCACTTTATGGCAAGCTTGGAGAGGACAGGTGTCTTCATGATACCTAAGGTTCACAGGGCCTAGAATATTCCAAACCACTTTAAAAACCTTTATTAGTTGTGTATTTTGTCATGGTAATATTAATAATGAATACACCTTTCTTTTTAACAAGTATATTTAATGTTTTAAAATACTTGCCTTTTATGGGGAGTAGGTTTTTTGTTTTGATAAACGATAGCTTCAATTCATGTGAAATGTACACGGAAATCTTGCTTAGTTTATACTTTTGTGTGGAGTCTAATATAAAACAGAGACTTGATAAGATGTTGATTTAAAAACGTTTTTTCATATATAATCACAGAGTTTGAAGAGGAAATCCTTATGAGACATGTCAGATTATTGTTCAGATTTCCTCTTTTGTTCCCCAATATTGCTTTGTGGCAGTAGCCTCTCCATCTCCATATGCTTATAAAACACATTAATTCAATAGCAAACTTCATATTATCAGACACAATTTAAAATGTGCTGCAAGAACTTAAATTCACCATGCCAGCTCAGCATTCCTAATTCGTGTCATCTTCAGTGTTTGAATTTAAGGTGCAGATTTATTGGACCAGAGAATGAGAAAATCCCAAGTTCTCTAGAACCTGTCCCTTACATGGAATAGCTAACACAGAGGGACATATCTTGCTGTTCAGTCCTGACTACTGAGAGTCTGCCTGCCTGCCCCTTTCTCGTTACCTTTCTCTCTCTCAGTATCAAGAGGATAACCAATATATTTTAATGGGAGAATTGGAGGAAAGCAAGATAATCCGGATTACTGGATATCTGGATTGTCGGGGTAGATAAATTCACTGTTCTATTCCCAGTGTTAGAAAGCAGCTGGACTATAATAGGCACTCGATTGATTGAATGTATGACTCAATAAATTTTGATATCCTTATGAAATTGATTCCCCTTGATCAGGATATGGTGATGGATGAGTCATTATTTTGTTCTACCTTTACGAGGCCTCTGAGGTTTCCACCCCATGTTGTCACTTATAATAGTAAGAGTAGAAGTATCATCCAGCATTTGTATAATGCTTTTCATTTAATAAAATGTCCATATATGTGTTGTCATTTTATTTTCAGGACAAATCTGGGTGGTAGAACAGGTTCCAACAAATGGTGATCCTCCTTCCTTCTCCCACTCCTGAACCATGGCCTTCTCCTAGCAGGGGGTGACGGATGGAATTATTTGATTAGCAAGGAGACTAAAAACAAAGATATGTTATATGCCAAAAGCCACACATCAAGTTTGTAACAAAGACCCAAGTTACTTGTAGTCTGACGTTTTTTCCACTTTCAATGTATTACAGATTTCACTGACTTTACATTTCATTCAATAATTTCCTTGAGATGTCACAGAAATTCAGTGATGGATGTATATTTAAAATTACTATAGAGTCAACGTAGAATGAAATAAAAGAAGTGCAATATGTAATAGATAAGAAAATACTATTTTTCAGAGCCACACATTGTCTTATTTTTATTGCTATTTTGAAACTATTTAGTCATTTCCCTGGATAAAAGACTGTACGTGATCTGGAATATAAAGAATAAGATTTGGATGTGAATTATAAATCTCTCTTCTATTTTCATTCCTTTTATGAATCCTTAGGAATAGGTGAAGGTGTGTGTCCCTTCTGAACTCTGTTTTTTTAACTTGGTTTTTGGAGGGCCTGTTTTTTGTTCATTTTATGCCCTTTCTAGTAGCCAGCAGTGTAATTAGTGTGCTGTGGTGTTGAGGGAAAAAATTATGAAAAAACAAGTAAGGATTTAGGATTGTTTACAGAAAGATTGTGTGAATCAGAGTCTTTGTGCTTATCTATTAGTTATTTGGTGGATTTAATTTCACAATATAGGATAGTCTGAAATCTTTCATGGTAACAAAAGAAAGGAAAAACCCACCATTTAAGGAAACTCTTAAAGTTGTATCTTAACAGGAAAGCCTACATTGGGGGAATAAAATGATAGATCTTCTTTTGATTTTTGGCTAAGACTACCTGGCTTAAGTATGCTTTTTTAGAACTGAAGAATTCAGAAGCACATGAGACATTACAAAAACAACCTGGATAGCTGTTCTGATATTCTTGAATGTTAGTTGGTAAAACTCAGAGTATACAAAATACTTCACTAAATTAGATCTGTTTTTCAGCTGGCTCAGTGATCTGTATGTTGGGGACTGAGTGAGACATGGGGTTTCTATTTCATACAACTTTTGGTCTGCTCTGAACTTTAGGTCTGTGGGATTTGTGTATTTTTCTGATCTATCTTTAGTCCTCATGCAGTAAGGAGTTAATATAAGCTAATATCAATTGAAATAGTAATAGCCTTTATTTATTTTGGGAATTTCTTCTAAATTATAAGGACTGCTACCTCTAGATCTAGTCCTTGAAGATTTGGCACAAATGTTTGTCTTATCTATAGATGATTTTCATATATTTGGAATTATTTTTAAACTTGTAAGATATTTGACTAACCAAAGCTTGGTATCTGACTTTAGGGGACATGAAGGCAATTTTAAGTGATGATGTATAGATGGAATATGTCCTGAGAGGCCCCCCATAGAATTGCTTTTGCTGAGTAGTACTTTAACATGATGTCCTGGGCTCACACCAGAAAGAGGTAGAAAGGGTAGGTGCACAATTTTATTTATGAGGATGTTGTTGATGAAAGCCTAATCAGTGCGATTTTTTTCCCTGGCACTACAGTGCAAGTTTGTGCAATTATCTTAGAAGCTAATCTGTTTTCCTCTTTGGTTTGTTTTCTGGGAAATTTAACACTAAATTCATAACCTATGTTTAACAATCAGTTAGTTGTATTTGGGATACACTTGGTACACTAACTTCATTTTACTCTTATATCTTTAATCTTCTTTTGACATTCTGTTAAACTTCAACACATTTGTTGAATGCCTGTTTATGCTAGGCACCATGCATGATGCTAAGGATACAGAGACGAAACAATCTGACACAGCCCTGGCCTCATGGAGCTTATAGTATTTTGGAGGAAAAGAAATATTAATAAAAATATTCATGGAAATAAATGTAAAAAAATATTATTACAAGTATAATGAGAGAACATTACATGCTATGAGACTCTATAATGGTCCTAATTTCTCCTCTCCTGTATATGTTATATCCTCTGTAGTAACAGAGATATACACACATATATACATATGTACATATTTGTTCATAGTAAAATTTTCTATTTTCTTGTAAAACTTTTTCTTCAATACAATTAAATGGCTGATTATTCTTCCATTATATGGAATTACCACAATGTATTTGCCCGATACCTTATCATTGGACATTTAATTCATTTACAGTTATTAACTATTATAAACAAAATGTTCTGATTTTCATTTTTTTTTTTTGAAAGCCAAGATTTCCTAGTAGGTGATATATTAGCAAGAAAAAAGTACATCCCACTCCCCATGCTCAAGAAGTTTGGGTAGAAACCTGTTTAATTAGTCAAGGAAAGAAGATCTTACTGATAGCAGAAAGAACCGGAACAAGGTATAGCTGAGCTAGCTTTCCTTGGGTCTACACCTGCTGGTCACTCTGTCTGCATGGGGCAACTTCTTGCCTATTCCAGAAAATTCAATTCCTACTGTAGCACTATGGTTTTGTAAATGGGACTAAGCTACCATTTTGAAGCACTAACAATCTTTGTGCTTCCATTTAAGGAAATACTTATAAATGGTGAGCTCTGTTGGTTCTTAGACTAAATGCAGCCTCACAAAGATTGTATCTCTAAGCAGGGGGTGGGGGTGGGGTGGTTGGGAAGGGAAGAACAAAGCAATTAGCGTCCAGGAATGACTATTTCCAAACGTTGTGTTTGCTGCAGCCTTGATGTTCTGGAACATCCATACCTCTACATTTACTGATGAGGCTGAATAGTTTATTACAGGGTTCTCAGTCAGTTGTTTTCTCTATCAATTCCTTGGTCGCATCCTTTGCCAAGTTTTCTGTGGGTCAAGTTTATCATTGTACTATACTAATTTGTAATAGCTCCTTTTATACCAAGAATATTTTCACATTAAGTTGCAAACACTTAATTCTGTTTGTCTTTGCTTTTTAATTGCCTTGTGATATTTTAGCATAGTGATTAAGAGCAGAGGCTTTGAGACACATCTTTGCCTCAGATCCTGTTCAATGACATTATCTGTGTACTTTGCTCAGGTTGCTGGTACATATTCTTGTGGTTATTCCTTTTGTTCTTTTCATCTAAAAAGAGATGTATGGAATACATTGAATATGCACATTTGCTGTAGAGACCGGAAAACACAGATAACTTTAAAATGAAAAGTGCATAATGCCTTTACCTGTTGTTCTCATTTCCCATACATATATTAGCAAGTAGCATAACACATAGCACACATATGTGTTTGTGATATGTTGATCATAGTTATAGATATAGTTTGGTAGCAACTTACTCTCCTATAATACATTGGAAATATCTTTCTTGGCTAATATATATGTTACCTTTTTAATTTCTAATTGTTGTATGGTATTCCATTGCATAGATATGCTATAATTTCTGCTTCCTTATTTTTTAATTAAATCAATTCCAATTTTTAATTATTAATTATTAAAAATGTTGTAATGAACCTTTCATGATTATTTCTAATAAGTAGAATTTTATGTCAAAGGATTAGTAAATCTTTAAGGTTGAACTTTGGTTATTTCTGTAGCTTCACCCACGCTAGGTATTATCTGTTTTCTTTTATCTTTCTTTTTTGCCAGTTCAATATGTGAAATGATACCTTGTTTAAATTTGTGTTTTTTTGTTATCAGTAACTTAAGCATGTTTTGTATGTTTATTGTTTTATTTCTTTTTTAATAAATCACCCTATTGATTTCTTTGCTAATTTTTCCATTGGGGGGGGTCTCCTTTTTTTTCTTAGATATTTTCAAGAACATTTACATATTATAAGGACATTAATCCTTTATCATACATGTTACAGATATTTTCCTACTTTCTGGTTTTTTTTTTTTTTTTTTTTAAGTTTTTGATTCAAGGAAAATCTTGGGTTTTTAAAAATAAATAAATCCAAATTTTTTTCTTAAAACATGCTTCAGGTTTCTATCTAAATTATATATTTACTTGTAGAAATAAGGTGTATGAGGGCAGAAGTTCTACCTATCTTATTCCTCATTGCTAGCTGTGTTCATGGTACATCATAGGTATATAATACATATTTGTCAAATAATATCAATCTTTAAGCTTTATATCCTTATAAAATAGGTGATAGTAATTTCCTTAGCGTTTTCAAAAATCTGGGAATGCATTTTCTGAAATATATTTATAATTTGTTAATTTTTTCTTTGGAACATTCTTCCTTTTCCTGCTGAATTCCTGATTATCTTTAGATCTCAATGCAAGCATTATTTCTGTAGGAAAGCCTTCTGTGATACTCTGTTCACAAGGTCACATTTTAAGTTTTCCTAACACTGTCTTTGACACACCTGTAATTTCATAGTTGTTTATGGAATTATTTACTTTCTTTCCCCATCAGCACCAAACAACAAAAACTTTGTTTCTGCTCATCATTATACCCCACTGCCTAGCACATATTGTGGTTTAACAAGTTTTTCATTTTTGAGCAGATAAGTAATGAACAAACTGTCACAAAAATCACATAGCACGTTTGTGCACATGCTTGGTCCCCTGCAAGACTTTATCTTCTCTATTATTGATCTTTCTGTCTCATTGTCAGTCCCATACAGATTTAAAAATTTTAGTGTCTCTTAGATTATGATGATTTCCTACATACTCCCTACAATAATTTGTCTTAGTTTGAACATTTTCTCACCTGTCCTCACACATTTATTCACCCGGTTGAATTTTATAATGATTTCTCAAGTTAAAAACAACAACAACAACAACTATATGTGTGTTGCTGTGTTAATGTGTGTTGGTTTGGGGGAAAGGAATTGTTTTAACTTTATCAATTAACCTGAGTGACTATGTATTTATAATAAAATACACAAACTTCTTATTCAGCAGTTAGCTTTTATTTACTTGAATACTTTAGATTTTCCTCTGTTAAATTTTATTCATATAGAACCTGAACATTTCATGCTAGGGTTTTTCTTAGACATTTTTGTGGAAAGATTAAACTTGGCAGGTTTGGCTTTGCTGTCTTTAAAATGAGGGTCTGCTTACTGAGCATCCTTTGGCTGGCATCTGTGAACTTTGGCTTTGAAATGTCCCCTCTGGTGCCAAGTGGTAAGGTCATTTGGCATGCCAAGGGGACTGAATTTCATCGTGCCAGTCTACCTAGATTTTTTTTTTTTTTTTAAACCGTGTGATTCATGATCAGCATCTACTTTCCTTCTGGGAGCTTTTAATGATTGTGGCTGATCATGTGGGTGATCATGATGGTAGCCTGTGTGACCAACCTGTGAAAATCCTTAAACTTTTTGTCTCAGGAATGTTGCTGGGTGAAAACACTACCCACGTGTTCCTGCATTTCATAGCTGGAGAACACTGGGAGCTTAGAGATATGTTTTTCTAGACCCACATGATGTGTCTTTTCTTCTTACTACTAGTTTCATTAGTTTGCATTTCTTCTTTTGGTTTTTCCCAATTGTCCCAATAATGTCATCTCTAAATGATAATTCTATATGGTTGTTTTTTTTTTTTCAATTTCTCTCACATTATTTTTGTCCTACTACATTGATCAGATCTTACAGAACAATGCTGAATAATTGACTTCAGCAAACTTTGCTTCACTTCAGTAGAATAGTGATAATGTTTAAGTATATTTTCTATTGTCTTTGGCTTGATACTCTTTGTCAAGAAAGTATCCCTCAACATCTGATTGACTTAGAATTTCATCAGAAGCACATGCTACATTTTATTAGAGGTCTTTTTTGACATGACCTAATGCTTTTTTTGGTTCTTTATTACTGTGATAAATTATTATATGTATTTTAAAATCTTATTTAAAAAGAGGCACATTTTACCTAAATATCTTGAAGAGAATAGTCTCTCATTTTAAATGTTAATCTCAGGGCGCCTGGGTGGCTCAGTGGGTTAAAGCCTCTGCCTTCGGCTCAGGTCATGATCTCAGGGTCCTGGGATCAGAGCCCCACATCGGGCTCTCTGCTCAGCAGGGAGCCTGTTCTACCCCCCCACCCCCCCGCCGCCTACTCTCTGCCTACTTGTGTTCTCTGTCCTCTCTGTCAAATAAATAATATTTTTTAAAAAATATTAATCTTATCCGGAAACAACCTCACAGAAACACCTGGATAAATGTTTGACCCCAAATCTGGGCCTCCCAGGGCCAGTCAGGCTGACACACAGACTTAACCATGATGATGCCACAGATCTGACACAGGCTGTAGTCAGCCTGCCTGGTCTGCCATTCTACGAGTGCCTGATACTCACTTCAGCACTTTCAGTCTCCTTTCTCCCCGCCGCCCAAACCTGCAGTACTTTCCCCTCCTTCATCTACCAGATACCCCTTGTTCTCACTTGCTCCCCTGTAGCCACTGATCGATCTTTTTATTTCTTTTGTATCTAATTATTTTTCATGGGTGTTTTGTAGATGTGAGCTTTTGTTTCTTTAACTCAATGGATGATTTTCTAGAGGTGGTAACTTCTTTTTCTTTTTTCCTTTAGCTCTTTTCCTATTAAGTAGTGAATCCTTAAAATATGGCTAGTGGCCTTTATTTATTGATTCGGCAATGATATATATCTAATGTGACATGAATAGACGTAAGCCCTGATAATATAAACGTGAATAGCACAGAGCTAGTTTTCTGGTAGTGGGAAGCAGATAATAAGTGGTTATACTACAATGTATAGTACTACACGAGAGGGCTGGAAAAGCACTTTGGGAACCCAGATGAAATAATTATCATTATCTTTATCCTGTGGACTCACAGAAGATTTTATCCAAGGAGTCACATTTTTATGTGGTCCAAAATGAGTAACCAGGCAAGTTAGCTGCGGCAGGCTGAAGGAAACATTTTAGGCAGAGGGATTGGACTACAAAAGTGCAGAGTTAAGGACAAGAAGAATGTGTTTAGGAAACGTGACAAGGTCTATGTACCTCTAGTGTATACCTATGGCTTATGAGTGGGAAAGAAGAAGCATGCAAGGAGCATGCTAGAACTTAAAACACTTTCTGTGCCTTTGCTAGAAGTTTTAGCTCTATCCCTGTAGGCCGTAGGAACCAGCAGAAGTCTTCAAGGGAGAGAGTGACCTATTTTTATTTTTTGAAGGTAATTCTGGAAATAGTATGGGAGATGGCCTTAAGTAGGGAAAGAAGGTAGCTGGAATGATTAAGAAGGCCTTTGTAACAATTTAGTTGAGAGATACGGAGGGATTGAATTAGGTAGTAAGGAAAGAGAATAGAAACTGAATTTTTAAGGAGGTATTTTTAAGGTTGGAACAACAGAAATTCATTATGGTTTCAGGGAAGGAGAAATTCGAACAGAAAAGGGGTTAAGGGAAGATGACTATGTAGAAGGTATGAGGGAGAGAGAAAAATTCATTGCACCTCTCAAGTTTTCAGGATGGAAGATACAGTGAATGTTGATGGGTTGAAATCAGCATTTGGTCAGAGTCCAGTATGTTAAGAAAGGTGTGGAGCTGAGTTTTGTGTACCTGTGGAGGCCCTGGGAATGCAGATCCAGAGAATGGATAAGGGGCCCAGGCTAAGGGGAGGCACATGATCCTCAGTACAGACCAACACAAAACCAGGTGAGAAGAGGCAAGAATCTAAGGAGAATGTGTCAAGTTAAAAGGAGGTTTAAGAGCATGAGCATATTTCGCCTTGTAAGTATTTGGTTGATTAATTGTATTACTAACGGGCCCTGTGTGAACCAAAAGAAATGGGAACATTTTCCCAAGAAAGCTACAAGATTCCATTCAAGTTCTCACAAGTTAACTGTCATATATCAAAACAGGTTCCTTAAATGGAATCCTCTGTGTAGAGCTGTGTGAGTGAGCAAGTGAGCTAACCTATATCTGAGCCTCAGTTCTCATCTATGGATGACCCAGTCCCATATGGTCTTGGCGCGTTCACCCTTGCTTCACTACAAAGAATGCTTTCTCCAGTGGCCACAGATTATTCTGGTCCACTAAATGTGATGTGTGTCACGTAATCCCTGTGTAAGATCTCTCCTCTTTCCTTGGCCCTGCCAACCTCTCCTACCTCATCTCTTTCATCTCTCTTTTTCATTCACTGGGCTCTGGCCGAGGGATCCTTCTTTCTGTTCAGGCCTTAGGATCTGTGTATGTGGTAGGTACTTAGTATGAATGAATGACTCTGGCTTCTAGGTTTGTTGTGAGAAGTAAATGTGAAAAAAATACATGAAGAGCCTATTAATGTGCCTGGTGCATTACAAATGTGCCATAAATGCCACTTTTGGTCATTTCTGCCCTTGGGTTACCCATCTTTAACTCTAATATTTCTCCATACTTTTCTATTCTGATCTACCTTTCCAACTCTTCCCATCCAGCCAACTTAGTGTCTTAGGTTTTGGCCTCCCTGCAGGCTGTAGTCCGTGTGTGGTGACACCTCTTCATTTGGCATTTGAATGATTTCATCTAATTCCCTGGACTTTTGCATATCTGTATTCTCCTGGGCAACCCTATTTTTCATCATGCATCTGTGGATTCCTGGTCCAAAGGACACTGAGCATATAACAGGCTTCCTGCATGAAATTCTTAGGAGAATGGGAATCCTCTGGGGACTAGGTCCCAAGATTACCAGGCGAGTATTAAAACTCCCAAAGCACGGTTCCATTTACATGATTATTTTGCGGACTTGGAATCAGGAACTTGTAAATGGTAGCCAGTGCTTACTGAACACTAACTCTGGGCCGGGCAAAGTCCTAACCACTTGACTTACATTACCTCACTTTATGAATTGATTTTGAGTATTCCTGTCTTAAACCTATTAACTGGTCCAGGGCCATGCTGTTAGTGGCTTACAAATTAGTATTTAAGCCCAGGTGGTCTAATTTCGGATTCCTACCCTCAACTATACTTTCGTATTCTGTAGTGCCCCAGTAGCAGTTCCTGAGTTATAGAGGTAACTTTTATTCTTTAGTGTTTAATTTTAAATTTAAAAAATAATATGCAGTTATATATATATATAAATTATTTTTTTTTCCTTAAATTCCAACATTTCCTCCCTTCCATTTTGAGTTTCATTTCACTTATGGCAACTACCGTTAACAATATTTTCAGAATTGTTTTTCTTTCTTGTCTTTTTTTTTTTCCTTAACCTCCTTAATGTGATTCTCCTCTCAGCTTTTTTGTCTTCCAAAAAGTCGGCTTATTCCTAGTTGGCTGGTGAAAGTAACTGACGGCTGAAACTGGTTACCTGTCTGTCACTTCAGTTGACCCTTAGAGAAAGGTGTTCCACCTCTGTCACAGGCAAGCTTATAAAATTAATTAAATTCTTACGTGTTTGGGAGCCATTTACATTTCTGAAGGAGACCTATTTTTAGTCTACAGCTCCAGGCTGATGAATTCTTCAGGTTCCCAGGACTTCGTAAGCTGTTATTTGACAATCCATGTGTGACTCTATCACCTTGGTGTTCAGAGAAAAATGAACAACAGGCCTTCCTGGCTAAGGAAATGGGATTTGATGCTCTTTCAATGCGTGGCTTTATGGATTCAAGATTCTCGTGAAGAGAGTTTTGCTTCTAGAGCCTTATCTTTTCTCTACTTGTCTATTCATGAAGAGCTATAATTTTTTTTTTTTAAAGATTTTATTTATTTATTTGACAGAGAGACAGAGATCACAAGTAGGCAGAGAGGCAGGCAGAGAGAGGGGGGAAACAGGCTGCCTGCTGAGCAGAGAGCCCGCTGTGGGGCTCGATCCCAGGACCCTGAGATCATGACCTGAGCTGAAGGCAGAGGCTTTAACCCACTGAGCCACCCAGGTGCCCCAAGAGCTATAATTTTTAATCAGGAACACAAAAATACCACTATGGGAGTGGCCATGGGTTTCAGCATGCAGTAGAACATTTCCCTTAACAGTGAGGTCACCAGAAGCATGGAGCCGAGAAATCCCAGATGGCACTAATATTTGATTTCATTTTTAGCACGCTCATATTCAGCAGACGGATTGGAAGTCTGACCTCTCTGACACTTCTGCATCACTGCCTGCTACTCCAATTGCCTTTGCGAATGTTTTTTCATAAGGCTTCTCCTGGTACCTCAGAGATTGATGCCTGGGAGCCCGCCTGCACTATGCTTCATTACACCAAGGCTCTGTGTGGTTGAGAGTTGCTGTATTCTATAAGAGGGGGATATCCTAGCTCATCAGTACCTCAAACTTTGCACGCACTCTCTCAAATTGCTTATAACGTGCCGGAGAGCATCATCTTAGCTTCCCTGCTATACCTCCGATTTAGATCTGTTTTTTAGTCCTTTTCTAATTTTTCTGCTTTCTTCTGTGACATAGATAAGTTATGAATACTATAAAAAAACTCCTCTGAAAATGGCTAAATTGACTGTTTCTAACAATCTATATTAAGGTGAATATTGAATTCCTCTCTGCACTGAAACTTCAGGGGCAAAGAAAACGGGTTGGAGGGTTGGGTTGGAGGGCCCAATTCTGCCATTTCCCTTACTTTAGTATTAGCCTCAGTTCCCTTGTTTGTAAATTACTGATATGATTAGTGATGAGTTGTCAGGGTTGGTGGGAAGGTTAAACCGAATAACAAACATCATGTGGTCATCACAGCATTGACACAAAGTTTCTTTGGTTGTGTTTTTGTTTTTGTCTTATGTCTGTTATGGTAGTTTGTGGTATTCATATATTCTTTTGCATATGTAGCTAATAAAAATAAAATCTAAAACACAGTTTTGTTGATTTTTATTTGGATTACAAGGAAGGCAAATTGTTAGGGAGTTTTTGATGATCAGACTGTTTTGTTTCAAAACTTTTTTTTTTTTTTTTTAAGATTTTATTTATTTATTTGACAGAGAGATCACAAGCCAGCAGAGAGACAGGAAGAGAGAGAGCGGGGAGCAGGCTCCCTGCAGAGCAGAGAGCCCGATGTGGGGCTCAATCCTAAGACCATGACCTGAGCCTAAGGCAGAGGCTTTAACCGAGCCACCCAGTGGGTGCTCCTGTTTCAAAACTTTTTATAAAATTACTTTATTCACTTTTACAGAGGATTGCATCATCCACATACCTATTTAGAGATGGGCTCCATGGGAATGAAGCACCCTCCTCCCCTCCTACCTGCCCTCTCTATCTAGTTTATATTTCAGTGATGTGGCTGGAGTAGCTATCACACAGCATGAATATCCAGTAGGTTTTTGTGTTTGTCCTGACAGGTTGACCTCTGTGGCCATTCTGTAGAGTTCTCTGGGAACCCTCCATGCTGAAGAGGATTAGCTTGCTTAAATCCTAACATGTTGCTGCTTTGCACGCAACCAGATTTTGGTGCATATTTTAATGCAAAGCCTACTTTTGGCTTAGAAAACATTGCATATTTAATAGCCTTTTTGCTTGAATCAGATCTCTACCCCATGTAATGTTGATGAATTTAGGTTTTAGATGACTAGACTGCTATTTTGTTGTGAAACTTTCTTTAGGAAGTTCCTTTTTTTTTTTTCTTTTTATAGATCGAACATAAGGCCAGACTACGCAGACTCCAATTTCCATGAGTTCAAGATGCACACCTTCAGTCGGGTTACATCCTGCAAAGTCTGCCAGATGCTTCTGAGGTAAGCTTGCTCGGTCCTGGTTTTCAGTTTAAAAGAGCTGCTATAATTGCTCAGTGTCTCAGACTTCTCTAATAACCGAGCCAGAATGTTCTGAAGTGGGGGAATTGCCTTGACAGAGCCAACAGATCTTTCCTCAGCCTCGTACCGGGATGCTTCCTTCTGAAACCCAGGAGACCTTCTCTCCCTCTGCTGAGAAGACTTTGCCGAGCGCTGTGTTCCCTTGTTTTCGTTCTCGCACTCATGGTTTCACAGAGGCAGCAGTTAGCACCTTTTAACATATCACTCTCTAATTTTACCTTTCAGAGGAACATTTTATCAAGGCTATTTATGTTTTAAGTGTGGCGCGAGAGCACACAAAGAATGTTTGGGAAGAGTAGACAATTGTGGCAGAGTTAATTCTGCTGGTAAGTCATGTTTATTGTTGTGATTCTCCTTTTAATTAGGATATAAAACTTGATAAACATCATTACGGCCTAATTTACTCTTAATATGTGTTTATGGTGACAGATCTGCTTTTGAAACTCTCATTTATAAGGACAATTAAAAAAAAATGTTTGAAATTCCTGTGATTTGTACGTACCTGGGACGCAGAGGCCTTTGGAGGGGGTGGTGGGGAGGCTTGGAAGATTTTGGGCCACCCATCTCATTCAGCCTGGCCCCTGAGTCTCATTAATGCTGTACAAATAGAGCCAAAGCACACAAATGAAGAAACAAAAACAAAACTAAAAAAAAATTTTTTTTCACTTCTATCTTTAGTCCTTAAATTTCTCCCTTGTTCTCTTAAATATTCAGCTCAGAAATGGTAATGATGCCAGAAGTAAACATCACACAGACTAATTCATGAATTAATGAATTGAATACATTGTCATTTTGCAACATTTAACAGAGAGCATATATCCTTTGGATTTTATGTAAATATTTTCCCCTTGGTTTTTAAAAATAATGCTCCATGACTGTTGCATGAGCCAGTTGCTAAGACTGTTGGCAATTATGCATTCAATACCCTTTTGCCTCTCTCTGCTCCTCTTGGGCTCTTTTCCTTCTCTTTCTTTTCTTGCCTCTTTATACTTTCTCTTTCTTCTTCTTTCTCTTTGTCCTTTTCCCCTGAGTTTCTCTTGTATTTTATCAATAAGACCTTTCAAAATCAGTGAAACTTTTTGAACAGAAGAAAGGGATCTTTAACAGCTTGAGTTCAAAAGGTAGCCATGTCAACCTTTGATTTTCCCAAAGGAAAAGGTGGACATTGAATTACTTTGGATAATAGGAAGAAGAGTGAAACAGAATAATAGCTCATTTCAGAGCTGAGTCCAGAAAATGGGCAGTTGTAGAAAATGTGTGAATCCCATTAGAGAGCTGGGATCACCTCACATTCCTCTCACTCTGTTCCTTCGGTAGATGGCTTTTAAGGTTCCCATGAGCCATGGGCTCTCCATACAGGCATGGGCAGCCGCAAGGAGAAGCATCCCGGTTTGGATGAGCACCTGCACTGGGCACTCTGCCAGGCCCTCCCTGCACGAACTCGTTCAGTCCTCGGGGCAGTGCTTCCCATTTTCTGATGGAAGTCAGTGTTCTCGAAACTGACTCCCAAGTCTGCTACAAGGAGACAAGATTAGCACCCACTAAGATTTCTGAAGGTCAGAGACAGTTGACAAAGTTGTAAAACAGAAATGTTATATGCTGTTACTGTTATTCTTCAGTTGTCCACCTGATACAGCTTTATCACTGAAATTTTTGTTCTGTCTTTATTTGCCCCATCCTTTAATCTCTTTGAGGACAATTAACATGTTAGGTGTTCGTGGTAGGCTAAGGTATTTTTATAACCCCTTCTCCCCACCCCAGCCCTGTCTTAGGAGTCTCAGTCTGTGAGGAATGTGCAGTGATCTCATAGTTGGCATGGTTTTTGGATTCTACTGGAAGAGTGCAGGAGAGTCGTTGAGAGTCAAGCAGAAATGGTGGAAAATCTCCTCCTGCCCTTTTCTAGCTATGTGAGCTGGGGGGTGTTACTTAAGCATTCTGAGGTTTTGTTTATTCTTCTATAAAATGGAAAGTAGAGGATTATCGTGAGGATCAAATGAAGCAATGTGGATGCTTAGCACAGTGTCTGGGCACAATAAAAATTCAGTGTTTCAATCCAGGATGCTATGATGAGAAGTCTGTTTTTATTTTTTCGGTTTTTTGCTGTTTTTTTTTTTTGTTTTTTTGTTTTTCTGTTTTTTTTTTAAGGGTTGGGATTCATCTGTATTTTTGCTGTTGTTTTTATGATGTGGAGCAAGTGTGGGTAGAAGAAAGAGCACCAAACTTTGAAGTGATATAAGTGAATGATGCTAAAGGACTACATTTTTAACTTTTACTTGGAAAAAAGTCAATAGGAAACAGTTGAGAACTCCTGGTCAGGCAGATTAAAAATATATATATATATATATTCCCTGTCTAAGTCATCATTCCAGTATCCTCCAGCCTTCTGTGGGTAACTCTGAATTGGGACACTGTGTGTGATCCCAGGGAAGTCCACAAGGTCTGGTGTTTTGATCTGGTTTGACTCCTTCTCCGCAAGGTACTCACTGGGTGACTTTGGAACCAGTCACTTAACCTTTATAAGTCTTAATGTTTTCCTTTCTAAACCCTGGATAATACTGCCACCTAGTCTTTAAGTTTATAGTTATTTAAAATAAATACAAAGTGCCAGGTACTGTTCTAAGTATATTACTGCTATCGACTCAATTAGTCCTGTATGAATATTTTAAAGTTGGAATTACTGCTCTTCTTGTCTTACGTATGAGAAACCGAGGCATGGGGGAAAAAGTAACTTGCCTTAGTTGCTTGATCAATAGAGCAAAGATGCAAATCCAGGCAGTCCAACTCCGGAGTTTGTTCTTAACCCTTGAGTTCTGCTCCCAGTCATGTGAACTAGCTTTGAGGATCCATGGAAATGTCTTATATGCATGGTGCCTAACCCTCACAAAAAAACAGTAAAATCATGTGTTTGGTTTTCTCTGAGAAAGAGAGTTGCCAAATTTTTTGTAAATGCAAAAATATGTCTAAACTGAATTAAATTAGTAATTACCAAATATGTTTAGGTTTCAATGCTTTGAAGAGCTGTGAGAAATTCAGGCCTCCTTGGGACTATGCCTGCATTTTTTTCCCCCATGGGATGTCTCAGAGCTGGAAGATTTAGATACCTTCAGTTTGAGGATCTCTTACTTTAAGATGAGGAAACTGAGTCATAAAATAAGAAAATAAAGCTGTTATGCCCTGTGGGTTATAGATAACACTTATACAGATATCATTTATTAAAAGGTAGTATCGTTCTCTAAACTCTTACAGAATTCACTATAAAACAGGAAAAAGTTTTAAACCTCTGGCTAGATTTACTTCTTGGAGTTTTAAACCTAATTCTCTTGCTTTCTTGATTTTCTGCCTTGCATCCAATGTTGTCCTCCATTCTCCTGTTTTATGCATCTGTGTCTTATTCTCTCTCTTTCTGTCCTTTCCTACCCAAGTTTTAAGAGACTGATGGCATTGAATGCTCATAGTTCATTAATTAGTGATATGAAGTGGTAAGAACCTGCCCAGGAGGCCTCCCTGTGTTGCCTCCAGATGAGGATTTGCTGGACAGCCCTTCAGAGTAAAGGACCTTGCTTATCCTGAGTGAAGAGGAGTCTGTTATAGCTGTCAGCAGCTGGAGGGTCCTGGGGGTACATATCCGCTCCTTTCATCCATCCACTCATGGATAAGACCTGGAAGCCCAGCATCTACAACAGCAGCTATCTGGAAAATTCCATTTTGCATGCTTTCTGTTCCTTTTGTTTCAATTCAGCTAGCTCCTGGAGTGCCACCCCAAAGAACCCGTGTGATATAACATCAGGACTCAAATTAGAGCCTGTTTTTTAAATATTTGAATGGAGGCAGTGGGCACCATTGCTGTCCACCGAGAGGCGGGGACCCAGCCAGGCTAGCCTTCCAGTGTGTTGGGCTTTGGGTACAGGCTTGTGGGGATTGGACGGATTTTTCTTCTTCTCCTTTTTTTTTTTTTTTTAAACTCCCCCAAAGAACTAGCAAAGCAAGCATTTGTTCATTTCCTGTGATGGTTTTTCCCAAAACAAAGCACTTCCAAACAGATGCCCTCTAAAAGTTAGAAGTTACGACATCCTGTCCTTGAACTCTCCCCTTCCTGTGCTGCTGTGGGTAGTAAGCGTGGGTAGGGTGTGAGTTTGAGCTTGATGGGTTTGATGTGAGTGTGGTAGAACAGGCAAAGTTTGGATAACACGGGCAAGCTAGATCTTACGGGTATTTCCCGGCCAGGAGAGGACCAACAATGGTTGAAACTTTGCACAGTCCAGGAACTGGGTGCAGCAAGAACTGCTTACACTAGTTCGGGGTATAGTTTCCATGACTGATATGACATACGGGGAAGTGTGGATGGTAGGGGAGGAGGGCAGGAGGAAACACAAGATGTCTCAAGGGCTGGAGACATAGTTCACTTGCATGGGGTTCTTTCTGGAGGAGAGTGTGACATTCTTTGAGGAGAACTTGACTTGGGGGGGGTGGGAGCAGCTAAATTTAAACAGATAATTTTAAAGCAAGTGAATAGTATTGATTTAAGGCAAATTCAGCTGCTTTCATAATCCAGGTTCCCACATAAAATTATATCACAGGTGACTTGAGATTGACCTCAACTTTACAGAGCTCTGTAGCCCTATTGCTTAGCATAAACTGTATTATCAGGAAAGGAAGAGAGATTCTGATCAGCTCAGAGTGAGTCAGGAGTCTACTTGTCCAGAAAGCTGTGTCTAGTATAAATGGTTACATTATAAACATAAACATTATAAACATCTAGTGTAAATGGTTACATTATAAACATTAATCACAGTGTATTGGTAGCTGGGGTAAAAGGCAGTTCCGGAAAGTGGAGCATGCCATTTGCACTCAGCGTTGGTCCAGGCAGAGAAGAGGGACTAGTTGAACAAAATGACACAGTAACCCAGGGGCTAAATGAAGGTGAGAGAATCTTCCATTCTTTATCTCCTAATTGCCACGTACACTGGTCATCACATTCTGGGCCTCACCTAACTTGACCTTTCCCTTTTATTTGACACTGTGAACCATTCTCCTTGACACACTTCTTCACATCCTCCATATCCCCCATACTGTCCTTTGGATATCTGATTCCCTGGCATTAGCTATAACCTACACCTAGGTAGATAAGTCACCAGTTCCACATAAGGCTTTTCTCCTGAACTTTGGATTCAGAATGTCTGTTGTCTTCTCACATAGCCCTTCCCAGGTGCCCTGCAATGCCCTCAAATTTCCCATATCTCAAACCAACCTCATTAGTCACTAACACAAACTTTCCCCGCCTACTCCTTGTTTCAAAGGTCCAGCATCCATACACTCACCAGAAGCTGGGTGTCGACCTCGATTTACCCACCTCTCTCATCTTCATTCACTTACCAGTTGTTCTTACTTCTCCTAAGGCTCTCTAGAATCCACTGATATGATATTGCTATAGATTAAAAAAAAATCTCAATGTCACTTGTTTGGACAGCTGCAAAAGTCTCCTAACTCTTGCTGTTAATTATACTCTTTCTATATGATTACCAACATGATCTTTATTAAAATCAATTCTGATTGTGTGATTCTACTGCTCCCTATACCTTCCATTTCTTAGAGTATAATGTCCAAACTTGAATTACACTGGAGCTCTCACTGATAAGAACCATATTTAACTGATGCTCTGACCTCTGGGAAACCCTGGTAGACGGATAAGTGAGTGGACAGACTGACAAACAGATGGATAGAGTAAGGAGTAGAAATGTAGCACCAGGGTTTCTGGGCTCTGAAGATCACTGTAGTATTAGAACCAGAAGCAGGAGGCTGTGGGAGAAGGGACAGGTTTTGATTCTACCCTTGTGGAGACCAGAGCCCAACTGGATATAGGATGAGTGAAATAAAGACCTTATCTGAATCCCTGGCTGGTACTTTAACAATGAAAGATGGAAGACTTGGCAGACCCTTTGCATTCCTTTCTGGTATTTATGCAAGGAAAGGCTCATGCCCTGAGCATCAACCATCAGGCTTTTGATAGGGGAGCCTAGGTTAGGTTATGAAGTACCAAGAAAGAGAACTAGCTCACAGAATGCCTGGTGACAAAAATACCTCAATTTCTGGGGATATATACTCCATGATCCAGTCAATCCCATTTTTAGAATTCTTGCTTGGCTCTTACTATTTCCTCTCCTTGAAATACACTCTCTTTTCTCCTGACAGTTCCAAAATCTGCTCTTCCTTTACTTCCTCTCCAAGCCCTTTGCCAATCATTTTCCCTCGGCCACCCAACAGCCATGTGAATTAAATTGTTTACTAATTAGTTTGTGTATAGGTTTTAGATATCTGCCAATGTTAGGTAAGGAAAATACCCATAAAACCCTTCAGATCCCATTGGCTTTAATACGTAAACATTTATTTTTCACACGTGCACTATTGGCTGTGGGTTCTGTGGCCCTCCAAGGGAGCTCCCTTCCAAGTAATGACTTAGGGATCCAAGCTGCAGACTGAGACTCTGCAGACTCATGGCTTCCTGGGTAACTGCTTTTAAAAGACCTAGACTGAAGTGAATAGCACTTTTTTGTTTGTTTTTTTAATCACAGTGTATTGGTTAAAACTGCTTAAATGACCTCAACTTAATTACAAGGGGGAGGTGGACAGTAGTGGGGTACATGGAGTGTTTGGTGGGCTCGACTGTCTCTGCCACTTTTCATTGCCTCTAGGGGACTATATGCTCCTTCACTGAAGGGAATGTGTTTCTCCTCTTTTGTATTCATCCCTTATCCAAAGTCAGGGTGCTTAACCTCAAGTCATGACTCCATTTTCCCAAAGTAGGAATATCTTAGCCCAAACACAATCTTTAATAGTTTTGGATGTGGTTAGATACCAACCAATAAGCATGTGAAATAGCTCTTGGGTATTTCTTTTTGTGGAAGTTAAGCCTGTGGATGTTGTCTTCCCTGAATTTAGAAACCTTTTATATTTCATGCTCTATCTCCCTTAAATTTACCTAGTCTTCATTCATCCTCGAAGTAATAATTACTTGGCAAAAATGCAGTGCATTTGTGAATGAAGGAAGTAATTCATTCATATTAATGTTTGACTATGATAGATTATTAACTCAAGTGCATTTGAAGTATGAAAAAAAGGTGCTTTGAGTTTGTTCTTTTTGTATTTATAAGACAAACTATGCAACTTGGAAACAAATTTGAAGGTTGGGTGATTAGTTTGTCTTAACACTTGAGAATATGCATGGATATAAAGAGCGGGCCATTTCACTCTCTCATTTTCACTGAACTTGAGTTGACTCCTTCACATTCACCATGGCAACCTCAATGATCAGCATGTACATGGGCTCTGAAGTGTGCTGCCAAAACTTTCCAACCTTAATAATGAATAGGTATGAACTCCATTATATAAGCCTCTCTCAACAAGTCACTGCAAAGCTCATGTAATTCTAGAGTGGTATTGCTTTCTCACAGCACACCACTGTGAAGGTCTAATCTGAAACTGCAATCTTAGGGGGACATTTGTGTTTTTCCTCTGCTAAAACCCTGTTGGCTCCCTTCTTACCCTGACATTGAGCAATACCACTTGCTTTGCATGCTTTCCGTTTAAACAAAGAAAGTAGCACTGGAAGGCAAATATTGCTGGAGCAGACAACTTTGGTTTAACGCATCTTTCCTTTAGTGGGAATGCAAGCCTCAGCTGCTCTAATATTTAACTGAAGCAGGTCCCCATTTGTGTCCCTGTTTAATCGCTCTTTTATCTAGGCCAGCTGCTGCTCCTGCTGCTGCCATAGCCATTGCTAATTGGAAGCAAGTTGCCTCGGTATCTTAGCGGTTTAAACCGGCAGGATTGCCACGTAGAACCTGCACCCCAAATTGGCATCAGAAATCGCTCTTATATAAATAGTACTGCAGTATTTTATCAAAAGAGATAAGCTTTTAGTATACAATTTTATTTCAGTCTTGTACCACTAGGTATTTTATCAGATTACTTTTACATGAACTGAGGCTTGATCATTGATTTTGTAACGAAACAATGACTTTGGTTCTACTTCATATTACTTAAAGCCTTTCCCATAAATTAATCCTCTTTTTTAACTTACTGAGAAAATTTTATACTCAAGGGTAGTTATTAATCCTTCCACTTAACTATTTAGATACCTTTAATGATATATTAACGATTATTAAAGTGAACTGGAAAATATTATGCGATTGTATTTCTGTTGGAGCTCCTGAGAAGACTCGAAATCAAAGCCTCTCTCTAATTATTAATTATAGGGGTTTTATTCCAAAATAATGATGAATATAACATTTGTATAACTTCAAAATTTGATCAGTCCAACTGTCTTTTAATGTTTCACAAAAATAGCACGTTAGCCATGATGCCAAGGCACCTTCAAAAGCTATATTGGTTATTACTTTTCTGTGGCCCCTTTTGAGACAGACAGTCTTACTGGACATTGATTGTTTACTCTTAACAAATAGAACTTCAGATAAGAGACAGCAAATTGCAATCATGTATGCACTGAGAGCCACTTGTATTGGAAAAACAAATAGGACTGAATTTTTTGTTTAAACAAATGAATTGTATTAAGTGAATCTAAAGCCTCAGTGAAAAACATTTCTTTTACACAAATATGCACATTGAGCCCTGTGCTGGCATTGAAGATGGAGTTCTGCAAAGCCTCCAAGCACCTCAGTAACACCCCTTCTCTGAATTACATCAAACCAGTTGGGACTTGATGAAAGAATGTGAGGTATAAACCCCTTGAGGGCCTCTGAGTCACCATCTAGAAAGGCTCTTGAAAGGGTAAGAACATTTTATAGTTTGATCAATAGGAGTCTGAGAATAGGCTGCAGGGTAAAGACCAGTTGAGGATTAAACTTTTGGAAACTTGAAGAATTGAATTACTCTCCTAAGGAGGTTCCCAGGAGAAGAAGAGAGATACAAAAAGAAAGACATTTTCATCAGATCTCAAGCAGCAACCTTTCTGTTGGGTCAGAATTTGGCTGAAATTTATTTTGATGGTCATCAGCCCTTGATATCCTAGTCTTGATGCAGAACTATGACACCCAAAGTGCCTTTTAGGGACCCAAGTTCCTGCTGTATAATAGTTTTGGGTCCATGTCAAGAGGAGGTTGAGGACGGTGTTAGAGACTTCAAAGTTAGAGCAGCTTTTACATAGAATATTTCACGAAAAGAGACTCTCAATCTATTTTTCTAGCCAGAATAAGCTTTTACTTGGAAAGTGTATCAAGTGGTGTGGGTAGTTGGGTCTCCCTTTCTCTCGCCACTGTTCCTTTAGTATAAGTTAACAGTCTGTTGCATTGATATGGTTATCAGAATTTAGATCCTCTTTGTAAAGGAGGCAGGCAGTTCAATGCCGTCGCCGCTAGAGCATGTACAAAAGTGATAACTAAAGGAGTCTGGATAAGAATTGGTTCTAAGAGTTCTTTCCAGTCCCTGGGTTTTGCCCTGTTTTTAGAACATTTACAGAACCCTGCCATGAGATAGAAGTAAATAAAAGCTGAGACTTTCAAGAACCACTGTTCATGTGCTGGGCCCAGCGTGAGAAGATCCGTGTGTGAACTTCTCCAGGCCAAGTCCATGGGCCTCTTTCCTGGGTGACAGGGTAGAGGGTAGACCTGGTGGCCATGAGGACAGAAAGTGGTGGCACGCAAAGGTAAGCCCCAAGTAAGTACTCATGTCCTTGGAGTTGGAGTTGCATCCGGCACAAAACCCTTTTTCCATTTTTCCTGCTTGGGTTACTCTGAAGAGGCTTTGTGTAGAGCAGTTCTTAGTACATCTAGTCAGAATTATGAGGAAAGCTGTTTTGCTTGATGAGACATTAGAGAAAGCTGGAGCCAACAGGAAGTGGGTAAATGCAAGAGGAAGATTGGATAAGGTGGTGAGCCCAATCTAGATTGCTTCTGGCTTTGTACTAGTTCCATGCGTGCCTTGCTGGGACCTCTCACTCTCTTGTTTCTGTAGTAGGTGCTCACTCCTACAGGGAGCCAGCTAACTTAACTTGCACTTGAACCCTATGCACCAAGATAGGATGAGCCTGTCAGAGTCTTCTGTTCCTAGATCTTATTTTCTGGATAAAGAGATGCAAATGTCTGAGATACCATCTCTTTCCCGGGAACTTCTTGAGCAGCAACCAGATGATGGTCATGGAGCACGGTGTTTCCTCTCCTGCCACAAGGGTAATCATAGGTCTCGTACAAAAATATGAAACATTTAAAACGTACTATAAAAGATCTACTCATAAGGACATAAAAAACTTCTATGCAAAAAGCAAGAAAAAAATAGTTTTTTTAATTGAAATTAAGTTGCATACTCATTTATGAACACTGAACCCAAAAGACCTGCGGTTTTTCCACTTTAGAGAACGTCTGGAATAGTCCAAGCTTCCCTCAGTTTGCTTAGCTGGAAAACTTAAACTCTTCTCCCATTTGGTGCTTCTTGCAGTTTATGATTCTTAGCTCCGACTCTTTTTCTAATCCACCAGTAGGAGAAAAAAAGTAGTTTATGGCTATTCTGGAATATAGATCTTCCTGGTCAAACCAGTGAAATGGGTATCACACCTGCTCTGTTAGGAACCTCGGCTCACCTAAGCTGGGTTCTAAGTCTGGACACAGCATCCAAGGGAATGGTACTTACATAGACCCTCTCGCCAAACTGATCCTCTTAAGCAGCCTTTCTTCTGAAACACTGCATATTTCTAAACCAGGAGGGAAAGAAGTGAAATAGCTTTCTGCCCAGGAGTACTCCTTTGGAAAGGCCAACTTCAGACCTGGCAAAGATGTCTTCAGAGAAGGCAGGCATGTGAAAGTCCGGGTGAAGGGATTTGAAATTGACAGAGGAATGCGGACTTAACTTTTCTCCAGAAAGGTGACTTTTTGGTCACATAACTTCCATTTCCATTAATCAGGAGTAGTGCTTTATAAAACAAAACAAAGCAAAACAACCTTCTGTTCCATGCCCCAGGCAGCTTCCTGTGTAAAGCAGTCTGTGGCAGCTCGTCAGGTGTTCTGGTTGGAATTTTCCCCTTGAACTCTGCTTGTGGGGCTTCTTGGATCCTCTTACGGGAGCAGTTTACCGAGCTCTCATTTAGGCCTGCCCATTCTTTCCCTCTGTTTCTTCTTTTCTCAGATCCTTCTTTAGAGGGTCATTTTGGATGGAAAAACTATAGGCATAGTCTCAGAATGATGAGGTGTTTTCCTTCACAGCCTGGCAAAGCGACAATGTGAATAGGTGCTCCTGGGAACAGGGAAAGAAAGCATCAGCTGCCAGGTGTCCATGTGCAGTGGGCGCCTTTCCTCTCGGAGCAACCCTTTACCTTTCTGCTTCTGTAGTTACCTGCAGATCTCAGGGCCCTTTGTAACTGCTTGACATTTTTAAGAATGCATATGTAATGAAGAGATTGTTGTTTCTGTTTACAGATGGGGAAAGTAGGGATGAAAGGAAAATTAGCATTGGAATCGAATTCTGTCAGTTCTTTATTTCCCTCTTTAAATCAAACTGTATTTCCCCCTAAATCAAAAATAAGAGTTATAGCCAATGGAAAAAAAATCCATATGCAGTATTGTACAGTGTTAAATTCGCAATTAGTTAAGTCGGTGAAATAGCTTTGTAACTTAGAGTGTCTGGGTTCTTAAAACTAGGTGTGTTGAAAGACAGGTTCCCACCTAGCTTTCTCTCATGCATGTAAATTTAGTGCAAGCCTCTGTTTTAAGGAGTTTTATGTGGTTGGATTGACATTGCTTAATCAACAATTGAAAAAGTTAAGCATAACCTAGAAGTCATTTAGAACTATGAGTCACTTTCCTGACAAGCCAATAAGGCAAAAGAACCTGGGTTGCAAAACAATTACTAGCCCAGCCTGAGGGACCCTGGAAATATATTACAAGTATCAGTCAGGGAAACAAAGCAGCAGTGTTTTACCAAGCTGCAGAGAACAGGCTAAGGTTGCTAACCAAACAAAATAACTTCACACTGACAATGCCAATTTTTACATTTGTTTCAGAACAAGGGACGCTCAAACCACCGGAGGTAAGATTAACATTTAAATTTTTTTTATATAACTTTTGCATTTCAGGTTGTTGGCTACCTTAAGCAGGCTTGAGCTTTTAGAATGTGAAATGTGCCTCTTAAAGAAATGGATAGAAATAGAACTAGAGTGAGCAACCAAGTGCTTGTGAATGAAATGCACAGGTTAAATCAGAGGAATTTTCAGTCAGTCACCACCTAAAGATCTTAGGTAGAGGAAAAATGTGAATATTTAAGAATATGTGTGAAATGGATCCTTTCAGAATCTTAGTATTTATTCAGGTAAATTTCAAATATGTGACAATGTGTGGCGCGATATGGGGATCCTTTTCCCTAGTTTCCTGCAGAATTTCACAAACCCCTGGAGTTGATAAAACTTAATATATCTGTATTCATTGGAATGAATATCTTTGATCCAGCTTGTACACAAGGAAGGTAGCCGTCATCCCAGGGAATTGGTAGACCTGTCCCTGGCATGCAACATTGCATTGCTGCCCAACATTTGCTAGTCCTGAAAAGTTCTAATGTTGTTCATCTAAGGATGTGGATTCATATTTCTAGTAGTTTTCTGTTATGAGCACAAACAGGATTTGTATCATATCTTGTTGATCAAAGCAAGATCTGATAACATTTTGGTTTAACACACTCTCAGGTCTAATGGCTTAGAACTATGTGATCCCTGTCACCTCACAGAATAAGCTATTTTTTTAAAATATGAAAGAGTGAAAAATATGACAAGTTCTAGAACATTGCCTTGGCCTTTAACCAAAAGTAGGAAATATCTCATCTGACCTCCAAAAATAGTATCAGAGAGAAAATTAAAATGTAAAATGCATGTGATTATAAACCAAAAGTATAGTAACTTGAGAATTTCAGAGTAAAAGAATGACAGAAAAATTCTATACAAAATTATTTTAACAGATAATAATTATGTATCACTAAGAATGGTGTAATATTAAAAAAAATGGTGTAATATTTTTTAAAAGGCTGACATTTATGTCATTGGTAAAAAATAATGAAAAGTACAGTAAGACATCAAATGATTGTTTCTGCTTCTCTTGGAATAAGTGTGTAATTTGCACATAGGGTATCGAGAGATGTGAGGGGGCTCATATGCACCCCTTCAGTGTCTCAGTTAACTACATTTTAAAGTCTAGAATCTAGATCAAGGAATGGTTCATATAAATTCTTCTAGGGCTAAAATAAATTAATGTGAAATTTCTTTCAGTGTTGAGCTGACTGGTGAGGTTTTCATGAGGACTGTAAGGGCGCTGCCTATGAAGGTCTTGAAGAGCAGCTTGCTTCCTCTTATTCTCATGCTAACCTTAGATTATGGAGACCGAGTTTCTCTTAGAGCTCTGAACTTTGTTACTTTACCAAAAAAAAAAATATTTTTTTTCCCAAACAAGATGATTTCACTTGATTTTATTTAAGTGAAGTGAAGTGAGTATATTTATAGAAAGTGTGCTAATGAGAAGTGGTTAATAATTTTCACATGATACTAATTCTCTCCAGGCATTTTATCCTCTTAAAAAAATTACATGGAAGCCTATTATGAAATGAATTAATTTTCACGTTGATTTTTTTTTAATGCAGCAGCAGCAGCGGTTTAGTGACTTGCTTAACTTTTGAATACAATAAGTACAATTGTTCTTTAATTTCTGATTTTGCTAGTAATCTTTATTTTGGATGCATAATGATAGTTACTGACCAGCCCATTTGGAAATCTTAGCTTGGTTTAAGGAGAAGTGTAGCAAAAGAACATTAAGAAGTATCTTTCACCTTATACCTCCCCACCAAGATTGTGTGGAAAGCTGTTTACCTCTCTGAGGCAGATGCTTTACGATGTTTGGGAGTCTTCCCAGAAATAAACAATGTGCTCTGTGATCTGCATTTCTCCCCCTGTCATGAAGACCTTTTTTCTCTCCACATACCAGTGTATAGTCCTATGCTGTTCCCCTTTCAATAGCTATGATTGTGACTTTTCTATTTTTAATTTTACACTTCATCCTCAAGGGAATTAGGTCAGATTTCAATAGCCACAACATCTGTAAGCCTTCATGATAACACCTGGGATGTTCATCCTACATCCCACTCTGGTGTGGATCTTCAGAAGGTACCTCTAGCTGTAGGAAGTAAGATGATCATATGCATCCATTAAAAGTATCCATTTAACACATATGTACTCTAAATCCATTCCTTAAAAGTTTTTCTACCTTTAAAACGGAGGAACCAGAGCCAGCTCCATAGCAAATGAACCTTTGCTTATTTTGTTGGGAAAATCAACAGAGAATTAAATTTCTCCCAAGAGGCAAGAAGAGATTCTTGGGTGATAGAAGTAGTTCTTTTAGAGAAAGACAGGGTAATAGGTAATGAAGCAAGAAATAACTCAAATCCTTCTAAAATTAGATTGGTTGGTTTTCCCCTCCCCTGCCCCTTCTAGTTTGATCAAAGAAGATTGAGAGGGTTCTGAAGATCAGTTCTCCTGATTTTATGGGGCTGTTTCCCAGGCTTTTGAGAATATGGGTGGGGGAGGGGACTGTGTTGGATGGAATATGACAGAATGACTGTTGAAATTAGCATTTTAGGGCACCTGGGTGGCTCAGTGGGTTAAAGCCTCTGCCTTTGGCTCAGGTCATGTTCTCAGGGTCCTGGGATCGAGCCCCGCATGGGACACTCTGCTCAGCAGGGAGTCTGTTTCCCCCTCTCTCTGCCTGCCTCTCTGCCTACTTGTGATCTCTTTCTCCCCGTCAAATAAATAAATAAAATCTTAAAAAAAAAAAAAAGAAATTAGCATTTTAAAATTGTTTGAATATGCTCCGCTAAACATTTATGAAATTTCTTACAATGTAAGACACTTTCTCAGGTGTTTTTGAAGTATGATGAATCTCCAGAGGCATTTGCTTTAAGTAGCTGAAAAAAGATTTTTTTCAATACAGCAAATCATAATTCTACCTCCCTTCCACCCTTCCTGTAGAAAAGTTTGTTTTCAGGGTCCCTGATTTTTAGGAGGAAAAATCTAAAACATAAGCAGTAGAACAAAAACTTAGAAAAATTGTAATTTGTATGCATTTAAACAGTCAAAATACCATGAGGTTGTTTATAATAATAATAATGATAAACTGTCACCTACGAATCCTTATTGCATGGCAGGAACTGTTCCAGTCATTTCACATGGTTCATTTAATTCTCACCACAAGTGCTGTGAAGTCGTGCTATTATTATCCCCATTTTGTAGGCGAGAAAACTGAGGCACAGAGATGTTAACTAACTTGTTTAAAATCAAAAAGTAGTGCCAAATGATAAGGTCTGAATTTGAACTCTGGCAGTCCGATTCTAGAATCCATATTCTTAATAATTATACCATGTTCTCTATTTTTTTCATACAGTGTGATTAGTTTCAGGTGTACAATATAGTGACAAGTGTACTCTTTAATCTCCATCACCTGTTTCACTCACCTCATCTTCCTCCCCTCTGGAAACCACCAGTTTATTCTCCATATTTGAGTCTGTTTTGTGTTTTTCTCTTTTTTCTTTATTCATTTTTGGTTTTTTAAATTCCACACGAGTGAAATCATATGGTATGTGTCTTTCTCTGACTTTTTTCACTTAGTATTGTACCTTCTGGGTCCATCTGTGTTGCAAATTGTTCTCTATTTTAGTCTTAACTTCAGAGTAATAGAGCATTGGTCTTGAAATTAAGGGCTCTTTTTCACATTTTAAGTCTATGATTTTTATTTGTTTATTTTTAAAGGTTTTATTTATTTGTTAGAGCACAAGCAGGGGGAGCTGCAGGGGAGAGAAGAGGGAGGAGCAGGCTCCCTGCTGAGCAAGGAGCCCAATGTGGGGCTTGATCCTAGGACCCTGGGATCATGACCTGAGTCAAAGGTAGCCGCTTAACCATGAGCCACCCAGGCATCCGTTAAGTCTATAACTTTTAAATCCTACTAATTCAGGGATTCCAGGAATAGGACTCAAAGGTTGAATTCCTTTCTTGCCTCTAAGCATTTTGATAGTAGAAGGCATAAGACAGCTTCTACTGTGCACTGATAAGGTGAAGGGATATAAAGGAAGTAAATAACAACCTGTTGAAAATACCGTCTGTTGTGTTCATTGTCCTTTATAGAGAGAGCTCTGAAGAATGTTATACCATTTCAGCTAGAAGAGAGATTTTCTCTGAAGGCAGCTTTCTTCCAAATTATCAGCTATGAATCTTTGATTCTCATGCTTCCCCTCTTTGTGCCTTGGCTACGAAGAAGGCCAGAGTGACATTTTCTTCTCACTTACAACGGCTTTCTTTATACTAGTTTTTCCAGTATGGCTATCCATCTTGCTCAACACAGGTTCAAGTGCTGATTTTAACGGTCATTCTCAGTTTTTACAAATCCATTTTGAAAGTAGTTGGGTTAAAAACAAAAATTTTTTAAATTTCTGCAGCTTGTTTTCACTTTGAGAATCCTGAATATCTGCTTGATGGGCTTCAAGGCCATTAAAAAGGCTGTAAGACCCTATTTCACCCATTTAACTTGTGAATGAAAACAACAGGGAGAACCCTAAGAAAAATCCGTGGCTATTGTGCACTTAGCAAAGCCCCGAGCGCTCTGAATGAAACCAAGGCTCCTCCACACACAGGTGCAAACCCTAACACACATAGGGAGAAAATTGCTTTTGTGAAAATCTGAATTGTGTGGTATAGACTCAGCATTTCATCCAGTTGTATAATAATAAGTGATAACCAAGTCCTTATTAATTAGTGAGATTACTATAGTTATTAGATAGCAAGGAACTTAATTCCATGTGAAACACATGTGAACACATAACCATGCATTTTCAAATACTGAAAATTTCTTTTGTTGTGCATCTTATTTATAATTTTTGTAATGCACTATTTTTCTTATGGCTTTCTTTTCTGTGATAAGAATTCACTTTCATGGTTCACAAGCTGCATGCCTGTTTTGTTTCTTCAAGTACTGAGATACAAGTGACCGTAATTAAAACACCATTCTCAGTTGAGTGTGTGTGAAAGTCAGAGCCTCAGTTCTGTTTTGAGGTTCTCCAGTCTCTGACCTCTCGGGCCTCAGAAATAGCTGAGTTAGAGTTTTGGAGTTTACGTGCCTTTGCTGGGAGCATTTTTCCAACCAAGAATAGCTACTTGCGCTTTGTTCTCATAATTCCTGTCATCATAACAACTTCCCAAAAAAATTTTTTTTTGAGTCATCATACCCAGAGATGGCAAATGAAAAGATGTTTCTTTTCTGTGGTGTAATATCAACATCAAATATAGACGTTCAAATGGAGGACTCATTAGAGAAGCAAAAATGTTAAGTTGTAAAAATCTTAGAACCACATGTTTTGATCAAATTTAAGTCATACTTTTAAATGGAAAAAGTGCAACATTAATTGGCCTTCCAAAGTACCACGTACTTATACAATTTAATAATGTGAAATCTTTGTTTTGCTTTGTTTTACTTTTCTGCACAGAAACGGACCAATGGACTCCGAAGAAGCCCCAGACAGGTGGATCCAGGTGTGTTTCTGATTACTTGTCTATAATCATGACTTCAGTTAAGCAGTTATGAAAGTACATGGGAATTGCTATAGAAATCAGACAGATTGTTGGCCTTTGTTCTCTGCAGTTTGGTACGTAATGTGTGACCAGAAGGCGCCAGTCTAACGTGTAAATCATTTACCTGACGGTGCTCCCCGGGCCAGGCTCACAGGATGAGTAACCACCAGTACTGCACTCTTCCAAGAACGATTGACTGAGCTGGTTATTTTCTTACTGAACAGCCTCAGGCTGCTGGGTTAATGTTAACATAGACAGTACCCACCACCTCCTCCCTCCCGAATATGGAAAGAAAATCAGTCAACGAGCTGGCACTTAAAAATTAAATTTTCAAAAAAAATTAAAAAATAAAAACTAACTTTTCTAAGGGGGTGGAGGGCGCTCATAAACTAGACAGTCTTCGTACCCTCTGCATTTGGGAAAATACTTTTCTTCTCCCTTTATCTGTACTGTATTATAATGGAAGAATGAATCTAAGGACTTTGTGCAAAAGTATCCTCCTTGGGGACCAATTATTTGTCTGCAGAGAGCATTCAGTTGTTTTCTATTTAACATCGTGAGGTTTGCCCTGTCATTATTTTAGTATAATTATCTTTTTATCCATTAAGCAATGCCTTCCACAGTTTAATTACCAAAGATTTGTTATGTATATGGTCATATTATTGTGGGTAAAGGATATTCATAGCTAAAGGATTCAGAATGTATGAAGTTGATAATAAATCAAGTGGGACGTGAAGTAACCCTGCTGGAAAATAATCTGGATTATGTGTTTTGTTTTCTCATCATAAACAGTGTTCACCTAGTCGTAAAGTTTAGCTTTCAAAGCATTATAGCTTTTAACTGAAACCACACCCATGGTAGCCATACTAGTTTATGAGCTGTTTGAAAAGATTTATAGGAGCTTCATTGCCTCTGGCTAGAAATTGCCTCACTTATGTCCTGAGATCAGTCTAAATCTTCTAACTACAGAACAAAATTGGGGCCATTAAAAAAAAATAGGGGTTCTGGTTTATTTTAATAGTTTGAACTTTCCCAACACAATACCCTTAGCAGAGGATTCTGCAATAATATTTAGAAGTGCCTTCATCTGTTCTGTTCAGTAGGACTGTATGATTGTCCACGTATTTTTTTTTCTTCTTTTGTGTGAGTTGTAATATTTTCATTTCAGAAAATGATCTAACCTTTACAGATGTTATTTTAAAAATATTTTCCCTTTCTTCTATGGGCATTTTCATTTAGTCCATTTTCTTCCAGGGAAATGAATTTCTGTAGTGTGTCAGTAGGAACACATTTGACAATTTATAATTTATTTTACAGCCAGAATTTTTAGGAGCCCTTAGATTATTTAAAGAGAGATATAGTAAGTTCATAGATTGTAAATGTAACAAGGTTTTGACCAGTTATATGATAGTTTATCCTCAGGTTGATGGCTTTGTGTAGGTTCTGCTGTTCTGGTATTCCTAATTGTCCAAAGATTTTAGAACTTCATGAAGAATAAGCTTACAAATACAAAAGAATGGGTCCTATATGTTACGTTTGTAAGAGAAAAACATACACACACACACACATTGTATATCATATAGTTTTCCTTAGGTATGGTAATTATATATGAGCATTTTCTCATTTCTCCACATTTTTGGAAAAAATAAAAAAAACAACCAAAAAGCAAAAACAAATAGTTGATGATCTTGCCCGCTGTAGGTGTTAACATGATTAACACTTGTTTCTCCCTATCAGTGTCTTTTGATGTTAGGCTTGAATTACGTGTTAGAGTTTGTTGTCTTTTGCATCTTTGCTCCTTTCAGTTGGTAACTTGCAAAGCTTTTTTTGTTCAGAATTAACCCTTGGTTGATCACTGCCCTGCACTGAGTTGGTCCTGACGTAACTACCATTTAGCATACTTTTCACAGTTTTTACATCCATTCCAAGATGTTTAAATAAGAAATCAGCAAAACCAAGGCTTCCTCAGCAAGGACAAACTGCTTCCAAGGGGGCATTATTTGCTCTTAGTGCTTTTACCATGGAAATTCCTTTAATCTCTTGTAGCTAATTTAATTGAGATCTCCAAGCACTAACTCACTGACTGCTTTCCAGGGTCTGTCTTAAGGTGGACTGTAAGAAAAAAAAACCTGATTAATTGTAAATGCTTTTTGGAAAGGAACTTAATGCATAGTTTTATGGGTAGTAGGTGCTTGATAAGTACTTGTTAAATGAATTAACAAATAGCCGTATGCTTTTTCTGCACGCATTGGCATCTCCTCCTGACAAAGTGGAATGATACAGTCATAGTGTGCTGAATAATCTAGTGGTGAGAAAGAAGCTTGGCTCTGGGGACCCAACTTAAGAAACACGTTACATGAGTTAATAGGTATAAAGCACTTAGAACAGCACCAGGTACGCAGTAAATGCAAAGGGGTGGCATTATTATAATTAATACTTTATGATAGAGCATGGAACTTAACATGGGACCTTTAGTCATGTGTAGAAGAATCAGTAGTATTTGCCAGTTATTTCTTTGTAGACAGACCCAGAATTTTATGTTGATTTTCCATTGAAGCTAGAAGTTTCATAATTATGGTTGTTTTCAGATTTGCAGTTATTCCCTGCTTCTCCGATGGATTTCTGTGATAGTTTGTGTATCTTTAAGAAGAGAAGCAGTCAACAATGGTGGTTGAGAGTTTTCTGGTGAACCTAGAGTAGTGCTTGTGTATGCATTAAAGAAACAAAAGAAAGGAAAACATCCCAAGTTGAAAACATGTTGTGGGGTTCTCCTCAAACCAAGAAAAATGTGAGCTGTAGGATTGCACCCTGTCTTGTTAGCACATTTAAAACATTGACTCTTGGGGCACCTGAGTGGCTCAGTCAGTTAAGCATCCAGTTCTTGATCTCAGCTCAGGTCTTGGTCTCAGGGTCATGAGTTCAAGCTCCATACTGGGTGTGGAACCTATTTAAAACAAAACAAAAACCAAAAAGCATTCACTCTTAATTAATAATTGTGGTTAATCTTTATAGAAAATATTTACAAATATTTTTTGTAAGTTTTGCAGTTTATTTTTTTCTTGTCTTCTATTGTGTGCTAAGAAATTTATCAATTTATGATCTCTACTACTTTTATAAATACACTAATGTGTTAGATGCAAATTCTGGTAGCTCTTTTGGATATCTTAAATATAGCAGGGTATTTTCATCAGTTTGTACTTTTCTTCCTGAGACAGATGTTGGTTTCAGGAAAATAACACTTGTAAGAGACAGATCAATTATTTCAGGAACACGGAGGTGCTAGGCCTTTTTCAAGAACATGAGATCATAAATCTCAAAATCTGAGCACTGGTGTAATATTTATCACCTAAAGTGGCACTCAAGGTCAAAGTTACCAATTAAATTTTAATACTGAGCTTTAAAAATTTCCTTCTACGTATAAAATAGACAAGATTTATTTTAGTTCGCATGTGGCAAATCTGTACACCAGGCTATTTGTTCTTTCGATCAAGCCCATGTTTTTGTCTTAAATTTGTGCAATTCATAGCATCTTGTATTTAAGTCCATAGTCATCAGCTTTTAAAAAAATTCAGGCCGTTGTTCTGTGTTGTGCTGCCTAAAGATTAGATAAAGTAGATGGCAAATATTTAGGGAGCTCATTTTCGCAATGACCTTAAATAGTAAATGAACAGATTATGGTTAAATGATGAAAGAGTTCTTTCTGAGAGTTCTTGCTTTTCTTATGCTTATTGTAACTTTTGATTACAAAGAGGAACCTGTGGCTTGGAAACATTGTCTTTTCTTATTCACTGAGATGTCCTACAGTTTCTTAGCAGAGACATCTTCAAAGATGGTCACTTTCTCTTTCAGGCGGATAGGATTGATGTGTAATGCCATTCCTATTTGTTCTTATATGAAGAAAGGAATTCAAGAACTCTTTCATTACCAGCTTCTTAGACCACAATAGGCACAGCAATATCATTAATTATAAAACATGGCTCCTTTTCATAAGGAATTTATACTCTGCCTAAAGAAGGAATAGATACAGGCACAAAATCTTAATTGCATAAATGCATGTATATGGGTGTACATGTGAAAATATTTTAATATTACATTACTATTTTATATACCGACTCACTATAGTGTCATAAACACAGTGAATAGTCTGGTAAACATATAAAAAATCTAATTATGTAATATGTGCAAAAAAGCAAATGTAATTGGAAGAGAGGACTACATGTGGGCTCATACTGCTTTTAGTCTGGGTTGTCTATATATAATGTTTTTATTTATGTAAGTAGCAATTTTGTTAGGCTGGTTTATTGTATTGGATCACAATTTAATACAGTTTTCCTTAATGTTTTAATTTCAAACAATTGTTGAACTCATTCCAAATCTGAACAGGATTGTTGATTTCTTTTAGCTTTGCTTCTAAACATAATGTCAATTTGCTCAGTAGAGAAATTTTGTAGTTTTAGTCTCTAAATACAAAACGTTGATGAGAAAAATAGCAGCCCAGGATTTTAGAAATCACTGATATAAAAATACATTTTTTCCTTTTTTATGGGGGAGAAAATGTATATTCCTGAAGGCTTTAGTAAATGGGCTTTTGTCTGTAATAAATAAGTAATAAAGTATCCATAGATTGTGATATTTCCATATTAGTCAGCCAGACCTCCTTCTGTCTTTCCTGTCACCCCAAAACTAATTTCTCATCAAATACAAATACTAATCTAAATATTGGGAGCATAATGGTAAATGTGTAAAAATATATTTCACTTTGAAAGAATGAACTTGAAAAAACTGGGACAATAGAACCCAGTGATTAAGATTCATGGCACAGAAATGAGAAATCCAAGCTACGAATGAGTGCTGGGAGCCTGCCCTGGTTTTAAAAATAGTTGATTTGTTCTCAAGCCTCTATTAAATTATAGACGATAAGACGAGTTTTGCACTAAGGCGATGGACCACCTGGTAGGTATTTTCAGGATGACTATCTTTTTCATTCCCTTTACATTGATGACAGATTTCTGAAATGTACATCCTAGTCCTATGCTCAGGTCTTTTTCTGGTTTGGGAGGACTTATTTTTTCCTTCAGTCTCATGCCAGGCTCGCAAAGGGTCACTCTTACCGTCATCTGGCAGGTTTTCCACACCTTGCTAAGCCAGCGTTTTCCACCTGCTTGGGTACCTCCAGCAGAGGAACCAGGGTGAAGCAAATATTTGAAGACCTACATAGGGATGCTTTTGGTGGGAAACACAGTATCAGTTATGTGATTATTGAAATAAAACCATTGCAGTATTATATATAGAACCTACCTCCGGGTCATTTGTGCACTACTAACTGATTATTCCTGTTATTAGAGTAATCACATCTTTAGAAAATAATGTATTCGATGTTTAGAAAAATATTCTAAGAAGGAGGTCTCAAAACTGGTGAACTGCTTTTTAACATTTATCACTGAATAAAGCAGTCCTTACTTGGAAAGTCAGGTATGGCCTGGGCTTTCTTTGTTAGACCTATGATTCTGGTAGTCAAATAATACATTTCAGAAGAAAAAGAATGTGCTCTCTAAAGCTAAGTACACAAAAAAACTTCAGGAATTTCTTGTGGGTCAGTGTCCTCTGGCAACCAAGTAACTTTGCTCCAGAGCTTTAGTCTGAAGTAAGGCAAATGAAAGGAACCAGTAGAGTCAAAACTATTGGGTTCAAATAGTAACATATAGTAGTTCTATATATAAATAGGGAGAATGATTCACAAGTGAATTAGAATATCAGAGGTCAGTTTGCAGAATTTCTATCAAAACGACTCATATTGGCAATTATATCTTTCAGTGCATTCAAATCCCAAGTTGACTTTTTAAAATTTTAATTTGAATGAAAAGAAGAGTTCGTTAACTACTTGATTGTTTTCTTTTTTTTTTTTTTTTAAAGATTTTATTTATTTGACAGAGAGAAACACAGCATGAGAGGGAACACAAGCAGAGGGAATGGCAGCGGGAGAAGCAGGCTTCCTGCCGAGCAGAGAGCCTGATGCGGGGCTCGATCCCAGGACCCTGGGATCATGACCTGGGCCGAAGGCAGACGCTTAACGACTGAGCCACCCGGGTGCCCCAACTACTTGATTGTTTTCTACAGATAACTTTTTGAGATTCATTCTTTTTTACATAGATATTAGGGCTAGATGGAATCTTACCCATCTTTGAGAAACTTGGAATTTTGTTGGAGAGATAAGACATACAAAAATAACATTCCAGCATTAACACTGTTGGGGCATATGATGAACCACTAAAATATGCGGTGTAGGTCAGTGTAGTTGACTGTGTGGGCAAATGTGGAAGAATTCATGTGGACTAAGCACACAGGACAAGGAGACAAAATATCTGACAAGCACATCAATGACAGTAAATTTACACTGAACTATAGATGTTTAAAGTAGCCAGTCTGTGACTAGGTTTGGGTCTGCTCGGTTCATTAGCACCCAGTATGCTTTTGTTTGTTAAGTGACATAAACCCGTTTCAAACTAGAAAAGCAAGTTAAAAAGGTGATTTCCTTATGAAATTTGTTTTCTGTAAGAAAGAAGGGCTATTAGGGCACCTGGGTGGCTCAGTTGGTTAAGTGTCTGCCTTCAGCTCAGGTCATGATCCCAGGGTCCTGGGATCAAGTCGCATATCAGGCTCCTTGCTGAGCAAGGACCCTGCTTCTCCCTCTCTCTCTGCCTGCCGCCCCTCCTGCTTGTGCTCTCTCTCTGTCAAATAAATAAATGAAATCTTAAAAAAAAAGAAAGGGGGAGGCTATGTTTACAAAGAATGAAGGAGAGGGAAAGGAGAAGCTTAGTTTGAGCAGGACTTCATGTACAGGCATACCTTGTTTCATTGCACTTCGCTTTAATTGCTTTTCCCAGATACTGTGTTTTTCACAAGTTGAAGGTTTATGGCAATCCTGTGTTGAGCAAGTCTGTTGGTACCATTTTTTCCAACAGCATTTGCTTACTTCGTGTCTCTGGGACCCATTTTGGTAATTCTTACAGCATTTTAAAAATTTTCATTATTATTATATCCAGGGTGGTGATCTGTGATCAGTGATCTCTGATGTCACCATTATAGTTCTTTTGGGGTGCCGCAAACCATTCTCCTTTAAGACCGCATACTTAGGGTGCCTGGGTGGCTCAATCGTTAAGAGTCTGCCTTCGGCTCAGGTCATGATCCCAGGGTTCTGGGATCGAGCCCCGCGTGGGGCTCTCTGCGCAGCAGGGAGCCTGCTTCTCCCACTACCATTCCCTTTGCTTGTGTTCCCTCTCTCCCTGTGTTTGTCTCTATCAAATAAATAAAATCTTTAAAAAAAAAAAAAAAAGACAGCAAACTTAATTGATAAATGTGTCTGTTTCTTATCTGCTCCACTGACTAGTTGTTTCCCTATCACTCTCCCTCTCCTCGGGCCTCCCTTCTCCCTGAGACACGACAGTATTGAAATTAGGCCAATTTTAATATCCTATGATGGCCTCTAAGTGTTTAAGTGAAAGGAACAATTGCATGTCTCTCACTTTAAATCAAAAGCTAGAACTGATTAAGCTTAGACAGACATGTCAAGAGCCCAGATAGGCCAAAAGGGAGGCCTTTTGCAGTAGTTAGACAAGTTGTGAACGCAACGGAAAAGTGCTTAAAGGAAATTAAAAGTGCTACTCCAGTGAATCTCTGAATGATAAAAAAGTGAAACAGCCTTATTGCTGATACAGAGAAAGTTTTAGTAATCTGGAGAGATCAAACCAGCCACCATGTTCCCTAATCCAGAACAAAGCCCTAACTCTTCAATTTTGTGAAACTCAGGAGAGGTGAGTAAGCTGTGGAAGAAAAGTTGGAAGCCAGCAGAGGTTAGTTCATGTGTTTTAAGGAAAGAAGTCCTTTCCATAACATCAAAGTGCAAGGTGAAGTAGCAAGTGCTAGTGTAGAAGCTGCAGCAAATTATCCAGAAGATCTAGCTAAGACAGTTAACGAAGGTGGATACAATAAACAACGGGTTTTCAGTGTAGATGAAATAGTCTTCTATTGGAAGAAGATGCCATCTAGGACTTTCAGAGAGGAAAAGTCAATGCCTGGCTTCAAAGGACAGGCTGAGGTGTGTGTTAGGAGTGAAGGCATCTGGTAACTTTAAAAGGAAACCAGTGCTCATTTGCCATTTCTAAAATCCTAGTGCCCTTGGGAGTTAGGCTAAATCTACTCTGTGCTCTATCTGGAGAACAGCAAAGCACATCTGTTTTACAACATGGTTTACTGAATATTGTAAACCCACCATTGAGACCTGCTCAGAAAGGAAGTGTTCCTTTCATAATATTACCACTCATTGACAATGCACCTGGTCGTCCAAGATCACTGATGGAGATGTGCAACAAGATTAATGTTGTTTTCATGCCTGCTAACACAACACCCATTCTGCAGCTCATAGATCAAGGAGTCATTTTCACTTGTAAGCCTTATTATTTAAGAAGTACTTAAATAGTGATAATGATTCCTCTGAAGGGTCTGAGCAAAGCAAATTGAAAACCTTCTGGAAAGAATCACCATTCTAGATGTTGTTAAGAATATTCACGATTTATGGGAAGAGGTCAAACTATCAACATTAATAGGCGTTTGGAAGAAGTTGAGTCCAGCCCTCATGGCTGACTTTGAGAGGTTCCAGACGTCAGTGGAAGGAGTAACTGCAGATGTGCTGGAAATAGCAAGAGAGCTAGAATTAGACGCGGAGCCTGAAGATGGAACTGATTTGCTGCGATCTCCTGATCAGACCTGCATAGATGAGGAGTTGCTTCTTAAGGAAAGTGGTTTCTTGAGATGGAATCTACTCCTGGTGAAGATTACGAGAAGATTGTTGAAACGATAACAAAGAATGTGGGATATCACATCAAGTTAGTTGATAAAGCAGTATAAGGGTTTGGTAAGATTGACTCCAGTTTTGAAGGAAGTTCTGCTGTAGGTGAAATGTCATCAAACAGCATCACTTGCTACTGAGGAATTTTTTGTGGAAAGAAGAGTCAATTGATGTGGCAAACTTCACTGTTGTCTTAGTAGAAGAAATCCCACAGCTACTCCACCCTTCAGCAGCTACTGCCCTGATCAGTCAGCAGCCATGCACATCGAGGAAAGCCCGTCCACTAGCAAAAAGATTGATTTGCTGAGAGTTCAGGTGATGGTTAGCATTTTTTAGCAATAAAATATTTTATAATTAAGGTATGCAGATTTGTGTAAGTTAATGCTATTTCACACTTAATAGAATACAGTATATAGTGTAAACGTAACATTTATAAGCCCCGGGAAACCAGAAATTCATCTAACTATTGCAATATTTGCTTTATTGTGGTGGTCTGGAAATGAAGCCTCACTATCTCTGAGGTGTGTGGGTACATCTGTTACTGTATGTAATGAGTTTCAGACATTTTCCTCTTGGGCATACGACAGCTGGGTTTTCCACCTCTACTTTATCCTTTTTCCCTTTGTTACACTCTTCTGATTATTTTCTTGTATCGGAAGAGGTGAATCTGGAGGAATGTACCTGAAATGGGAAGTGGTCAGTCCCAACACAGTCTTATCTCTGCTGATGGCTTTAATTTGCAGACCAAGATAAGCTGTCTTGCTTCCCAACAGCATCTTGTACCCATGTCACTATAACCAAAATATACATTTGATATTTTCCTTTGGATGCAGGCATTATGTTTCTAGAAGGCGGTAATCCTTTGTTCCACCATTATCTACTCAGATTAGCGTAGATTCACCCATCAGATTAAGAGAACTGTGGAAATGGGACCTAACGTGGCATGTTTCGTGGAGGCACATGGGAAGGAAGGTGCTGGCTCTCATTGGAGGGATCAGGGTGAGAGTGGTGGAGAGTCAGCGTAGCCCTTGAGGCATCAAGTTAGCCACAGCCTGCCTCTGTGGCAATAAAGGAGTGATGAGGAAAGAGAGGGAGGGAAGAATCTTCCTCCTCTTGTCTGTTTTAGGTATTTTCACTCCCATCAGTGCTTTTAGTCACTGGCAGCAGCCCGGTGCAGCAGGGTAGATTGAGGGCCCTGCAGTGGCCTTGTGTCCTGCTCCTCCATTTGTTAGTTGTACAATCTTGGGCAAGTCAGCCTGTCTTATTCTCTCTGGAGTGGGACCAATAGCAGACCGCCTGCTGTCACTGTGAAGGTGATACTCACATCTCTGTAAGTGACGGCAGCGGTGATGGTAATTACTAATACTTACTCCTGTATTCATTTCCACTGCTATCAAGCTGCCAGGAATGTGAGCTGCACATATTTGTTCCTTCAGGCTTTCTGTGGGTCAGAAATCTGAGCATGAGTTAGCTGGGTCCTCTGCTTCATGGTTTCTTAGAAGACCTCACTCGAGATATTAGCCAGACTATGTCTCATCTGAAGGGTCAGTTGGGGAAGATCCACTCCCCAGCCTGCTTCCATACTTGTTGGCAGGATTCTTTTTGGCTATTGAGTTAGGTCCTCAAGTCCTAAGTTGGTGTTGGCCAGAGGCTGTCCTCAGTTCCTAGCCATATGGGCCTCCCCATCATGGCTGTTTGCTTCACCAAAGTATTCAAACCAACAAGGCAATAGAATCTCCTAGAAAGATGGAAATTCAAATCTTATTTAATACCAATCATGGAAGTAATATCCCACCCCCTTTTTATTAGCTAGAGGCAAGCCACAGGTCCTGCCTGTGTTCAGGGGAGGGGATTAACAAGTGTGTGGATACCAGGAGGCATTATTGGGGTTCAGTACGGATCATTGGATTCCCTCTTAGAGTCTGTCTGCCACAACCTCTGAAATACTGCTGTTTTTCAGTGGAGGCAACCTCAGCTCTGAGAGGTTTAAGTAATTTACCCAAGGTCACACAGCACCTGGCTGGTACCAGGACTTAATTGCAGTGTTTGGCTCCAGAGACCTCACTCTTGCAGAGATTTTCTGTGTCTCCTACTTATGCCAACTTTTCCACAGAGGAGAGCTTATTTCCTGGAGTTCAGCTATACAGTACAGTGCAAAATTAGCAATGTGTTCGGGTCTGTTTTGCAGAGTTCATTAGTGACTGCTGTTACAAAGCAGATTTATGGGTGATTTTATTTTATGCATTGTTAATTTTGAAAATGTTAATCTGAAATTGCTACAGTATTTCAATTAATTTGGATGATTAAAACTTAGCACCAGAAGAATCTCTAGCAGGAGATAAGGCAGCTAATTAGAGGTTCTGAAACAAACAACTGTAGACACTGGCACAGAGACACGCTGGTGGAACTCACTCTGCTTCACAGTTTTGAAATGGAAAGAATAATTTCTGGCAGTCTCAATATTCAACTTGAGCACAGTTGACTTTTTTAAAAAAGCCATTTTAAGGAGTTAATTATTTAAAGGAATGAAGACTTTTTCAATATTGTGCATTTCTGGAAAACTACCTCCACATTATTTTGGAGTATTGTCTTTTGGATAATTGTCGTTGGTGACAGAAATACAAGAGGCATTTGTTGGCGAGGTATTTTTCATGTCATTAATGATATTTCATGGTTTTTACATGTTTCAATTTTTTCTGAATTTAAAGGTGAGACAGCACAGACTTTAAAAAAGTACTGATCTTCGATAAATTAGTTTTGCATTTTGAAGAATTGATTCTCAAAATTTCAGAAACTGTAAGGAAGTATAAAAAAATTCCTGGACAAATTGCCTGTAATTCCCTCACTCAGATGATTGCCTTTATGTTGTTACTTTGTTACACATTTTTCCTAGTACTTTCTTTTCTTTGTGTGTAGCCATATGTTTATAAAAGGTCTGTATTTCCAATTTAGTATTCTGCTTTTATCACTTAACTTTGTCTCATGAACATATTTGTTTATTCACATGTTCATTCAACCGTTTGATAAGTATGCAGGCACAATGTTAAATTTACAAGGATGAACGAGAGGTGTTTTCCCTAACGCAGCAAACAGTGTCATGGAGCCAAAGGTAAGATTTGAGATCAGGGTGATACGGGGGCTATGCTTAAAGAGAGCATGTATTTTGGATATGTGGACATCGGGAAATGATGTCTAAACTGAAAAGATGTGAGTAGGGGATTGACAGAATATGCATAGAGACAGGAAGGTTGCAGGAAGAAGGAAGAGCTCCAGCAAAGGCCTTGGGTTGGAAAAAGTCCAGAATGGCTAGGGTTCGAGAGGGAGAGCTGTGTATGATGAGCACAACCAAGGCAAGGTGTTTATTTCCACATCAAAAATTTGACTGTATTCTGAAGAGCAGAGTGAGCCTTTCAACTAGAGGATATGGTCTTCTGAGACTGGTTTAAAAGATCATCCTAGCTGAACTGCAAAGGGTTTATTGAATCATTAAATAATCTTAAAAAAATCAGGTTCTTTTAGAATTATTTCTTGTTGGACGAGAGGCTTTTTAATTTTCATTATTATAAATACTATTTGAAGAGCATCTATGCATAAATATACTTGTCCATTCGGCCAGTTAGTAGTAGTATTTAAGAATGGAGTCATAAAAGTGGAATTTCTGGGTCAAAACTTATGAATTCCTATGCTTAAGATATATACGTTGTGCCAGATTGCCTTTTAGAAATTTTCCATTGAATTAAATCCCCACCATTTCTGGCATGAGACTATGTCTCACCCTATGCTTAATGACACTTTATTATTCTTTTTACTTAGAATCATTTGATGATAAAGGAATAGAATACTATTTATATATAGTAGTTCATATCATAATACGAATTTTTTTTTAAGATTTTATTTATTTGACAGAGATCACAAGTAGACAGAGAGGCAGGCAGAGAGAGAGGAGGAAGCAGGCTCCCCACTGAGCAGAGAGCCCAACGCGGGGCTCAATCCCAGGACCCTGAGATCATGACCTGAGCCGAAGCCAGAGGCTTTAACCCACTGAGCCACCCAGGCACCTCCATAATATGAATTTTATTACTAGCGATATAGATCCTCTTTAATGTTTATTGGCTATTTGTAGTCTGTGAATTATCTGTTTATACCTTATCCATTTTTCTATTCAGGATTTAGTGCTTTTGTAAATTATTTGTAAAACTATATGTTAATGATATCAACCTTATATTTATCAAAAATTTTTTCTGGCTTATTTCTGTAGAAAGTTTTATATTTGCATGTGGTCACAATGATTGATATTGATGGATTTCTTTCTTTTTTCCCCTGTTTTTGTGCTCAGAAAGTTTTCTCCTTTTCTGAATTCTGTTAAATACTTCTAGTCTTACTGTTTTAATTTATGTAGGATTTAGCCCATGCCATTTAACTTATTTTAAGTAATAGATTAAAGTTCTGTGAGCAGTTCTGGGATGCCTAGGTGGCTCAGTCGATTAAGTGTTTACCTTCAGCTCAGGTCATGATCCCAAGGTCCTGGGATTGAGTCCTGCATTGAGCTCCTTGCTCAATGGGAAGTCTGCTTCTCCCTCTGTCTCTGCCTGTTGCTCCTTGTGTTTATGCGCGCTCTCTCTCTGTTTCTCTTTCTCTCTCTCTCTCTCATTTTCTCTCTGACAATAAATAAAATCTTTAAAAAAAAAAATAAAGGTCTGTGAGCAGTTCCAAAATTAACATCAAAATATTTTAAGGATCTATAGTACTACACTTGACAAAATTTAAATTTACCTTTTTTGCATGTTGCTTAACAACCACATTACTTTGTTTTCATTTGTGCTTTATTATATATTTTGCTCAAATAGTAAGTTATCTTGTGCAAAATGTCACAATATATGCTGTGTATAGATAGCAAGGGAATAGTATGTTAAACAAATACAAGTATGTAATATTGAGATAATCAGGCTTTTTTGTTTCTTTTTTTTTTTGTTAAAGATTTTGTTTATTTATTTGACAGAGAGAGAGATCACAAGTAGGCAGAGAGGAAGGCAGAGAGAGAGGGGGAAAGCAGGCTCCCCACTGAGCAGGGAGCCCCATGGGGGGCTCGATCCCAGGACCCCGAGATCATGACCCGAGCTGAAGGCAGAGGCTTTAACCCACTGGGCCACCCAGGTGCCCCAGGCTTTTCTGTTTCTAAATTATGACAAACTAAGATTACCTCTCCCCAGCTTTTCTAGGAGCAGGAGGAAAAAACATTTTGTGTTTTGTTTGAGTTCAGAGTATCTCCCACCTCCCATTGCTCTCTGTAAATATACATCCTCCTTAATTTTACAAATCTCTTGTCATGTTAACTTACACTGCTGCTCTGGGGCCTGAGACTAGGCTTCTTATATTAAAAGATTTTTAGTTTTAATTTTTCATTAAAGTAAGAAAATTTCAACTTCATCTTCATTTGAAAATGCTATATACGTTCCTCATTTTTAAAACAACATGGAAATTCTGTATTTTAGAGTTCTAGTTTAGAAAGTTCACATGTTGCCATGAAAACATTGTGTTTAATAAGTAGTCTTTCTTGGGGAATCGAGTTGTAAGCAGATAGAGTAACAACTTTGGTTTCCTACCTGGCATATTGTTCCTGCTGATCTACTCAGGGAACATGCCTCTGGATGCCCAGATACCAGCAGTTTTGCTTGTAGCTTCGTACTATTTTGAATGGCCCAAGGGAGTCATGTGATGCCTTCAAGTCAGAACAAAACCTTCCTTCTTGGGACAGAGAATTCTTTGTTTGGGCACATGGCAGATTAGATGGATGAAGATAAAAATATTCATGTATTTCTCTGTCACCACTCCCCATTATATTGCAAATATTATACCTTTTAACTCCTAGAAGAAACTTGCCATGTAAAAAATGTAATGCTGTGCTTTGGGGATCCCATTTTTTTAAAAGTTAAGAATCTTCCATTTAAATTCAAGCAGTATCCAAGAACAGAATCTGGCCAATGGTTTTGAAAATATGAAATGGCAACACCTTCTTGGAATCTCAGACTGTTCGAGGATGTTTTTTTCTAGCAAAACAGGAAGAAATTGGAAAAAAGCATATGGACTCAGGTTGAGCATATGAGATATTTTCAACTTGAATCGGCACTTTACTCATATTTGTAGTGTGAATTAAAATTAATTTTGGTGAAGCATTTAGATTTGAGAAAGAGAAAAAAAATCCCTATCTGGAACTAAATCAACATTTGTGGCATCTCATTAATCACTGCCTTATGTAACCACTTTTCCCACCTAAAGAGAAGCTACTGGGATGAGAAAAGTTTATAATATTAATGCCAAATGCAGATCTTCCCTCTCCAAAAAGGAGTTCATTAATCATCATCGAAGCATAAGAACAAACACATTTCATGTCTCTTGCCAATTTTTTTCAATAACATTTCTGAAAGGCAAAAAAAGAAACCTGTCTTCCTTTTTTTTTTTATCTTTATTTGAAAAGGTTTTAATCTGGCTGTTGTTTAATTTGTGATGATGTTATGTAAATTTAATGTGCTCTGAGAATGCACGTGCATGGTACATAGCAATATAGGGTATTGATTGAGTTTGCGCCCCTGAATCCAGGAAATCTGTATGGAGATTGCTGGTTTTGTTACCTTCCTGCTTATGTGGTCCTAACAGGCAAACCTTTGGAGACACAGGGCTCAACACCGGCTAATTGCCCAATAAAGGGCAGTGATAGAAATTCTTACTGTCACTGGTAGGAAGCAGTATGGGTTTGAAGTTTGAGAACATGGCTTTTAATCCAGGCTTCTGTGTAAACCTTTAGGCAAGTTAATAGCTTCAGTTTTCTCATCTGTAAAACGAAAATAGTCACCTTACCTGCGTCACAGGATTACCAGTTGGCACCAATGAGATAGTAGCCTGGTCAAGGTAGAAAACTGAAACTGGTCGTGAGCTACAAACACATTAATAAAATAAAAATAAGTGCCACAGTGTGAAATATTCATTACTCTGCCATATATCTTAGGCTCTCAATGTTAGAATTATGTGCTTGATTAGTAGTTGTGATAGAATTTTAGGGTCAGCTCTATAGTTAGGACATCCTCTACATAGTTTTTTTTATAAATTTAGAAGTTTTTGTTCTTGTTTTGGCTTTTAATGATTTTAACCAGGGCCACAGAAATGAACAAGAAAGGGCATGTCTTCTAACAAGAACAAGGAAGAAATCAACACTTTTCCAAGGTACCTGAAAATTTCGCTGCGGACCCATTCTCATCCTGGATACTTGGCAGCCAACAGTGTGTCAACAAAGCAGAACAACCATTCGCTAGAAATTTTACTGCTCTTCGTAACTGTGCCTTTCCATCTCTTTTTCTGTTTCCTAATTTAAAAAAATCATTTACAAAGAAGAAAAATTAATGCCACTTAAGCCAATAGGTGAAAGCAATGTCAATCTAAAAAAAAAAGAATCCTAAATCTGCATGTGAGAAAACAGAGACACAGACTCAGAAGATCAGGGCAAAAAGAAAAAAAAAAGACCCTGATGTGTAAGAAGAAAAGGTGCTTCTCTATGCTTTGTCCTGCTTTGTATACGGACTGTTGGCTACTCCGTATCCAGGATGAGAATGGGTCCCTGGTGAAAATATCAGGCACCTTGGAAAAGGGTTGATTTCTTCCTTGTCCTTGTTGGAAGACTGCTGTTTCTTGTTCATTTCTCTGGCCCCAGTTAAAAGCATCATAAAAAGCCAAAAGAAGAACAAAAATCTCTATGGTCATTGCTGATGATGCAGCCATGAGGCTTTGGAGGATCACCAGAGGCAGGCTAAGGTAGGGCCTGTCAACAACAGCGCGCAACTCTTTTTGTCCCCCATAAAAGAGTAGAGGATAAAGAAGAGATCATATGGACATTTAGCAAGGTTTGGTTCATTTTTTTTTTTTTTTAAGATTTATTTATTTATTTAACACAGAGAGATCACAGGTAGGCAGAGAGGCAGGCAGAGAGAGAGGGGGAAGCAGGCTCCCCGCTGAGCAGAGAGCCCAATGCGGGGCTCGATCCCAGGACCCTGAGATCATGACCTGAGCCGAAGGCAGAGGCTTTAACCCACTGAGCCACCCAGGCACCCCAGCTTGGTTCATTTTTGAAGTCAAAATAGTTTGGAAGGAAGAGGTTGAACAGAGTAGAACAGGAGGTTTTTGTAAGGTGAAGTAGAATTAAAGTGTAGGCAAGAAATATTTTGTCTTCAGTTTTAAAGAACACTGGCCTAACCCATCTGTCTCTTTCTCCTGTGTTCTTGACCTTCGTATCAGCTCTTGACTTTCCCCCTGGGGGCTTTTCCTTGCACAGTCAGCACGACTCCATCAGAGTTCTTGAGCCTCACACCCTTATTGCAAAAGAGTTGAAGAGAATTCAAAGAAATGTGTTCTGCTGAGTAGCTTGGGAACTAATTGTTACGGGATGCTTCTGTAATAAGACACTGCCGGCTAAATCCTATGTATCATGTGCCAGTCCTAGTGTAGGATTCCCTTAAAAATACAAACCAAAGTTAATAGTAAGCCCTCGAAATTTCTACTGAACTGTTTATGCTCCTTTGACAACACATCTTTTCTAGAATTGTCACTTTCCTCCTTAATAATCTGCACATAGACCCCAGGACCTTGCTGTCAGTTTTTCCTTCTCTCACTACAGTGAGGGAAAAGGTGATGATTTGCTCATTTCTCATGCCACACATTTCATCATACGCCCCAACTTTAAATTCTTAGATGTGATTTATAGGTTCATCAGCGTGTTGGCCAAGTGACCATGGGACAAATGTTGGAGTGGTATTTATTCGCGTACTCGTACTTTTATATACTTCATTTTTAATTCTCACAACAAAACATGTGGAGTAGATATGATGCTTGTTTTGTGGATGAGGAAGCTGCCCTGAGAGGTTAAGCTGTCTGAGTTCACATAAAAATTTTATATATTTTGTATAAAGTACAATAAAAATTTTATATATATGTTTCCATAACTGGTAAAAGCATTAGATGTTTTTAACTCATTTAGGAGTCTTGCCTGGGGGTAGGGGGTGTATTCAGTAAACCAATATATTTTATCAAGAGATGTATGTTGTAGCCAGCGTGGTCTCAGCCCCGGATCATGCCAGGTGCTCAGGAGAGGGATAAAGGGAACTGAGGTAGGCTACAGAGAAGTAATCCTGGTCAGAGTAAAGAAGGATAAGCATTCTTAATTGCTAATCCTAGGAGGAGGGAGGAGTAGGACCTTGATGTCAGGGCTTCTGAGGAAGCGGGGAGGTTGCTACTGCCTGAGTAGAAAGTCTGCATCCCAGGCGAGAGAGGACCACTTGAAGTGACTGAGCAGCCCATCAAGGGTTCTCTGAAGGTCCTCACTTGGACAAGGAGGGGCAGAGAGGCACGGAGATGGCCCCTCAGGACCCTGCCAACGTTGGGTCACTACAGTTCCAGGCAAGAAAGGAAGCTCATTTCCTAAGGCATTCTAGATCTTTCATTAGTATGTCTTTGCTGTGATTTTAATATAATTAGGTAATAAAATCATAGAAAAGTATCAGGAAATGACCCCAAACAAATGTAATAAATGTTGCTTCTGTTTACTCTTTATAAATACTGTCTTTTTCCATAATATCTTTATTAGGATTTGTGTAGAAACAGGGTTGGAGCATGATTTTGGCATTTTAAATAATTTATAAAAGTTGATTATGTTATTCCATCTTGTTGGTCATGTCTGTGTGGATATAATCCTAACATAAACTATCATCTGTCAAGGGTCTCAATCCTCAATCATAGTCCTATTCCTTACAATAAATCTGTTTATACTATTTTATGTAAAAATTGCATCTTATTTTCCAGGCGGATGTGGAGATCTCATTGGATTTTATTTCCTGCGTTGTTATCCCATAAGTGACGTGATCTTCAGTGCCGTGTGTGGGAGGCCAGACAATATAAGTGGTTAAAAAAATTAGGCTTCGTAGTTGGTGTTGTTTCGACTCATGGCTTAGCTCTGCCCCTCAGAGATGCACCCTAGGGAAGCTGGTCACCTTTTGCCTCCTCCTGTCTTCTGTTGAAGAGAGGTAATACTGGTATCCACCTTCCAGGATTGCTAGAGAAGGACTGAAATGATGTATTCGTAGAGCATTAGCACCTCAAGTGTCTGGCGCCCTCTCTGCACTTAGTAAGTGATGGCTGTGGTCATCACCACCGGCTTCAGGATCCTGGGTCTGGGCAGGTGTGGAGGGCGAGCTGCAACCTGCAGAGATGGACCCCAGCCTCTGGGTTCCTGAGGCCGGCGCTGATGCTGTGCTCTTGTTCATTCTGTTTTTAAGCATCTCGTCCCGTTAAGGCAGAGGCTGCAGTACAAGCTGCTAGCTCCCACATCTCTCGCTTATACTGCTTTTGGGAAATGTCATGTGCATGAATTCCAGAGCCAGGCCACCTGAAATTCAGTCCGGACCCCGCTGTTTGCCAGCTCTGTGACCTTGCTCAGGTCACTTAACCCTTCTGTGCTTTACCTTTGTCTTCTTTAAAATGAGGATCATAATAACTCATTTTATGGAACTAACACGAGGCTCAAATGAATTCACAAACATTAAGCTCTTAGAGCAGGGCCTGGCACATGGTAAGTGCTCTGTGTCAGTATTTTTTTTTTTAAGTAAAATATTTTCGGTTCTCATGAGATGATGGTGGAAGCGGATAGTAAATACAGGTAATTTTAATATGGAAAGAGAGCTGACAGTGTGCTAGGCAGTTAGGGCACCATTTTTAGGGTAAGAAGCCAGCTGTAGCTGGACTATCTCAGAGGACATTGGGCCCTTCACTAGCTGGTTTTGTCAGAGCTGGACCCTTCTCTTCCCCCCCCCCCCCCCCCCGGGACCCACCCACATCTTCTCTTCACTAATTCAGGTGTTAGAGAAGGCAGGGAGAATCGGTGATTTCTAAAAGCTTGGGCTGTCTACCCCGTATTGTTCCCCAAGGCAAGAAAACAAAGACCTTAGCCACCTGCTTGGAAGACAGCGTCCAGGGGAAATCCCGGGGAGTGCCTACACAGGAGTGTCTCCGTGAATGGTCTTGCTACAGAAGCATAGGAAAGTCAGAGGGCAGGAGCCCTGGTCATTCACGGCACTGCATCTTGAAGTCGTAGTGCCTGTCCAGGCATTGTGGGTTTTTACCAGCCACGCAGGTGGCCAGCACAATCCTAGAGGTCCACACACCCCTTTCTAAATTTTAGACCCTGCCTTGCCTCAGTGCATGTCAGTATTCTCCAAGGGCCTAGGCTTTTGAGAAATAAGGCATTAAATCTCTCTACTCCCCTGAGACTAAGCACTTTCTTGGTTATTCCTGATGGCCAGCGGTCAGTTGTGTGACTTTGGTGAGTCATTTAAGTTTACGAGCTTTATTTTACTCTTGAAAATTGGTGGGTTAGATTTGGTGGTTTTTTTTTTTTTTAAAGATATTTTTTGTTTGTTTTGTTTTATTTGACAGAGAGAGAGCACAAGCAGGCAGAGGGAGAGGGGGAAGCAGGCTCCCCGCTGAGCAGAGAGCCCGATGCGGGGCTCGATCCCAGGACCCTGAGATCATGACCTGAGCCGAAGACAGAGGCTTTAACCCACTGAGCCCCCCAGGCGCCCCTAGATTTGGTGGTTTTTAATGTCTGTTCTTAATACCCTAAGATTTTACTCTGTAGTGTTGCGGAGGGAGGATAAGGTGAAGTGGTGGAAGGTAGAGGAGGGTGTGGGGCACAAACATTGCCACT
>CM053606.1:78985070-79032839 GCA_028646535.1 Procyon lotor | reverse complement strand
GGTGGCCCATGTGCAATCAGAGTGTATGCTAGCTAGCTTAGCTCCTGCCCCGATCTCTTAGGAGATTAGGGGTGTGTGATCTACTGATTCCAGGAGATCAGTGTGACTGGCAGATTTATAGAAAGTGTATTTGTGAGTTCTCATTATTAAGGTCTGTGCCTTACCTCCCCTCCTAGACCCACAGCATCTTGAGTGGTGAGCACCTGGTCTATATCTTTATAGTCCTCAGATAATTTTAGTGCAGGACCCCTTGCCCAAAAGTGTTTAGCAGGTTAAGCACCAAGGAGGATGGGGCTGCAATGGAAGTGGTTCATGCATCGGTGGGAGCCATTATTCTGAAACTGACATTGCTTAGAATTGTTGGTGCATGGTGATAAGAAAAATCAAGCTGACTTCTAGTCTGTTTTATTATTATTTTAAGATACTCCCCAGATAGTGTACTCCTTATTATCAGACTGGGTATGGCCCACTCCCAAGTCTCCAGCTTTCCCACATACACACTCCGTGGGTATTTAGTAAACTGTTATTCAACTTACTGACTGTTATAATGGCCTCTCAGCTGCTCCTCTTGCCTCTGATCCCAACATCCTTTATTGCCTCCTCCCTACTATCAGGAAAATGATTTACCTAAAGAAGAGCCTGCTTAAACTCTCCTGCTTAAACTCCAGCCCGTGCTCAAACCCAGTCTACAGGGTATTAAATATATAAGCCTCCCCAGACCTGTTCATACTGAACTTATTGCTGCTGTTCTTTACTTCTGCGATAGCAGAGATCTGGTAATTTTCCACATGCCCTGAATTCTTTCTTGCCTCTGTACCTTGGTTCATGCTCTTGCCTCTGGCCAAAATAACCTTACCCTACTTCTTTATCTGGGTAACTCCCATTTATCTTTCTGTCATTTATCTATTGGAATTCAGTTCAGTCATTGTCTTTTCCAAGAAGCCCATCTTATAGTACTTAAGAGTATCTGGTGTGCTATATGGGTTCCTCTCCCATGACAACAAAGCCGTAGTATTTTTGTTTGTTTGTTTGCTTTTTGAAATATCTGGATACATGTTTACTTTCTAAAATTTTCACGAGCTCCTTAATTAACAGCTGGAACCTTATCTTTTCCATACCTATGTCCACAGTAATTGGAACATAGTATGTGCTCAGTAAATATGTATTGAACTGAATTGTAAGTCCAGCTTTTTCAAAGGGAATGTTGGTTTCTGGTGTGCAAATTCTCTAACTTCTGTGATAAGTTGATGTATATTTTTATATTTGTATAAAGACATATGTGTACATACATACAAATATATACATATACGCACATACATGTGTATGTGCACGTATACACACACTTTGGAGGTTAGGAAAGTGCTTTGCTATTAAGGCCAGCAGTTCTATTTTATTAAATGCTTGCTTTTCAGATTAGTATATATAAACAGTGAAAAGCATTGTATTTGGTTATTGGTAATTCACTAACTGTTAATTTATTTTTCAGACCGCAAGAACAATGAATAAAAGGTTCTAAGCCCACAACAATATAAAACACAGACATGTTTATAAAGTGATATTTTGATAGTTTTGTAAGAATCTTCAAGTGAAAATCATTTGTCCCTAATACCAACCACTCAGAGCCAAATTGAAACAATAGGAGTTTCATTTAGGATCTATAATAGCTGCAGTAGAATATGACTATAACACTATTTGCTGGAATTATAGAGGGGAATTTGCTGGTACAGAAAGGCGAGACAATCAAATTTTTCAGCAGAGGTAAAACACTGGCAAACTCTTCATTTTGCAAATTGACTTTTTTTTTTTAAGCTCTGACCACTTTATTGGCAATTATCTTGAATCATGTTGCATGTAATTCTGCCTATCACATTCTTCTAACTTAAATATGTTTGGTGAAAGAGGAATTTATACAGTCATGTTTTTGTACTATGCTTATTTACCTATATTTCAAAAATTTTGAGAAAGTTTAAGCTTAGAAAGATAAGAAAAGACCCAGAGATATTTTCAAAGCCCCTCCAATGCAACATATGCATACTTATTTTGTTAAGAGTAATTTTTTTCCACCAGAAATACTTGATTTAGGACAGTGCATTTCTCAACTTCTTTATTACAAGTTTTTTGATAACCCACATTCACCCAAGACTGTTCAACAATATAAAAGTTCATATATTAATATTCCATTTGAACATTCACAAATAGAAAGCATAATTTAAAAGTCATTGCATAAACTTTGGATTGGGTTTCCAATGGAGCCTAACTGGATGAACTATAGTAACACACATCTGGATTATAAATGCATGCCTTTGTTCATATGATTGCTACCACAGATGTCGTTAAAACAAATTCCTCAGCATATTTGCGATATGACTAGCTTTATAAAGAACAATAGTTGAAAAACCCAGGGAAGCTTCAGCAAGACAAAACCACTGCTAGTAGCCTGGGAGGCAGATGTGCGTGTCATTCCTGTGAATGGTGGGAGTCTCCCTCAGTTCTAAGGAATTCTTGCTTTCTGACCTACAGCCCCCCAATTCTGATAGGGCTTTTGACTGACAGTATTTTAAACAGCAGTTGTTTAGAGTTTGAACCTTTTAGCTTCATTTCTTTGCCCATTACTTATGTAACTAATATGTCTTTTTCTACCCATCAGGCACACAGAGAATATGCTTCTGTTAGCATTTTTCTCCAAAGCACAGTCTATTACAGAGCTGCCATTTGGTTAGTAAATGCTCTTGCTAAAACCTCATCCTATAACCTGTCAGTCTGGTTGGATTTGGTACATACGATACATTAAGACCAGTGGCCTTGAATAAACCCCTTTGAGTCTGTATTTTTACTAAAGTAGGAAAGCTAACTACTGGACCTCAGGAATATTGATCATTGAGGAACAGCAGCTTTCGAGCTCTGGAAAGCTCTGAGATAACTTAGGCCCTAGCAGCCTCACTGTTTCTACTTCGTGCACAGTACTTTGTTCCTCCTATAGAAATTCTTTAATGAAAAAGCCAAACTGAGCAGAATAAGAATTGAGAAGGTATTTTTCTGTGCATATTTTTTTTCTTTTTTTTAAATTAACATATAATGTATTATTTGCCCCAGGGTACATGTCTCTGAATCGTCAGGCTTACACATTTCATAGCACTTAACAGCACATACCCTCCCCAATGTCCACAACCCAGCCACCCTATCCCTACCCCACCACCCCCGCCCCCGGCCACCCTTAGTTCATTTCGTGAGTCTAGGAGTCTCTTATGGTTTGTCTCCCTCCCCATCCCTTCCTGTTTCATTTCTCTCCCCCACTCCCCCAAACCCCCGCCTTGCCTCTCAAATTCTTCATATCAGAGAGATCATGTGATACTTGTCTTTCTCTGACTGACTTCACTTAGCATAATACCCTCCAGTTCCATCCACGTCATTGCAAATGGCCAGATTTCATTTTTTTCTTGATGGCTGCATAGTATTCCATTGTATATATATACTACATCTTCTTTATTCATCTGTTGATGGGCATCTAGGGTCTTTCCATAGTTTGGCTATTGTGGACATTGCTGCTATAAACATTCGGGTTCTGTGCATATTTTTAAACTACTCTAAAGTTTCTGCCTTAGCTATAACCTTTTTTTAAAAAAAATTGCTTAAAATGTGATTTTAACTGGAGAAGGGACTAGATGCATTCATAATGATAATTTTTGGGAATATAAATTTGTTGACAGTCTTATTTTGCAAAGTGGCTTCAGTACTGGAAAGAAACATACCAACTCATTTTATTTTTTAAAATTATATAATCACATTAAAGACAGTGCTCTGGTTTTAAAATTTCAGGTCTATACCACGTAAGTAGTTACTCATATTATTAATTAAACTTTCATTTGCTTTCAAAGCTGTTTAATTTTTTGCTTACAGGCACATAATGACTTGAAAACCTAACCAATTACTGTTCATTTAGGAGAGAAAAATACTCCCAACCAGTCTGGAGTGCCAACTCTATTTTTCTTGGCAGATACAGTTGGAGAAATTGGTTATTACTGAGTTCCAGAGAATGTTAGGTATAGATTAGGACTACAGTTGTCATGATCTGTGTTCTGAGGCTTTATAATCTAAAGCCAGGGCACCTGGGTGGCTCAGATGGTAAAGTGTCTGCCTTGGGCTCAGGTCATGATCCCGGGGTCCTGGGATTGAGTCCCACATCGAGATCTCTGTTTGTTGGGGGCCTGCTTCTTCCTCTGCCCCCCACCCCGTCTCTCATGAATGAATAAATAAAATCTTGAAAAAGAAAAAAAGAATTTATAGTCTAAAGCCATTCCTCAGTTGAAATAGAGAATTTGGCAATGCATATATATACAAAATGGCCCCAATTGCCATTATAGTTGTACAAGCAGAAGTAGTCAAGAAATACATTTAAAGTTTTTTATTATTATTTAAAATTTATTTTCTGTGATAAACATTCACACAGACTTTCACGCATTCAACCCATACACCATACCAAGAATAGACAGCGGAATAATCTGTGGTCCCTGTCCTTGTGAGGTTTATATTTACATGGGGAGGAAACATAATAATACACAATTTATATTCAATCATTTCTGTAGTAGTTATTCAGAGGACAACGGAAACACAGTGGAACAAGGGGAATATCTGCCTAGGGAGGTGAGAAAGGCGTTCTAGAGTTGGCACCCAGGAAGGACTGGAGGGATAGCAGGGTTGTGGGAGGGCAGGGACTCCTCAGCAGTGGAAGGCAGACTGCACCTTGGGTGCATAATGGGGAGTGAGGGGCAGAGGCGGGACAGTGTGTGGGCACTTGGCCACAAAGATGCCCAGTGAAGGCAGAGGGAGCTCCAACCAGTGTTCCTCAGGACCTTGCAAGTCCTGGCATGGGAAAGTGTCTTCCCAAAGGACAGGCGGCTTTTTCTTTGTACAAAAGTGCCATCTGTCTGCTGTGCCGACTGTCTGCTGAGCTCACCCAGAGGGGGTGCTCATTCTAAGTCACAAAGAGGTGAAGTACTGACTAGAGGCAGCCCTAGCGGGGCTGGTGATTTGAAATGGCCTTTAGGAGAGCACTGTGTTGTGCTTGTGTTTATGATCAGGATGAGGAGTTTGAGACTTTATTTTGTAGGCAGCCAGGGTGTTATTGAAGGATTTTGTTTAGCAACAAGAACAAAAATGTTGATTAAAGAATCTTATAAAAGAAACATAGGTTACCTATGCAAAATTTGGAACATTTATGTAAGCAACAAGTTCTCATAATTTTGCAAACCTGATGTAACTACTATTAACATGACATGACTTTTTTCTCTGCTTCTGTGTATTTTTTTAAAACATAAATGAGGTGCTCTTTTATGAACTACTGTTTTGTAACATGCTTTCCCCCTGAACAGTTTATTTGAAGACAATTCTATATCTCTAAGTAGTCTTCCGTGACATTATTTTTAAATTTCAGCTCGCTCTTCAATTATAAAGATGTACCCTAGATTTAATTTAACCAGTTCCCTATTGCTATTCATTTAGATTGTTTTCAGGTTTTTCATAAACTGTATTTAAATGATAGTTTGAAAGATAATCCTAATTATGTTTTAGAATTTAACTTTTTGTTATTTAAAATTCCATAAGTGTTTATAATTTTAATAAGAGTACTTTTTAGAGTCCCATTTCTTTTTTTTTTTTTTTCTTTTTTAAAGATTTTATTTATTTGACAGAGAGAAACACAGCGAGAGAGTGAACACAAGCAGAGGGAGTGGTAGAGGGAGAAGCAGGCTTCCTGCAGAGCAGGGAGCCCGATGCGGGGCTCGATCCCGGGACCCTGGGATCATGACCTGAGCCGAAGACAGCCGCTTAACGACTGAGCCACCCAGGCGCCCCTAGAGTCCCATTTCTTATAGAAAAAAAAAAACTTTCATCTACATCACATAGCGTAACTATAGTCATGTTGGCAAGTTCTTTTAGTAATGCTGTTTTTCTCACCATTGTAGGGGCTTCCCCTGAACCCTCGATGAGATTATGTTCTCTTGCTTTGTGTTTCCATAGCACTTGCAATTTTTCTACCATAAAACTCCTAATGCTTTATTTTAATTGCCTGTATAACTTTCTTTGTCTTTGTCAGATTCCAAGTTTTGTGAGGGAAAGGACACAACTGTCTTGTTTATTACTACCATTCTGAGCACAAAGTTAAGAATTTAGAAGATTTTTTAAAAGTAACAAATACGGAGATAAACTGGTATCTTAGAGAAAGATGAACAAACAGAAGCTAAAATCCAAAATACCAACAAATTGTCTCCTAGAGTCTTCTTTACTTTGTGGCCATAGTGAATGTTGAGTTTCATAAAAGAGGAAATGGGATGTAAAGTGAGAGCTGACCTGTGTTTAAGAGGGAAGCTGGAAGGCACCGGTCATTGTGGTGACCTGAGGTGTCTTTGTGTCTTTCTGTGAAGAGATAGATGGATGTCTGGAAAAACTGGCACAGGACTTAGCTTCTTTTCTGTTTACCTTGTTTCAAAGCCAAGGGAGCTAAACCTTAAATGCCTTCCCTCCTGTGATAATTAAGATGAAAATAACAATTATACAACTCAGCTCAGCAAAAAAAGAGATCTCCCAGTTTAGCAACTTGAAAGGGATGTTCACCATCAATGCTGTTACGTGGAAAATAATAGCTACATGGAAAAGGTCTGAAAGAAGAGAATTCCCCTTTCTAAGCATTGCAGAGTTTGACATGCCTGAAACTCAGAGTCAAATTCAGGAAGATAAAATGTGGAGAGGGGAAATTCATGATGAATCAGATTTTGCACTGGAATACTTTTTAGATGCCAAAGAATTTTAATTTCAGTTGGGAGAGAGTTCTTCTTATATTCCTTTTATATAGGCATGTCTAAGAAGCTCTCTTTTGTCAAGAGGTCAGGGAAAGAAAAATAGAATGTTTGCCTTTTTGCATTTAGTGTTTTGACTATTTGTCCATTCAGATGGTGAAGAGGGGCCCTGAGAAAGGTCCGGTTTTAACCCTCCCCACTCTTTTGTTTGTTTCTCATTGGAGGCTTTATCGGGCAATAGATTTTACAGAAAACTCTTTGTATGTTTAAACTCATATGTGAAAAGAAACCCTTCAACAGAAAACAGCCCGGTAGTCCTGTATCCCTAAGACCTGAGAAGCTGATACATAGCTGCTTCGTGAGGATTTCCTTAATAAATATGATTAAACTGGGCTAGAGGTCTATATATTCCTAGAATGTTATATAAAACAGAAAATATTTTTTATCTATGTACTTACATGTAGTTATATAAGCCCTACCTCAAGCAGCTACATTGTCTCTTGACAGAAGAAACTTCTGAATCCCAGGTGGGTTTTTTGTTTTGTTTTGCTGGTTTTTTTTCTTTGTTCTCTTTTGTTTTTTTAAAGATTTATTTTTATTTTATTTATTTCAGAGAGAGAGAGAGAGAGTGAGTGAGCGAGCATGAGAGGGGAGAGGTCAGAAGGAGAAGCAGGCTCCCTGCAGAGCAAGGGGCCTGATGTGGGACTCGATCCTGGGACTCCAGGATCATGACCTGAGCCGAAGGCAGTTGCCTAGCCAACTGAGCCACCCAGGCACCCGCTGTTTTTGTTTTTTAATGGGTTTTATGAAAAACTGGAATCTGTAAGATGCTTAGAAGTATAAGGGGTTCTTTTTGACAGGATCCTCCGCAGCCATTTCTTTATAAAAGTGGATTTCTTTGAATTTACCTAATCTATTTCCTATGGATAGCTTTGTGAAGTAATAAGCCTTTTAATCTCTAGCTATATGTTTTATTGTATTTTCTATATTTACGTGTTAGTAACTTTATTGAGACCATTTATTTGAAGAGGAGTGTGTTTTCCAGTAAGAAGATACACTGAGGTATTATGCCCGGTAAGAGAATTGAGGCAAAATGACATTTTATTTTTAAAGATTTTGTTTATTTATTTGACAGAGAGATCACAACACAAGTAGGCAGAGAGGCAGGCAGAGAGAGAGGGAAGCAGGCTCCCTGCTGAGCAGAGAGCCCGATGCGGGACTCGATCCCAGGACCCTGAGATCATGACCTGAGCAGAAGGCAGAGGCTTTAACCCACTAAGCCACCCAGGCGCCCGAAGCAAAATGACATTTAATGAAACACTCATATCCTCATATAAATTGTATGCCAAAATGAAAACTGGCATCATTTCATAGGTGCAGCATTACTAGTTCTTTTTCCTCTGTGCGACTGCACTAGGAGCCATTAGTTAGCGATTTCTGTCATGTGATTGTACTAATAAACTGAGTACTGAGGTTGTTGGACATACATTTTCATTAGTACCTGTGAAGCGCCTAGATATATCAGTGAACAACAAGTATGAAAACTGTGTTTTAATTTTCAGCTGTTTCATGTTTATACTTAATACACTAACACTTTCATCATAAGATGTGTCGTATGAATCACACAAAAATTCTGTCACAGTGTTTGCATTGAATCATGTGTTTTGCTGTGCCTCTTGTAGCTCTGTGGAACTTCAGATGACCTCTGTGGTGGTGTCATGCTGAGATCAAAAGTAATATGTTCAAGGTCATATGAACCGCTGTGGTGTCTAAGAGAATATATACCCAGAGGCAAGTCTCAGGACAAAATGTCAAGAAGGAATAAGTCCCTGTGTATGACAATTCTTTCTTGGCCGCCCTCTTCTGTGACACTCATTATTACCTGAGAGGGCCAGAAAGGGAAAGTACAGATAGCATACGTTTATGAAATTTGAAATTCTGCTTCCAAAAAAAATTTTATTTTTAGGTCATGACTTCATAGATAGGGAATTTGCTCATAGATGTCACCTTTGTACCGTATTGACCTCACCTTTGTTAGACGGTTTTGCCTCACAAACCAAGGTCTTACTTTAATTATTCAAGGAATGGAAATGATCGTCTCTCCTGAAAAGTTGTGATAGGTGAGGCTTGTGTGCATGAGTCACGGGGACTCGTTTTCCGCTCCCTGGAGACCCTTGCTGAGAGCCTTACTGAAGGACTGGCACAGGTAGCCAGAGGCAGAAAAGGGGCCCTGCAGCCAGCACAGGGAGCTAGGCTAATTTCTCTATAAGAGCAACTCCCAGTCGTTAAGAGCTTAGCACCCGTGCCTGCATTCATTGCCTGGTATTCAACAAATCCAGACCTTGTCCAATGATGGAGATCTAAATAAAGTTCAGAGTAGCAGCAGCACTATTTCAGTGCATAGCAAGTTTTGTTTGCTAATTTACAGTCACTGAAAATACGCTTTCTTCTGGGTTCCTTCTAGCCTTCATGATTATACAGGATAAACTGCTTATTAAAGTCATATAAAACTCTTCAGAGTAGTACATCATTATATAAAGAAGCTTTAAATAAAATCTAAAAATACATCTGTGAAACATTTCAAATATACCAAAAATCTGGGAGATGCAGATATGTTTATTATTAAGAGTAGTCAAAGGTGAAAGATTTATGCAATCTGAAGAAACAAGAGTAAATAGATAATAACATTTTGCTGTTTGTAGGTCCTATTCAAAAATTTCCTGTTTCCTTAAATCTTCAACAATGGTTGGCATTATTGATTTATAATATTTTGCCAACAGAGAGAGTATAGATGGCCATTTCGTTGTTTTAATTTCTCTCCCCTAAACAACTACCTGACAATGAGGATCTTTTTTAATAGGGACAAATTTATTGGTCTTTATTTTTATTATGTGCTTTTCATTTCTTGTGTAAGAAGTCCTTTTCTACCTAATACCGTAAGAATGGTTAAATATATTGTCTTCCAAAAGATTTACAGTTTTGCTTTTTGTATTTCATCTTTATTTCATCTGAATGCATAGGTGACTTGTTCCAGGCTTATCTGTTCCCTTGGTCTATTTCTCTATCCCACTCTAATAGTGCACAATTTTAATTACTGTACTTTTTTACTAATTACATTGAAATTAAAAGTATTTTGTGTGGAGATTATTTGATATTACTAAATAAAATATTTTCTTATTTTTTGCAACATTATGAGGCATGGGAGGAACACTGGACTTAACTTTCTCATGCAAACTAGGTGATATAAATAATTTATTGCACAAAAATGGTTACCTAGATCGAGTTAAGGGCCAGCCCATATCATGTGGCAGGCAGAGCTAAATGCTTCATACATAATTATATTCACAAAAACCTCATTAGTATATTAATATATGCATTTCCAGACATAGGAAGTGTTTACGGCACTCAGCCTTAGACCTTTTTGACACAAAGTCTGTCTTCTTGACCATTAAGCGTATTGCCCTCTCATATGGGCTCCTCTCCATGGTTTATCTCCCATACAAAAGAACATACTGTCGTCAACCCAGGTGACTTCACATTGTAGGAGACTCATTCAAACCTGAGCCTCCTCGGTTCATCTGACACTGACTTTTCACCTCCAGTGACCTCTGTTCCTTCTCCATTTCAGCCATACATCTCCACAGCCACAACTTGGGCCTTGTCATCACCAGCATCATTCCATTTCTGAAACATTAAGTTCAAGTATCTCATTCTCTCACTCCAGTCTTAGAAGCTTCCTGTTCCTTGACCCCTCTGATACCTTTCTCTTTGTCAGTCACCTCCTGTGTTTGCTCCCTTGCCTAATCAGCCTAGTTTCCATGGTCCAGCATGGGAGACGGTCGTCTTCGTATGCTTGAGTCAATCTCTCTTTACTCACCTACATGGATTGCAGAGTCCTGCTGAAGAAAGTCATTCAAGCACAAAGATTTGTGCCTTTTTAAATGCGGAGAGATTTATATACCCTCCTTATATCTGGCTGATATGTACTTATACTTTAGTTTCAGCTTAGAGCCTGTTTCTCCCTGAAGTCTTCTCCAAGCTCCTTGGTTTAGGTGCTTCTGCTGAGCACTTCCCTAGGAATGTATCCAGCCCACTACCACAGCAACGTCCACCTGTGCAAGAGTGCATGTGTCCTCTCTGTCCCTGTGGGATGCTAAGTGCTTGAAGGGGAGGGACCTTACTTCTTACCATTATTGCAGCCCTAATACCTCTCATATTTCAGGACAAAATGAAACAACCCACAATAAGTTAAGGAATCAACCAAACTTACAGATGAACATGTTTTAAATCTCTGTAGACTCCAAGGTCACATACTTGTAGGAAAGCATTTGTTACCTTTCAAAACATTTTCAAACTTATTTTCTCATTGTTGTACAAGATCATGATATTTGGTCTTGGCCAAATTTGACAAAAGATGGGGGTATATTCTATAAGGATCTTTCTGTTCAGGAGACAGAAAAAGAGAAAGCAATTTGAAAGACAATGGAAAGCTTGATATATCTGGTATACTGGAGAAGTAGCTTATGAGTTTATCTGAGGAAATATCGCCTACAGAAATTGTAGAATTTGATACATAATGTCCTATTTCTGTTGCTTAGGTGGACACTCGATTTTTTTTTTTTTTTTAACTTTGTGGTTAGTATGCGCTCTTAGATGTTTAATTAACCTTGGTAACTAAAAAGCAGATGTTACTGCCATAACATATTGCTTAGTGGTTAAATTCAAGTGCTTGTAAGTACAAAGATCATAAATTGTTAAATTCTTGAAGATAATAAGGAAGAAATATTATTTTTTTATCACATATTTTTATTTAAATTTTCTTAACGTACAGTGCAAAATTGGTTTCAGGAGTAGAGCTCAGTGATTCATCACTTACATACAACACTCAGTGCTCATCACCACAAGTGCCCTCCTTAATCCCAACCCCCATCTAGCCCATCCTCCACCCAGCTCCCCTTCTCCCCCCTTAGTTTGTTCTCTTTTGTTAAGAGTCTCTTATAGCTTGTTTCCCTCTCTCCTTTTTTTTTTTCTTCTTCCCCCCCCATATGTTCATCTCTTTTCTTTCTTAAGTTCCACATATGAGTGAGATCATTTGCTATTTGTCTTTCTCTGACTGACTTATTTCACTTAGCCTAATACACTTTAGCTCTGTCCACATTGTTGCAAATGGCCAGATTTCATGCTTTTTGATGGCCGAATAATATTCCATTTTATATATGTAAATATCTCACATCTTTATCCATTCACACATATATTTATTTTAAAGTTAACACTCAGGAAGTAAAAATTTGTCTTGAAAATTAAATCATTCTTTGTTACTAAGTTTTAATGACATGCTAAGCACTGCTTGAGGTTAATACAACAAAGATGAATGATTTAGACCATGTCTACTCTAAAGACAAAAATAATTCTTTTGGGATTTTCTAATGAATAAAAGATAGCTTTCTATTTAGAGATAAAAAAATCTTTACAGAAAAAAAAAGGAACTCTCACAAATTCTACTTCCTAGCTTCAAAAGGCAAACCAGGATATCCTTACTGTTGGAACTTGAAATCAAAATTTTTTTTTTTAAAGATTTTATTTACTTATTTGACAGAGAGGAGAGAGATCACAAGTAGGGAGAGAGGCAGGCAGAGAGAGGGGGGGAAGCAGGCTCCCTGCAGAGCAGAGAGCCTGATGCGGGGCTCGATCCCAGGACCCTGAGATGATGACCTGAGCCGAAGGCAGAGGCTTTAACCCACTGAGCCACCCAGGTGCCCCTGAAATCTAATTCTGTAACTAGGTTATCAGAAGAGTTATAGCTCCAAGGAAGATGGAAATGGGGACTTCAACAAATGTTTATTGAATTTATTACACAGAGTTACTAATTTATGTTGCCCGACAGAGCCAATGCCCATATACAGATTTCTTTTCTGCACAGGGTTATGCCTGCTTGTTGCCATACTTGAGCTCAATCAGAGCTCTTTGCTCTGACTTCATTAATATTAGATACTCAGTGCACGTATATTGAAATAATTATTTTGGTACATACTAGTTTCAACCATAGAAAATTGCCCTTTGCACTTAAAAAACACTCAACAGCAGCCAGTTCCTATGGTTCAACCCAGGATATATCACACTTCTATAATGAGAGAAACACTGAGATACTGGAAGGAAAGAGACATTTTGTTTATTGTCTGGAGGAGTTTCTTAATTAAGGAGCAAGAAACATATAAATTAAATGATCAGACTCCATCCAAGAACTCAGGAGAAGATCATTTTTAGGGTCAGCCATTTTCCTGGTGTATAAAGTTAGTGAGAAATCAGTGGATTGGTTTTAAAATTAAGTGTCCTATTAGTAGATTATATGTTATATTGTGGTGTTTTTCTAGACTATAATTGCATGTGAACTTGATGTTAAGTGTCACTGGTATATTGAGAAGGCAAAACTGCAAGTTCTATTGTAGTATATTTTACATGCATAATCTTGTTTTAACCAGTGTTGTAGTGCCTTCTAGATGATTCATAACTTCTTGGCACATTTTCTTAATATTTTAACATTTGTAGTTTTCTTTGTAGTCTACACTCTACATTTTAATAATTACCACTTTTATGTTTTCTGTTATATCTTTAGGTTCCATTTCATTTTTATTTTTCAGATAATTGGAAGCAACTGTACGTCTAACCACTTAAATAGCTTATTATGCTAAATTTAACAAGTTGAAACCATAACATAATTCTGATACCTAAGGTTGATGAAAGAAGCTTTTTGTTTAGATAAAAAAGATAGGAAGCTGAGGCGCCTGGGTGACTCAGTCGTTAAGTGCCTGCCTTCGGCTCAGGTCATGATCCCAGGGTCCTGGGATCGAGCCCTGCATTGGGCTTCCTGGTTGGCAGGAAGCCTGCTTCTCCTTCTATTCCCTCTGCTTTTGTTCCCTCTCTCGCTGTGCTTCTCTCTGTCAAATAAATAAAAAAGCTTTAAAAAAAATAGGAAGCTAAAAATTCAAGGAGAGAATAAGACTAACCTTAAGGAAAATAAGAACAGGGAAAAAAAAAAAAAACAAAAAAAAAACCAGGTAGAGTATAGTATTGAACTGATAGGAGAAGGAAGAAAAAAAATGAAGAATTGGAAGGGCAGAGTACACACACACACACACAATCCCTGGAATCAGCATTCTACCTACATTTTCAAATACTTACATTGAAAGATTATAAAAGACAAAATGTTACAGGCAAATATCTTAATTTTTTAGTATTCCCAATCAATTTATTGGATGGAAGTAAAATATACACTCACAGTATGATAATCCCAAGGCTGTAGAGGTTTTGAAAAGAAATCTCTGAACTTCCTATAATAGTTTGATGGGTCTGTTGTTGCTTCCTAGTATTCCCACTGGAGTATTTTGAATCTGATTCTTTTCCAGCTTCTGTGGGGGAAAGGTAGTGACTTATTCAGTAAGCATTAAGATCTGAAATAATCATGTGTAACCTTACCATAATCTTCCCTTATCTTTCCTAATCAGCCCAGGATCACACCCTTACTTAGGTGATAGATTGGTGTTAAAAGAACATCATTTTCTTCTTTTACCTAGCTATGTGCTTTGGTGAGGAATGCACATAGTTTCGTATGTAAATGAAAATGTTTGACTAAATTATCCTAAGAACCTTCTTTTGTAGAGTCACTGTTCATGCGAGTGTATAGTGTTTCCATTGTTGGAACGCTGGTATTTCAAAAGAATACACAACACAGTGTGTTTTCTGTTATTGTTCCCTTTTCTTACTATAGATAGTGTTAAGAAGGAATGTTCCTGAGATGGTACAGCGTTTTCAGTGTATGTATGTTTTTTTGTTTGTTTGTTTTTTAAAGATTTTATTTATTTATTTGACAGAGAACACAAGTAGGCAGAGAGGCAGGCGGGGAGAGAGAGAGGGAAGCAGGCTCCCTGCTGAGCAGAGAGCCTGATGTGGGGCTTAATCCCAGGACCCTAAGATCATGACCTGAGCCAAAGGCAGAGGGTTTAACCCACTGAGCCACCCAGGAACCCCTGTATGTATGTTCTTATATAAATATGTTGGTTGTTGATCTTTGGCCCCAGTGAAAAGGAATATACATAAAAATTTTACCATATTCAAATGAAGATACAAGCTAGCCTCCTTCTGTGAAATATCACTGGTTTTAAGCAATAGTTATACATTCATTTGATTTCAAACTGATACATTTATCTATTCAATCTGCTCACATACAAATTTATAAGATCTGTAACTAAGTGGTATCTGACTTGAATTACTTTTTCATTTTAGGAAAGATTAAGGAGGGGGGAAAAAAATCAAGGTAAACAACTGGGGAGAGACTAACCCTCAGAGCTACCTGCCAGCTCTTGGGATGGCTGTGGGTACTATTGGGAAGTGGGCTCATGCAAGTTTTAAGGACTTGGCAGGTTGGACATTCTTCCGAATTATTATTTTCAGTATAGTGCCATTTTATAAAGAGGAAATGGCTCTTCTCCTCTATTGTCCTATTTCAGAACTTTATTTTAAAAGAATGCTTATAGAAAGGGTAAAGGGATTGTGCAGTCTATGTGCATTTGTTGATTGCAGGTCTCTGATCTAAGGGCTCCTGGCCACCAAAAAAAAAAAAAAAATTGGCATATTGAAGTGATGGTCCAGAGACCTTTGGTTTCTCTGAAAGTTTGCCAGTCAGTAATACCAATTGCATATGCTCTTCATTGTAACTTACAAATCAATAAACCATATCTGCACACATCTGACTCTTTTAGGAATACAACTAAATCTGTACCCTACTACTCAAGTAAGTGTATCACAGGAAGGAAAGGGGTGGAGAGAAAGGAGAATAATAGAAAAGGGCCAGGGGAGTGGAAGGATGAGACTAGAACTACTGTTTTAGAAAGTATATGCTACTTTCTCTGTTAGAACTTGTGTTATTTTATTCCAACTCAGCAATTGAGCAAATAGTAATAAAGTGTTTTTCCCCATAAGTGATGCAAATTACCTAACTTAATATTTAGGATAAAAACAAATTATTAAGAGTCATTATTAAGGACTTTTAGGAATATGTTCATAATTTTGTACATTAAAAATTTCATTTCCTGCAAAATTTCAGTTACACGTAGCCTATTGATAGTTATAGGTAAAAACACAAATGAATACAGTTAAAAGCAAGTCAAAACTAGTGATAAGTGTTACTTTGTCCAACAAAAACTGAACATTTTTATTATTAAAAGCTAAATTTGATTATGAAAATGTTTATCATGCAGACTTGGGCAGTACAAATATATAAAAAAGGAGAAAAGACATAAGAGGTAAACAAATCACTGTATGAATTACAAATTAGGGTTCATAACATAGACTGTCTTGGGTGTATGCACTTGCTCCGGTGTTTCAGCAAGTACAATAAGGCCAGTTATGGTGAAAGACAGTGTGCAAGTGTTCAGTTAGAACAAGATGATTGGAGCATTAACAGGGGCCAGGAAATAAATGGTGGTAGGTTTGGTCCAAGAGCTCAGATTTAATTCTCAGTACAGTGGGAAGAATTTTAAATAGGAGAATGCTATTATAGAATTTGTATTTTTAAAAAGTCATTCATACGGCTTTGTGAAGGACAGTTGAACATTGTAAGGGTGGGTTAGGAAAGGTCAATTTGAAAGCTAATGTTGGAATTGAGAGGTAGAAATAAAGATGGAAAGAAATGGTTGACGAGAGAGCCATTTTGGAGGTGTGATCCGATGTGTGTGCACGCATGTTTGGAAGAATGACTCCTGGGAAAGAAGAGCTAACCATTTTTCTTTCTTCCAAAGGAATTCATTGAGATAAAGAATGTAATCTTTGTCACTGAGGTGGTCACAGTCCAGCGTACATAAACTCTACAAAAACTGTACATAGAAGGATGCTTCTACCATAGTATGTTTGGTTTGTACTGGCTAAGTAATTTTGGTGAAGTAAGTGGTGTTAGAGCAGTGAGCACGAGCACCTAAGGGAGCGTCTGTTTAGGGCACTTAACCCACACTTAAGAGAATGGCAGCACGTTTCTCAACAGGAGCGCCATGTGAGTCTCAAAGAACAAGAGGAGTAAGTCACACTGTTCCCGTCTTGGGTGTGGCATGAGCTGGGTGTGCAGGCAAACAGCAAGTAGACGCCAGGAAGAAGATGTAGCATGTTAATGAGCGCCTTTGATCTTTTTTTTTTTTTTTTTTTTGCAAGTATAAAACTCCACATTTACTTAGTTTAATAAAAAACATCCCATGCTTCATAGGCAATAATTAATTTCATCTATTAAAATAAACCAAATAAGACAATCTCTGTCTAAAACCATAACTCATTTGATCTATAAGCCCAGAAAAAAGATGTAACTTTCTCTTGCCTTGGTTCACCTACGTTAGTTCCTGAATGGATATGTTGGGGCATGGAGGAGGTCATTTTCCAGTCTTGTTTCCATAATAACTACAGTTCTTCTCCCTGAACAATAAGAGCAACAGTCAGGTTTTATAGGAACACAAGTTCTGAAAGAAACAACTGAAGGACCAAGGGTCATTCGGCCAGTGATTCTTTCTACAAGCTTCTCTCAGGGATGAGAAAACCTAATTTACTGTTCCTTTGTGATATCTTTCTCCTAAAATATTAAGAGTTGACCGCTGAGCAAATAATTGGCATTCAGTAAAGACACCTATTTTGAATGGATTCAAAAATTTTAACAAGATATATGTATAGAAAGGAGTGATAAAATGAGGTAGACCATCGAGGGGCGCCTGGGTGGCTCAGTCGTTAAGCGTCTGCCTTTGGCCCAGGTCAGATCCCGGGGTCCTGGGATCGAGCCCCGCATCGGGCTCTCTGCTCTGCAGGAAGCCTGCTTCTCCCGCTACCATTCCCTCTGCTTATGTTCCCTCTCTCGCTGTGTTTCTCTCTGTCAAATAAATAAAATCTTTAAAAAAAAAAAAAAAATGAGGTAGACCATCGAGACTACGTATGTCAATTTTGCATTTCATTAATTGTTTTCGTGCAATGTCACTGACCATTTTTCTGTCCCTCAGGTACTTCAAGCTGCTCCCAGGCTCAGTCTTCATGTTTATTGTCCACCTTGCCTATTAAATCCCCCCTCCCCATACTGCCTCCCAAATAATGACTGCTTTCTCCTCAGGCCTGAGGGTTTCTTCTCCTAAAGAAACCTCCTCCTTCAGCCATATCCGCAACCCGGTCACTCTCTAATCCCGTACCTGTTTCTAAATGATTCATTATAATACATCCATCTGGTGTTTATATCAGTCCATTTGTTTTTATGTTTGTTGTCTCTGCTAAAATACGGACTTTATGAGGGAAGAACATGTCTGCGTTATTGACAGCTGCTTTCCTAGTACCTAGGCCAGTATCTGCACATGGAAGGTCTGTAAATCTTTGTTGAATAAATGAATGAACTCATTGAAGGAAGAATGAAAACTGGGTTATTGCAAAGTGCGCTTCATCATTTTTGCTTATACTCTGTCTTATCCCTTAGGTATCCTTAAGGACTGGACTGTTAAAGGTTCGGGGCGGCTGCAAGAAAGAAACACGCTCTATTGCTTTGGGGGCAGGGGTTTCTGCTAGAGGGGTAAGAAAACAGCCCAGGACATCTTACCACTAATCACTCCAGGTTTCAGTACTTGCCGTGAAGGGGAGGAGTCCAACAGGCTTTATGTTATTCTTTCAGGGCCAACAGTTCTGGAAACTAGTGATGCCAGTCACCTCTTGTTAGGAGTCAGAAACCATGGTTCCCTGCTGACTTAATATATCTGCGTCCTGCTTTCATGTTCTGTAGGAGCGAATGCGATCGGCTTCTCACCTTCCATTGAGGACTGCCCCTTTGGACTATCTCCTTTCAAGCCTCCTCACATGTTCAGCAGCTTTATTGCAATCTTTGGCTTAATAACTAACTTCCCTGAGGTACTCGAGTGTTGTCATAATAGCAGAATGATGTGGTTTATGTGATTAAAACTTTCTGTAGAAAGAATCACATGTGGCTACTTGTCCACAGACCCACAGAACTATGTGCAGACGTGTCAGGCGCTGAGAGTACTATTGATTGTCAAGTCCAGGGCATTTTGTTCTTGTCATCGAGGAGATTTGAAGCCCTGTCTTTAGCATATACCATCAGGACTTCCTCCTAGAATTCACCTAATCTCGGGGAGCACACAATCTTTGACCACCTGAAGGAGAGTTCTTACTCCAGGGATTCAGATGATCCCCAAACGTATATCAGTGTGTATGGGAAACCTCTTCTCTGCCACAGCCCTGATCCCTGCAGGTTCCAGAGAACGACGAGACTTCAGCCAGGAGAACTGAATTAGCTAGAGTACATTCTAGTTACAGTTCTGCTTCTAGCTAGCTGTTGACTTCAGACATTTTTATTTACCACTTTGAATGTTAGTTTTAAATGGTAGAAGATGAGCTGGTTGGAGTAGGTGGTAATGTTCTTCCTCTGAAATCGTGTGATTGTGTTCTTTTTTCTGTTTTCAAAGGAGATGTTGTGATAGCTCAAGCTGTCGGGCTCCTTGCACCCCGGGGCAGTGGTCATTGTTCAGGAGTCTGACAAATGGCACATTCTTATAGAGCTTTAATATTACTTAAGGATTACAGGGAAACGTTTCTTTTCACTAAAACACGTATTTGATGGAACGGAATATCAAATTTGTGTGGATTTTAAAATAACATGAAATTTTGTAGTGATTTTTGTTTGGTAGCCTATAAAATCTTTTTAGTGAATGGAGGGGAAAAAAAAAACTTTTAGAAGGTGTTATATGTTTCATCCCTGATTTGTTAATACTCCTGTAAGTAGTGCCACAGAGTGAGTAGTCAGTGTGTATAAAGTCGGAGGAACGTATCTCTATTTGATCCTTGTTCTTATATGAGGAGTGACAGTGCTATTTCTTTCATCTGATTCATCATTGTTTATAAAAGGAAAGAGTAGACTTCTCTGGGTGAAAATTTTTGAAATCCTTGGTAGGGAGTGTTCCCTTTGTGAACAATTAGTTCTTTAGACCAGTTTGTTTTCCACCAAATTGTCTGTTTCTGTTGTAACAGATGGTTTCCGTTACGAGGCTCCTTTTGCTTCTCTGTGAAGACGAACAAGTGAATGGAAGGGGACTGCTGGGTTGGAAAGAGCCGTAGGAGATGTGGTGGGCAGGAGAAGCCCAGCATCCTAGCTACCTAACTTGCCAGCTGCTCGTTCTGCTCAGTCTGGTCACCAGACATGATGGTTCGATGGTGAACTTCTGTCAGGAAGAGACCAGACACTAATGTGAAGCAGATTTAGCTGGCAAGGTGTTATTTCACGGTAGCTTTCTCAAAAGCATGCTTGGAACCACTGGTTGTTGGTCATGATGAATCGCTCATGCACCCACAAAGTATGATTCCCAGACCTAGCTAGGGTTTGGAAACTCTACCAAGGAGACTTGCAGAAATATAAAATGTTTATTTCAGGGTTCTACTCAACACTTACAAGAAATATTCCCTAAAATTTTTATTGATAGGCATATTTTGAAAAATTTCCCACTGGACCAGAGCCCATGCCCAGTTGTATTATATTTGAGTTTACCTGCCTCGTCAGTAGATTGTAGGCTCTTTGAGGGCAGGAAGCGTGTCCTTGCTTGGTTGTCAATCCACCATACTCAGAAAAACTCATGGAGTGCCCAGGACATTGAAGGAACGAATGCATACGTGATCAAACTTGTAATCAGCTTCCCAGGATAAATCAATATATTTTCCGACATCTTGTAGAAGTAATTATTTTTTAATGTGGCTGTGTTTAGTTTTTAAATTAGGCCTCAGAGGTGAAAGGCCAGCCCCTTACTGACAGGCCATTTATCTAGCACAGAGCACTCTTCTCTAAGTTATTGCCCTGGGGAAGCCCATTGCATTAGAACAGTGATATCAGCATCGTGTATAAACACTCATCTATGTTGTGGCCATCACTCTTCTTAGAAGCCAAGTGGTCAATAGTGGTACAGTAGGCTGTTCATCGAAGTTTGAGGGTTTATGTGAAAATGGTCAGTGAAATAGTTTATATCTGGCAAACTTTTAAATAGGTTCTGCTTAGAATTAACTTTAAAAAATTATTTTTAAAAAATTTATTGGCATGTGTCCCTCTTAGTGACATTGGATTCAAATTTGGAGGGAAATCTTGCTTCAGATACCCTTTCAGTTGCGTATTGTTCTGGAAAACTCTAGCATGCCTTGTAATTACATTGGCTTCAGCTTTATTTAACTGGAACCCGAGGACTGTTACTTTTAACATTGCTGATGATTTTAACATTGCCGATTCTTCTGTTTGTTAATTCTTCATGCATAAGATGACTTGGGGACCTTGTCTGATTTAAGTGTGAACAAAAGTCAAAGGGTAAAACTGTCCAGAAGTTATATATCAAGGATATAGTTAGCTGCACAGCCAAGCATTTGTTGTAGGGAATGAAACAAGCTAAAATAACATTTGGCAGGAGCACTAATTAGTCTTAGCCACTTTAATTATATTCCTTTAGATAAAGTTTTGGGAACTTCCTACATTGCTTAACTGTACATGTTGGGATTATATATGATTTTTTGCATTTAATATCTGAAGGTAGTTGCATGATAAATTTTCAGATTTGGATGAGCAGCCCTGTAACTGTACCATTCTACCTACTCTAACTGCTGTTCTGGAGCAGAAAGAAACTAAATCACTCTGGGGTCCGTATTACCCAATGAGAAAGAAGCAGCTTTCTGGGATGAGTTGTGATTTTATAATGTAATGGAAGTTATATTTTTAAAATCAGTTTTTAGAATAACTTTTGGTTATTTATTTCTGATTGGTCAGAGTTAAGAAAACCATCATCTACTTTTGTAGATTTATAACGTTATGCGTTTCAGAATTCCTTAAAGTATGGATAAGTGAAGGAAAATGTGAATGACTAGGGATTTTAAGCCCGAACAAATTTTGAAAGGCTAATCTATAGAAAGGAGATTTGCCACCTTCAGCATAACTTCACTTGGAAGGAGGCAGGTCAATGGAGAGAAGTTATACAGAGATTTTGGAGTAAATTTTAGATAGAGTTTGTTAATAAACTCTACACCCCAATGAGTTATAAGGACACGTAGTGAAGGTTCTGTGCTGGACATTTTTAAAGAGAGGTTAGAACCTGTCAGGAATATTTTATAAGGAGAGAAGAAAACCTGCAGTAAATCAACACTAAATGGCTATTTGAAATATGAGGATCTGTAAATCTAATTTCTTCTCCATTCTTGATCTCATTTATGAGGTGTGATGCCTGCCTGGCATTAGATTGTGTTAACAATTATATTGATGGTTGAGTGCTGACATGAAGTTTAACCCAATCTCTCTTCTTATTTTAATTGCATTTTTACCTATCCATTAATGGGATTATGTTCACCTTCTTAGCAATGTTACTGTGTCTTTTTTTTTTTTTTTTTTTAATAAAAAGGAGGACTATAAACCATTCGTAACCCCAGTATCCTAGAACTCCTATTATATGCAAGCACCAGAGGCAAGGTCAAGGTGTCAGAATTCATCATGTCACAGTGGCCTTGCTCTATCCCTTTTATTCTTTGATCTCTGGAGCCCTGTTGCCCTTGATGACAGATCATCCTGAAGTGGGAAGTGCTGACCTATCAGAAATAAATAGCCAGGGATTATTCTAACAAATGACTAAAAAATATAAATTCCATTATAAACTCCTAACTTATCCCACACACACAAAAAAAAAACCAACCATATGAATCAAATAAATGCTGTATTTTGAAAATCACTTATGGCTGAATTCAGGTTAGTAGCAATGTCTTTTTGGCTATTACCTGGGCTCAACCATCATTCTTGGCAAAGGTCACACAATTCTGTTTTAGGAATGAGGTCAGGAACATACCCTATGCTAGTATGCTACTAGATCAACTTCCCAAATGAAGTTCATAACCAAGAACAAAGCTACAGCAGAAGAGATCATTTTAAATGAAAAAAATTAGCAATAGGTAAGACTATAAAAAATCAAGTCCATCATTTCAAAGACGACTTAGTTCTAAGTAAGTTTTAAGACTACTGAGGTCTCATTTCCTGACCAGAGTATATTAATATATGTAAGACTTCAGATTTTAAGTAGGATTTTAGTAGGCTATGTGTAATGAGCAATCCAGTCCATCAAAAAAGATAAATAAGGCAGCATTGTTCCATGTCTTATATTTCACAGCCGCCTTTGTTACCTGGTTATGGCATATGTTAATCCCTAATTTATATTTGGTTGGTGAGATGTCATTAGTTTTTTTCTCCCAAGACACTTTACAGGTTTTCAGTCATTTTCTTGAGAATGGAACAAGTTGGGCATGTTGGCAATCACAGATCTATTGTTTCCATCAGGCACTGCTTGGTTTTGTCTCTGTGGGTCTTGGCCACAGGAACAATGGCAGGGAAGGCCAGAGCCCTTCCAAGTACTCAGTCTTCGAGGCCACATCAGTTATTTCAGGTTTAAAAACTCTTGTGTCTTGTCTTCAGCCTGCCTTTATTTATTTATTTATTTATTTATTTATTTATTTATTTATTTATTTATTTATTTATTTATTTTAAAAAAGATTTTATTTGACAGAGAGAAACACAGCGAGAGAGGGAACACAAGCAGAGGGGATGGTAGTGGGATAAGCAGGCTTCCTGCCGAGCAGGGAGCCCGATGTGGGGCTCAATCCCAGGACCTTGGGATCATGACCTGAGCCAAAGGCAGACACTTAACGACTGAGCCACCCAGGCGGCCCGCTTCAGCCTTTATTTTAAAATTGACATAAAAAACAAAATTATCAAGGGAGCCTACTGAATGAAATGCTTTCCTTGCTCTAAGAATGCTCAGTAAAACCTGAGGCTAACCACAACTCTAGCTGCCCAATATGGAAAACTATCATTCAGACCAGACTCTATTAAAAAAAACTACTTTAGACTGCATCCTCTTTCACCTTTTGAACTTCTAAATCAGTTGTGTGCAGGAAATATTTAGGCCTCATATAAAATAAACAACAGCAACTTGATAGCATAAAATAAGCTCTTTCTCTGCTCAAGGCATATACAGTGTGTTGAGAGCAAGTCTGATAAACACTTGACTGAGAAGAGTTCTGTCGAGTGTTGTTTTTGGGAAAGACAATAAAGTCTGCTGTTTGTGTAAGGGCATCTGGTCGGGAAACACTCCATGAAAGATGTGGGATGAAAGTCATCCCTCCAGGGGTTCTGGGGCCCAAGAACTGAAGCAAAGGGGAGATGTAGCAACTCGTAACATGCCTCAGCAGTTACAGCAGCTAAATTGGGGTTAAGGGCCCAACGTTTTTCAGTCCTCCTGCCTTCTGATGGATGGGTTGATAAGAAAGTCTTGACTAAAGCTTTTCAGTTCTGCCTAATTTACAGCCATACATGTTTTCTTCCATCTGGGGTGGTTGTTGAAAGAGGATCGTGAGGACTCTATTCAGTTGTTTGCAGGAGCATTTCATGTAGATACTGAGGTCTGTGTAACCTGGACAACCTTTTCTAGGTAACTTGAACATCTAGAACCGAATGACCATCACACATGCTCCTCTCGGGTACAGCACTTCCAGCCAGTTACAGATTTACCATGGCCAAGCATTGGAATAAAAAGTCTTGACATGTGTACTAAGCAAGGGCTCAAGTCCCTGAATGTGCATCGAATGTCATGTTTATGAGTGCTCTCACAGGAGGGAGCTTCCTGCCTCTAAATGAAAAGGTGACTGTGAAGTAGTCCGTTTGTGACCAATATTGGTGTAGTTCAGCTTAGGTGCAGTTGAAGCTGTTCTCAAAAATGAAATATTGAACTGAGACCTTCACTGCACGTTCTTTGAAATACAAAGAAAAAGGACGGATCTGTATTTCAGGTGTTGTTGGTGCTGTTGGCCTAGACGTGTTCCCTTTATTGGGTCTGTTTTGCAAGCCTAAATTTGAGCCTGAAGAATTTCTCCATATAAATGTCTTAAGCATTGCAGTGGCACATCCATCACCTTTTTGCTTTTGAATTACAAAGATAACCTTAAGATATGAGCCTTCTACTGGGCACTGTGATACATACACAGAAAGGGTGAGCCTACTTAGTGATGAAATCAGCCAATGCCCAAGAGGAAAGTAATAGGCTGAAAGGATAGAGTTGATGAAAAAATTGATTCTTTTCCATAAAACTGTACGTGATATGTTTTTTATGAAGCAGGCATCAGCTGAAAGAAATATTTTTTCAACTAAAAGGAGATTGATGGTGAGGGAGAGGAAAAGTATGTAAGGGATCAGGGGATAAATATGTGTCTTATTCCATTACCTTCTCAAATAATAAAAAGGTTGAAAAGCATTCCATTGTAGTTACTTCAAATGTTTACTTGGCCTTGGTGCTATTAAACCTTGGTAATGTTAATGGCCTTGTTCTTATTTTAAGGTACATTCAGGCTTCACATGTCATTATTTTCTCAATTCTAAAAGTTGTGTTGCTTATTTTCAGGCTTACCAAAGATGCAGGTCATTAAGAACTATACTGGAGTACCGCCCCCAGCCCTTCATGAAGGACCCCCGCTGCATATCCAGGCAGGGGATACAGTTGAGCTTCTGAGAGGAGATGCCCACAGTCTCTTCTGGCAGGTACTGTCACTGTCATCTGGACAGTGGTTTGGTTTTTGTTTTTACTTAGTGGATGATTTATTGCTGCTTAAAGAACAAAGCTCTTTCTTTAGAAACTGACTTCATGCTTTCAGCTTCAGAAATTTTACATGAGGGGGGGAAAAATCTTTTTTATTAGCCTTCCCATGTCTACCAATGCCAAAGTGGTGGTGAACATAAGAACGCTGAAGAAAAATAGGATCCGTGCTGTGAATCATAATTACCATTTTTATTAAGAATTCGTACTTTGCTAGAGCATTTTTTTTTTCCAAACCTAGGACCCGTGGGTATGATCTAATTTGCATTGCTTTAACATATTAATGGTTCATTTCAGGGGAACCACCTAATTAGCTTTCCAGTGGCCATTTCTGGCCATACTTGATTTGTGCCTACCCACAGAAATACAGGTGCTCTGGACATTATTCATGAAATGTATGAAATGTGAGCAGTAAGTGAGCCTGTTGATGTTTACTGGTGATGAAATCTCTCTTGTCCAGTAAGCCTTTGTTTGGTCTAAGGATTGTGTTAGGTGAGGTCAGTATGGTATAGTGTTAAGATTTGATAAAGCTGGGTGGTAGAACATTGCTGTTCACTAAAGTATTCTCTATTTTCATGTGTATGTTAGAAATATTTCCCAATAAAATAGTTTGTTGAAATGTGTGTTGAGGGAAAAGGGCATGGGCTCAACAGAAAGATTAGCACATAAGTGCAATTTGGTTAGGGGTGGAGAGAGCAGGGAAGAACTGGTAGATGATAATCCATTGTGTACATGCAGAAATGATAGTTATTTTGTTGACTTAAAATATTTATGGTCTGCCATTCTGTTATGGATGAATGCTCCTAGATGGAACATTTATCTCCAACGACGGTAGCCAGTGCTGTGGCCAGCGAGTTTTCCAAAACTCCACTATTCCTCTTACTGTCCCACCCCCCTCATACCTCATTCTTTCCAAAAATGGAAGAGATAGGATGAACGACTGAAACTCTACCAACTCTTTAGTCCAGTCCTGCACATTCCAGTCCCAAAACAAAATATACCCGCCTTTATACCTGTAAGATTCCTCTTACTCAAGACTTCTTTTTCTTTGTGGGTTTTTCAGCCCACAGTCAGCTGACTTTTGACTCCTACATTTTCAACTCCATTCTCTCCACTTCTTTTCTGTGGCAAATAAATGTACCTAACCTCCTCTCATCTTAAAACACATTAACTCAACCTTCTATCTGGTTATCTTAGTCTCCGTCCTCTAGTCTAAAACTAAACTTCTCGAGAGAGTAGTCTGGAGTCCATCTCTCCCTCCTTATGCCCTATTTATAATGTAGTCTCCTGCAGAAACTAAGGCCACTTGATAAGAGAAAATGTTGCAATACATAATACGTTGCATGTATTTAAAGTGTATAGTTCGTAAGTTTTGCCAAAGGAGTATACGAGTGAAATACCATTAATCCAGATGATACAAAACAGCCCCCAAAGTTTTGGGTGTGCCCCTTTGTAATTTCTCCCTCATGCTTCTACCTGTTGTTCTTCCTCAGTCCCTAGGCAAGCACTGTTCTGCTTGCAGGCTATGAATTTGCATTTGTCAAAATCTCAAAGAGTACATTAAAAAAAATTTTTTATATAGTGCATCATATATAGTATATGATATCTATTGATACCATACAGCATATTATATCTACACAGTATCTATTAGTTTTTGTATGGCTCCTTTCACTCAGCATAATTATTTTGAGATTAAACCATGTCACTTTATATAACAATAGTTCTTATTTTTTTCCTTAAAACCACTTTATTGATTGTATAATTGGAATACAGAAAGCTGTATACATTTAACGTATGCAACTTGACAAAACTTGGAGATAAGTATAAATCCTTAAAGTCATCACAATTTATGCCGTAAACCCATCCCTCACTTCCAGAAGTACCCCCCTGCTCTCTTCATTTATTCATGTGATAACATTTAAGATCTAGCCACTTAGCAGATTTTTAAGTATATAACACAGTAGTATTAAATACAGACTCTATGCTGTACAGTAGGTTGCTAGGACTTATCGTGAACAATTTGAACTTTGCACCCTTGGACTAGTACTGCCCTGTTTCCCCTTTACACCAGTTCTGGCAGCAACAATTCTGTTCTCTATTTCTTTGCATTTGGCTATTTTAGATTCTTCACATAAGTATAGGCAAGGCACAGAAGTAAACCTAATGTCCCTCAGTAGACTAATGGATAAAGAAGATATCTATATGGACATGGCTAAAGATACACATGGATATACAAATGGATAAAGAAAATATGTATATATATATACACATATATATACATATGTATACACACACACACACACACACACACACACACACACACACAGGGATATTATTCAGACTTCCAAAAAAAGGAAATCCTGCCATTTGCAAAAGTGTGGAAGAACTTGGAGGATATTATGCTAAATGAAAGAAGTTCTTTCTCTTTATTGCTTACTATTATTCTACGTATGGGTATAGCACAATCTATCCTTTAGCCTGTTGATAGACTTTTAGGTTATGACCAGTTTGGGGCTATTACAAATAAAGCTTCTGTGAACTTTCAAGTATAAGTCTTTATATGGACATATGCTTCATTTTTAGGTAAATACTGAAAGGGAAATGGGCGGATCATATGTAGATATATGTTTAACTTTTTGAGAGATTACCAAAGTGTTTTTCTAAGAGATTTGACTGTTAACATTTCTACCAGCTGTATATGAGCATTCTAGGTGCTCCGATAATATCCTCACCAGCAGTGGGTGTGGTCATTCATTTAAATTTTCTGTTCTAACAGGTGTATGGTGGTATCTTATTTTGGTTTTGATTTGCATTTCTCTAATGACTAATGATACTGATCATCTGTCCATGTGCTTATTTACCACCCATATACTTTCACTGATAAAGTGCTTGTTCAAAAATTTTGTCCAATTTTTTTATGGGCTGTGTGTTTTCTTATTATTGAGTTTTGAGAGTTCTGCATATATTTTGGGTACAAGTTCTTTTTTTAAAAAAAGATTTTTATTTATTGGGGTGCCTGGGTGGCTCAGTGGGTTAAAGCCTCTGCCTTTGGCTCAGGTCATGATCTCAGGGTCCTGGGATTGAGCCCCGCATCGGGCTCCCTGCTCATCAGGGAGCTACTTCCCCCCCACTCTCTCTGCCTGCCTCTCTGCCTACTTGTGATCTCTCTCTCTCTCTCTGTCAAATAAAAAAAAAAAGATTTTTATTTATTTAGAGAGAGAGAAAACACATGCAAGTGGGGGAGGGGGCAGCGAGAAAGGGAAAGAATCTTAAGCAGACTCCCCACTGAGTCCGGAGCCCGATAAAGACTTGATCTTACAACCCGGAGATCTTGACCTGAGCCAAAATCAAGAGTCAGATGCTTAACCAACTGAGTGACCGGGTGCCCCCTTAAATCTTAATAAAATATATGATTTCCATTTATTTTCTCCTAGCTTGTTGCCTGACTTTTTATTATCTTAATAATGTTGTATATGTAACAGAAGTTTTTACTTTGATGTATTCAGGTTTATTAATTTGTTACTTCAAGGATCATGCATATGGGCACTGTATTTAAGAAATAGTTGCCTATCCCAAGGATACAAAGATATTCTCTTGCATTCTCTTCCAGAAGTTTTATAGTTTTAGGCTTTAAATTTAGGTTGATTGTCTATTTTGAGGTGTTTTTGAATATGTGTTCATTTTTTTTTTAAATTGGTGTTCATTTTATTGCTTATGGATATCATTGTGTTCCAGCACCATATGTTGAAAAGACAGTCATAACTCCACGGGGTTGCCTCTGCACTTCTGTAGAAAATTAGTTGTCTGTATATGTGTTGGTATGTTTCTGGATTCTGTATTCAGTTGCACTGATCTCTCTCCATATTTAAACTAATACAATGCAATTTTGATTATTGCCAACAAATAATGTCTTAAAATCAGACAGTGTTGGTCCTTCAGATTTTTTCTTTCAAAAGTGTTTTGCCCCTTCTAGGTGCTTTGTATTTCATATGAATTTTGGAGACCTCAATCTCACCAATAGAAGGTTGCTGCAATTTTTATTGGGATTGTGTTGAGATATAGATCAGTGTGAGAAAACTGAAATCTTAACAATATTGAGTCTTCTGACCACTGAACATGGTGTAGCTCTCCATTTATTTAGGTCTTTAATTTCTCAGCAATGTTTTATAGTTGTCAGAGTGAAGGACATGCACATCTTTTGTCATCTATCCTTAATTATTTCATATTTCATTTGATCCTATTGTACATGGTGGTTTTAAATTTTCATTTTCTGGGCACCTGGGTGGCTCAGTGGGTTAAGCTTCTGCCTTCGGCTCAGGTCATGATCCCGGGGTCCTGGGATCGAGCCCCGCATTGGGCTCTCTGCTCAGCGGGAAGCCTGCCTCCCCCCTCTCTCTGCCTGCCTCTTTGCCTACTTGTGATCTCTTTCTCTCTGTCAAATAAATAAATAAAATCTTTTTAAATATTTTAAAATTTCATTTTCTATTTATTGCTATATAAAATAATTGATTTTTAAAAATTGATCTTTTACCCTACAACCTTGTTAAACTCACTTACAGGAATTCTAATTAATTAAATTAGAATTATTCTAGAAGATTTTTTTAAAAGATTTTTTTATTTTTGAGAGAGAGACAGCAAGTGAAGGGGGAAAGGGAAGGATGGAGAGAGAGGGAGAGAAGGACTCTCAGAATCTCAAGCAGACTCCCTGCCAAGCATGGAGCCCAACACAGTGCTTGATCTCACAACCCTGAGATCATGACCTGAGCCAAAACCAAGAGCTGGACTCTTAATCAACTGAGCCACCCAGCCACATCAATTCTAGCAGATTTTAAAAATGTGGACAATCATGTTGTCAGTGAATAAACATAGTTGTACTTCTTCCTTTGCAATCTGAATGCTTTCCATTTCTTTCTTGCCTTATGACAATGGCTGTAACCTCCAGGAAAATGCTACTAGAATTAGGAAAAGGGACATACTTGGCTTTATTCCTGATCTTAGGGGGGAAAGCATTAAGTCCTTTACTATTAAGTATAATGTTATCTAGTTTTTTATAAATACCTGTTATCAAGATGAGGATGTTCTATGCTAGGCCTACTTTGCTGAAAGTTTTTATCAGTAATTCATGTTGGATTTTACCAAAGGCTCTTTTTGCATCAATTAAAATGATTCTATCATTTTTAAAATTTATTAATTTGGTGAATTACGTTGATTTTCTGATGTTGAATCAATCTTGGTTTCCCGAGATAAATGCCAACTGGTAACAAATTATTGTCCTTTTTATTTATTGTTGTTTTATTTTCTTATAATTTATTTGTCCAGGTTTGATAATAGTTTAATTTATTAATTTATTAATTAATATTATTAAATTATCACTCAATGAATGAATGGAGAACTATTCCTTTCTCTTAAACTTTCTGAAAGAGTTTTTATAAAATCAGCATTATTTTTTCCTGAAGTGTTTTATAGAATTATCAGGGAAGCTCTCCAGGCCTAGCGTTTCCTTTACAGGAAGTTTTTTTTGTTTTGTTTTGTGTTTTTTTAAATTACAGATTCAGTTTCCTTAGTGAATTTATGGCTATTCAGATTATTGATTTCTTTTTGGGTAAGCTTTGGTTGTTTTTGTGTAGACTCTATAATGATGTCACCTCTCGTTTCTGACATAGGTAGTTCGTCTTTGCTTTTTTTTCTTGATCAATCTAATTGGTTATGAATTTAATTAAACTCATACGAGGTTGGTTCTATTTTTCTGTTTCAGATTTCCTTGATTTCTGCTCTGTTCTTTATCCCTGCCTTCTTATTTGGGGTTTAAGTTGTTCCTATTTTTCTAGTTTCTTAAGGTCCTCATTGGTTTGAGAATTCTCTTTTTTAATATAGGCATTTGGTGCTATAAATTTCTAAGTACTACTTTTGCTGCCTCCTAAAAATGTTTGATATTGGTTGTATTTTCATTTTTGTTCATCTTGAAATACTTTCTAGTATTTTTTTTTTTCACTTTTTCACTTTCTTCTTATGGGTCACTTAGAAGTGCACTATTTAGTTTCCAAATATTTAGGGGTTTCCCAGATATATTTCTGTTTCAGTGAGCCTATTCTTCTGGTCAATGAAATTCCAGGTGGTGTTTGTCATTTTTTTCCTCCCTGTCATGGTGGAAAAGGTTGGGTAGAGTGAGCTAGAGCTGAGCATTTCCTTTCTCCCCAGGTCAGTTAGACTCTGATAATACCCCAGCTGGTCAGGCTTCCATTAACTCGTTTTTCCTGAGGGCATGTCTTATTAAGAAGAACACTTAAGAAGAAGAAGAGCATAGTGCCTTTTCCCCTCCTTCTGTCGGAAGCTGGGGGTTTTCCTCTCATATTTACTGTATGAATCTGGCCAAGCTCCTAAAGGTAGTCCTACAATATTGTGGGTTTCCCCTATGTCAGCTCCCCCTGGACCGTTTAACTCTGAGTTGTAAGCACTGAACCTTCAATTTGTCAATACCAGTTGAGGTTTTCCTAGCCCAACACTGGCACTAGATCCCACAGCAGTTTCTGCTGGGGAGTCTCTGCTCTGGAAAGCTATACCTCCCTGGGTTTGCCGGTCTGTCTCTCCATTCCCGGGCGCTGAGGTTTGTCTTGTGTCTTTCCCTCTCTTATGAATCCAAGAATTATTGATTTTTTTCAAACTGTTCAGTGTTTTACTTGTTAGGCAGGGTGATGACTAGCCCTTACATGAAGAACTGGAAGCCCAATGTTCTTTTTACTAAATTGTATTGCCTCCTATTCTTTTTAGACGATAAGAAAGACATTATTACTTGTCATTTCCTTTCAACAGCCTGGAAGCATGAAGCTTTTCTGGTATGACGGTATAATGGTTTTGGAAACTCTCAGGAAAATTGTAAGAGAAATGAGACCATTGTATGACAAAATACATGTGTGTATCTATTGAGGGGAGGATGACTAATGTCTAGAGCAGAGAAAAACAATTAGCACATTTATTTCGGATCAGCAAATATATATTGAGTGTCAGCTCTATACTCACTTCTCAGACGCTGCTCACATTTCAATTATCAACTCTAATTATTGGTTTGACATTATGTCTCCTGTCCTTTCAGGATCTATTCATACTTGCTAGGAGCTAGCAATGTTTGAATTTTCAGAGATAAATTAAAAGTTCATCCAATGTTTTCAACAAGGATGTAGCATAAGTCAGAAGTGTCTTATGCGTACTTCTTAGCCAGTCAGAGGATTTTTTTTAGCCAATAGATTCTACCCTTTTTGACAGGAGCAGTGGCACTGTGAGAAAAACTTGATTCAAGTCATGCGTCTGTGGCCAACTGGTTGTTGGCTTGGGTCAAATTACTTAGTCACTATGTGGCTTAGTTTCTTTTGTTACGGGACAGGGACTGGACTAGAGCTGTACTCACAACTCTGAGTGATCTAGGGGCTTTGCAATAATGTCAACACACAACCCCACTTCGAGAGATCAGGGTACAATTGGTCTGGGTTCAAGAGAACCCTAGATAAATTTAATGTAAGCTATTGACTAGGGTGATAAAATTGATTTCATGGAGTTATGACATTATTTCCAGCTCACTCCTTGGTCACTGGTAGCAAGCCAGCTTATTAAGCATGGCTATAAGATAAGGGGTTACGGTGAACTTGATCAGTACTTTGTATCAGATAGTTACCAAATAAAGGGAACATTTTCAAAGAACTAATATGTAATTAAAATATATTTGCCACAAACTTCATATTGAACTTGATGTGTTTTCTTTGATTCAAAAAGTACTTCACATCTTGCAATTCTCTAAGGCATCATGATGAAATCAGCTTTTGTTTTACTCACTGTACATATGGAAGGTATATGTAGGAAACGGGTCTGGATGTGTACTTACTCCATATACTTACGGCATGATTTAGAATGACATGTTTTAAAAATCTCTGAACAAAAATCTTTCCTCTGTATTGAATCTAGATGTGTAAAGAATGTTGCTATTTTGGTCCTTTGAAATTACAAGAGTTTGTAGGTGTGCTTACAATGGTTCCATGTACTTTACTCTGTTGATACTCATAGTCAAAGAAGAAGAGTACTTTATCATTTGCATCCTCAAGGATGTGACTCTGCACTGTTTGTGTATGTGTGTATGTACGTATTTAATTGCTTCTGAGAAGATAGTTTTTAGGCACCTCCTTTTTGGTCCCTACCCAATTGGTTTGGTCTCATTTGAGATTGCACATAATTAGCACCAGAAAAATAAGTGTTTTTCTTTTCTGTGTTACAATTTAGGAAATTGTAGCTCATTTTCCTGAGTAGCAGTTACTGATTCCGCCATCTATTGGCATCATGACCTTACATAGATTACTCTGTTTTATCATCTGTAAAATGTTTTATAAGGGCCTCAGTTTTATCATCTGTAAAGTGCATACAGAATAAAATAGAAGATATATGAAAGACGTCTACCCCAATGCTCATTAAATAGTAGCTCCTAGCATTCATCCATTCATCTGTCCACATACTCTGTGTCTGACTTCATGTTTTGTACTGATCACAAAAAAAGACAACAGGTTTCTAACCTTGTGGTTTAATGACCTAAGGAATGATCAAAGCTCAGAATAGGTGGTGCAGCTGGTTTCCATGTTGAGTTTTGTGTTAACACTTTTATAATTATATTGTTACAAATACATGTAAAGTTAAAACTGTGGATAACAATATAGATATTGCAATATTACAGTGGCTTTGCATTTGAATTTCAGAAATGTCTTTTGTACTAGTTAAGTGCTTTGGCTTATTTGGAAATTTTTAAGAAATTATGCTTTTAAAACTAAACTGTTTTCTCCTCTGTTTTTCCAAGTGAGTCACTTCACTCATTAGTGTAGAAAGTTGAATTTTATTGTAGACTGTCATGTTTTCTACATACTCTATGTCCAGAGAATACAAATTATTCTCCACTTTCTAAAAGGCACTTTCTATGAATAGCTATTATAGTCTAGTCTGTATTATTATTATAACAACAGTAATTTCTAATGCTATCAAAGTGAGTGGGTATCTGCATTTTCATTATAACTTCTTTCAAACAATGAGTTGACAATTGAGCTGTAAAAATATTCTGTGTACGGTCCTTGCATTGAAGGGATTCATTTTGGCAGCTTTTTCTTGTCATCTTTGTTGTCTTTCTCTTTCCTTGAAAGTTCCATAAAATTGTCTTCAAGTGAAATGAATATAAAAGAGGAAATTGGCCATTTAGAGTACATTTCCTAGTGCAGGTGTAAGGCATAGTTTTTACTAGAGTAACAGCATAAGGAGCCATTCTGATCATGTCATTGGACTGGTGATAAACCTGTTGCTTTAAAGTTGTTTCAGTATGTGAGAATTAGGACTTAGGAACTAAGGAGAACGTCCTTCATGCTGAGAGAGACTATACCTATTAGAAACTTTATTTTCCCAGAAGAGATACAAAGTATACTTCTCAGAGAGAGAGAGAGAGAGAGGGCAAGAGAAAGAAACAAGCAAATGCAAAATCATGCCATACCATCTATGGGGCCTTTTTTTTTTTTTTTTTTTTAACAGTAAAGAGCTTTATGTGTTTTCTTCTGAGAATAAAGCTTATGAAACAATGAGGATCCTGTGTCCTATATCATGGGGTTTTATTTGCTTCATTGTCATTTATGAATACCCAAATGTTCCACAGGGAGAATTTTGTAAGCTAATTGGAACCAAAAGACAATTATAAGCAGTAGAACTGTAATCAGTGTGCCAAAAATATATATTTTTATCCACAATGAAAGTTAAATAACCTAGAAAATAGTTGTGATGCTTCACACTTAAAAATCATGCATCTACATGATCTTTATTCTAAGGAGTGAAAATGTTTTACACACATTCTGATTAATTCACAGAAATCTCCATAAAGAGGGTAAATTAGAATTGTGGTTTTAAAGGGCCAAATTTATCACCCATCTATGTAAGTTCCCATTTGCAGGATTAAAATTAGACTTTTTCAGACTCCTGGTCTCCTGCCTTAGTTCTGTATGTTAGACTATCCTACCTTTGTTTTAGGAGGATCATTTATAATTCTTATCACCTCTAAAGAAAAAAAATACATTTTTAAAGGCAGTTTAGTTCTTCTTTGGTAGAACAATCAGGAAACACAGAATTGCTTTATGTAGCAGTTTTTGCTTTTTAAATTTTTTTAACTCTTTGCCTCAAAGGAAAAACTGCAAAGTCAAACTATGTTGAGCTTGGAGAGAACTTGAGAGATTCTCTGAGGGAAGCAATCCTCCTTACCCTGCTTGGGGGGAAGGTGGGTTAGGGGTGGCTCTTCACTTGGCCAGGGGCAAGAAGGTGTTAACTTCCCCTTTTCAAACCATAAGAAACTTTTTTTTTTTTTTTTAAAGATTTTATTTATTTATTTGACAGAGATCTCAAGTAGGCAGAGAGGCAGGCAGAGAGAGGGGGGGAAGCAGGCTCCCCGCTGAGCAGAGAGCCCGATGCGGGGCTCCATCCCAGGACCCTGAGATCATGACCTGAGCCGAAGGCAGAGGCTTTAACCCACTGAGCCACCCAGGCGCCCCCATAAGAGACTCTAACTCTAGGAAACAAACGGAGTGTTGCTGGAGGGGAGGTGGGTTGGGGATGGGGTAACTAGGTGATGGGCATTAAGGAGGGCACTTGATGGAATGAGCACTGGGTGTTATATGCAACTGATGAATCATTAAATTCTACCCTTGAAACTAATAATACGCTATATATTAGCTAAATTGAATTTAAATAAAAAGTATTGTTTTTAAAAAAATCCTACCATTTTTGCCCTAAAGTACAGTTATCATATTTGCATGTAGCAGGTGAAATCTTGTCTTACCTTAGTTTACCATGTCAAGAAACTTGACTTCCCATTTGCCTGATATATTTAGCACTGATTACAGTTCCATTGCTTAGAACTGACCATTCAGATATCCAGGCGATTTTTTTTTTTTTTTTTTGCAGATGTGTTTTCCTCATTTTAACCTGGAAAAAACAAAAAAACAAAAAAAACCTAAGGGTTCAGTTGGGAAGACTGTTTCACAGAAGACATGTTTTTTTCAAAATATTAGCTATTGATTCATATTTTACCCTCTGTCTAAAATTTCTCTTCTACTTTCCATTCTCTTAGCTAAATCCTTCTTTACCATCAAGGCTGTTTTGGGGCACCTCCTTTGAGGTCTTCTCTGAACCTGACAGGGTTTCTTTTTTTTTTTTAAGATTTTTTTTTATTTATTTGACAGAGAGAAACACAGCGAGAGAGGGAACACAAGCAGAGGGAGTGGTAGGTAGCGGGAGAAGCAGGCTCCCTGCCGATCAGAGAGCCTGATGCGGGGCTCCATCCCAGTATCCTGGGATCATGACCTGAGCCGAAGGCAGATGCTTAACGACTGAGCCACCCAGGTGCCCCCTGACAGGGTTTCTATCGTAACACTTGTAGCGTATCCTCCTGTCTGGTCATTGTTCTCTCTGCCTGATTAGAGCACTCCAGAAAGATAAGAACCATGGTTTTCATCTCTTTATCTCTAGTGCCTCACCTAAACTAGGCATTCAGTCCATAGGTCTAGAATGAATAATGCTCTTCAGAGCTGCTCTTTCTGTATTATGTTATTTACAAGTTTTCAAATTCATTGTTTATGAACTCAAATTATATTTTATGAAGTTATCTGAGAGACCATTAAAATATTCATTCATCTTGTCAGAGTTAAATTTATCTTTGTTCTCTCAGAATAGTCTTAAAGCTATTTAACCTTATGTCCTCAAATTCCTCATCTATAAAGTGGGGATTTTAATACCTAAATGACTCACAAGGGTGTTATAAAAATCAGAGGAAGTAAACTTGAGAGAAAATGGAAAAGGAGAAAAAGTTTATTTCTCTATGACGGCTAATGATTTTGAAAGATAAACTTCATTTTTCCAGAAGTGGGAAAACGATTTTTTTTAATTTTTAAAATTTTTATCTTCTCCATGTTTCACATGAAGAGTCCCACTAACGTATGTAGGCTCGTAGAAGCCTAGTCTTCCCTTCTGATTCCTGTACCCAATTCTTGAAGTTTCTTTAATCAGATGTTAAACTTTTTACTCCTAATTAGAGATAAAAGCACAAATGATAAATTCTGAAGGGAATAGTTAGTGTAAATAAGTAGGATACAATCACGAGCCCTTTTCTCAGAGCAGGGTGGGATGGGGAAGGTGAGGGATGGCTCAAGGAAAAGGAAGGAGAATAGGAAGGAATATGAGTCGGGGGTTTATAGAAAACAAACTTGGCTTGGGGGATGATTTGCTTACTTGCGGACTCAGCTGTAGGCACTACTGACTTTTGTGTTGAAAGCCTTAAGCTATTCTGTCCTGTAACAAAGGACCTGTCCGGAAACCCTCTGGGGTCCAGGAAGGGAGGTACAATGGGGTGGAGTTAGTAGGTCTTTACTCCCGGCATCTCTCCCTGCAACTTTAGTAGCCAGATCATTTCAAAGGAGTCTTTTCCTTTGCTCCACATTAAAAGACTTTTCTAGTTTATTCTAGACCACACAGGAATTTTAGCTATGATAGAATTTATATATATGTATATATATATAATATATATATATTTTTTGTTTTTCCTGATCTGAAATTCAGATTCCAGTCTGCATCATAATCAGAGGCAAATTTTAAAAGAATCAAATCTTCTTTGTTGAGAAAACTGACTCTTGACACCAAAAGGCTCATCACTTCGGCATTATAAACCGTAGAACAAACATCTCTGGGAACTGTTTATCCCCATTCAGACTCCTGCTCCAGAGTATTTCTTTGTGAAATCCCAAACTTGGTTTTTGTCATGGCAGGCATACCTTTTTGGGCAGTGCTGGAGCATAGTTTCAAGGCGTTCCTCAGTTGACCTTGACTTTGCTGCTTAGCTACCTCTCACCACTTGCCCGTCCCTTGGATAAAGTCAGGAGGAGTGACGGCACAATTGAAATTGCGGATGTAGCGGTAAAAAGCCACATGAAAATAGTACAGCTTATTTGGTAATAGTATGTCATGCAATCATGAGACCTTTATTTTGGCAGGTGTTTACCTCAAAATATTGCATTAAATCAGGGTCCCTAATTACAGGGAAGAAAAAAAGGCAGAGCGTGACTGTAATAGAACAGGGGAGGCCCGGGAGAGATGATTATAGACGATAATAGACATTAGCGAAGGCCCATAAGAAACATTCTCCCTGGGTGATCGCCAACTGGCTTTGATTGAATAGATCATAAACTGAAGTTTGCAGGAATGTTTCCAAGTGTACAGACTGTATTGTGGGAATTGGCAAGCCTCCGACAAAGTGGGTGAGGTCCTAATTGTTAACTCTCAAGATGGGCATTTTTGGTTAACAGCTCTTCGCTTGTATTTTTCCTATGTTCGGTACAGGGCAAAATGTAGGTTATAATGTACCTACGGGAGGACACCGCTGCCTAAGGAGTTTAGACAGTGAAGTCTTTTTTTTCCCCCCCAATAGAAAGAAACATTGTTAAGGGGATAGTTCTGAGGAATTCTGTTGGGGTATATTTTCTTCTGTTATTTTATTACCATAGAAGCAGCATTCTGCCATAATTACTACAAGGGTGTGGCAATCACAGAATACCTTCAGTGGACCACCAATCCTCAATTACATCTGCTATGACTGTTGATTTGACACCACAAGTGGTTTCAGTAGAGTGCACAGGCCTGTGCCCTCGAGACTTGGGTCCAAATAATTTCTTAGATTATAACATATATTGGATTTTAATTATTCATCGTAATTGGAATTCCTGAAGAGTGAATGAAGGAATGTCATTTCTAACAAGTCAATCCTGTACCCTGGAAAAGAGAGGACCTCACACCGAGGTAAAATGAAAGTCATTTAGGGCCTGAAATGTCTTTATTTTTTTATAAATTAGTGCAACCAGATTCAATTACTGACATGTAATATCCCTAATTAAGAACTTGTGGATCAGATATTTCTTAGTAACAGTACCTGATGGGAGAACTGTAGGGACTTAGGGAAAGTGCTCATATAAGCAAAGAACAGTAGTAAAAGAGAAATTCTTGCGTCGAAAAAAAAGAAAAAGAAATCTTTGGGTCAAACCCTGTCATTTCACAGGTGAGAATATTGAAGCCATAAAAGGTTACATAACTTACTCAAGGATCAGGAGGACAGTATCCATATCAAATTATTACCTCCTAGGTTTTTTTTCTCTAGTCCAAAATTCTGCAAAAATCTATGAAAATGACCAAAGCAAAAGCTAATTAAGGAACTGACATAATCTGAGTGAGATCCTTATCATCTTCAAGGATCTCATGTTGAGTCATTTTTAATCCCCTAGTCTGTAACATAATCCCTTATAAATATGAGATAGTCAATACACTTTTCATTAAAACAGTGATTTTGTTCTTAGTAGAAAAGTAAATTCTTTAAAATCCTGCCATGAGCGTTTGATGTGTATGATGCCATTACTCAGGATATTTCCTTTGTGTTTACTTAAGATTAAAATCACCAAGGAGAGGAAAACATCCATTAGTTGTCTGCCAGGATTAGAAAAACGAATTTCTATATTTTGAACCTCTGTCAAGCCTGGTTTACTTTTTGGGTTACATAGCCTCTCCCTAAATAGAATTTCTTCCAAGAATGGTAGATCGTTGTTCTTTCCAGATTTTGTGATAAGTAACCACTTGGTATTTGGCCTACCTACATTCAGATTGGTTTTTGCTTGCTAATTTTTTTTTTTCTTTCATCAAAGGAATGCTCTTCTTTCCTTCACCAGAAACATAGTTATTAAATTTTGATTCAGGATTACATCACGTACAATATCTTACCTAGTGAGGCTTTAGAGAAAAAGCCTCAGGACATGAAAAACTAGAGAGTTCCCTTCCCTGCTTGAGAAGTCCAGGAACCCCACAGAATACATTTTTGTATAGTAAGAAAAATGTACTGCTAAGTCTCATTCTGCTATTATATTCATCTCACATATAATAAGTGTAGAAATATAGCTTATGGCATTTTAGTGGGTTTCTCTTAGTATACATTTCACAACTTTTAGGTTTTTGTTTTGTTTTGTTTTTAAGAGTTTTTGACACTTCTTTCTGCCAAAATCTCAGTGACGTAGTAAACAAACAATCGTGTGTGTATTCAAAAAGCCATCAAATATAATCGAGGCTTTTGTCATATGTTTTGATGACTTGATGCAATTATAAGCTCTTAAAAATCAAAGATAAATTTCAAAGATCCAAGATACAAGTTTTTTTGAAGTTATTTGGAATTCTGAGCCTATGACAGCCACTTAACTATGAATGAACTAGGTTAGGATTATGAATTTTATATAGTCTTTTGAAAAACCTCAGGAGTTTATGCATTGGACAAAAGTTAAAAATCCTATTCTCTTGAATAACAAATGACAAAAGCACTTGGCTATGTTTTTGTTCTTCTGTATGTTTGCATGAATGTTTTGGAATTCATTGTAATGACCATTCGGTAGAACCCTATGCAATTATGCTTGGCAAATTTTCAAGTTGTTCACTGGTGGAAAAATGCACATCTTACTCCTCATACAAGAAGCAGTTAATGACCAAAGAATGTGTGTACTTGCGTGAAAACATTAGTACATTCGAGATAAGGATGATGGACTATTTGAATATAGTATTTCTTGTTCAGGTGAAAGTTATACGGCACTCTATGTTGCTTGTGGCTTAGCAAACTTGTCTAAATATAAGGGGGATGGTGGGATTATTACTGTGCTAGGTATTTCTATTTTAATATCACATGAATAGACAACAAAAAAATTTAGAAGTGAGAAAATTGATTGGAAATAATCAAAAAGCAGTATTGTGGAAAAAATAGAAACTAGTTATTTTTAGCAGTCATTAAGTGTTTTTAGACATGTTAATTCTTTGATCCTTGCATTACCCTGGTGAGGCATGTGTGGCAGACCTTGTCATCATTCTTGTTTTACCATGGAGATTTGCCTAAGATTATAGTTTGTTTGTTTTTTTTAATAGCAGAGCTGGAAATAGAATGAGCTCTCCCAAAGCCACATCCTTACTAAATGGGAGTGATTTTCTGTTTTCCAAGAACTAGCACTGATGTATATTTAACTGGTAACAATGGTTACAGTATGGTGGCAGCCAGGATCACAGATGGCTCCTTACCAAAGGTCACTTTCAGACAGGGTCTTTGTCCTGGTCTTCTCTCCTTTTCCAGTCCTTTGGTTCTAGTGCTCACAAAGCCTGTCAGAATAATTCCAGAAATAGTGCCTGGTACACGCTATCCATCATCCATCCATCCATCTGGTCAGTAAACTAATTTGTATATTTGTCTAGATTCCCATAATTCATGCCTACCCTGTATGTCTTCTTCCCCCACATACCCAGACTGTACATTTCTGACAGTGAGAGAGGACCGGGTAAGGTGACAGTTGCTCTGGCCATTACCCCTGTGTGATAAATTGCTTAGTAATCTCCACAGCACCTTCATGCATACGTTGAAAGTGTTTAGGGCATTGTAACTTGGGAAATTTTCCAATCTTTCATAAATAACCATTAATCTGTCCCTTTTAAATTCAGCTTTCCACATCTGTTTCAAATTGTTCAGTGCTATTCCAGGAGTGCATTAAAGCTCCAATCCAGGTGGTATTAAGGGGATAAATGAGCCACAGGGAAAAGACACTCTGTATTTTTCTTAAAGCAATTCTTTCTCCTTTTTGCAAAGTTAGGAGCCAAGCAATTTACGATTAAGATTTTTGGAGGATATCCTCTGTCATTTTAAGCCATCCTTGTCTATGGGTTTTGAAAAAGCAGTTTCAGCTCTGCTGTGCTAGCATCCATTAATGTTTTTCTCTGTACAGGTAGATTATAAATATCATTTCTACCATCAAACTTAATGTAGTTTGAATTCATTACTATTTACTGTGGATTCTTATTGGGGAAAAATTAAAAATAGTTATAATCTAAGGTCATTTAGAAATAAATAAGGAAGTGTCTGATTATGCATTTATATTTGTGATGTTCAGGAATTTCAGAAAGAGTTATCAGTAATTTTAATGTGATATATTTTTCTGCAGGAAGTAGCTTGCATTTCAGGACAGAAGGCATTGTTTTATGAATTATTATTTAATATTATTTTGCTTTGTATCTGCTCTACTTTAGTTAATGAAAATTATAAAGATGCATCTTTTCTTACCATGGATAGCCTATAACTTATTTTCTCAGAGACTTTCCAAAGCAAATATTTTCGTAAGAATGAATCAACCTGGACTGTTAGATTTACAAAAGTCTCCTCACATATGCAGAATAAATGCATATAAAGATAGAACTATATGGTACATCAGATGACATGTAACTATGAAAGAGGAATGTTTTCAAATTGACCTTGAAGATGTTAAGGGACTCTCAAGACCAAATATTAGACAGGGGATAACTAAAAGATAAGATTTCCTATCTCCGGCGTTTGTAAGGGGCATAAAGGGAACGACACGTTGATTATCTGACCCAGGATACGATGCCCACACAGGAATGCAAGGAGGAAGAAAATTCAGCTGCATGCCTCTCATCTAAGTCAGTAAAAATTTTATAGATAGATCATCACATAAAGTGCACAAAATCACTGGCTTTGCAAATGGCTTCTTTCATAGCTACAGTCTGCTGTTCCGTCCACGCATAGGGGACTGACAGCTGCTCCACCCATTAGCATTAATGAATTATCAATGTACATCCCACACACATCCACCAGGGAAGCAGAGACACTCCTCCTACACATTACTTTGTTTTTTAATCTTCCAAATGTTGTAGGATGCTTATTACCTTAATAACTGGAAAATCGTTGAATACGGCACGTATTCTCTCCCGTGTAGCTAAAACTGACGTCTCCTAGGAATGAGTGAGGAAATGCAGCTTTATTCATCTGTTAAGATATGTTAAATTATCTCTCACCTCTTTGTCATCTAAGGGATGCCTAAGACCATTAAAGAAATGTAACCTACACTGCTAAGGCATTTCATTAAGGAAAAACCAATTCAGAATGACCTTGGTAGTCTGTTGAGAGAAAATTCCCCTCTCCTGAGAAAACGCCAGTAGTGTTCTTGAAATGCAGGGGAAAAGAACAAAATGGTTTTTGATACAGTAACCATTTGTCCTGGCATAGTTATTAATCACTACCCTTTCCTCTCAAAAAGATCCTGGTTTGGACAGGAAGTTGCATGTTTACCCTAGTTTTAGGACATTTCTTTTACAACCATGCCCCTTCCTCTACTGTGTATGATAGTTATAGTTCCCATTCATGCCTTTCAGGTGGAACCCTTGGTTCTATAAGGGAAGAATGACAAAAAAGGTGGGCCAGTCCATGCACCTTCAGAAGCTGTAAAAAATTCATCAGCCTGTCTCCTACTCTTAAATTCTTTGTGTTCTCACCTCCTTTCTCTCTGTTTTGTGCATTGCCTTCTTCGACGTGCTGCTTGCTTCTCTAAAATGTCAGAGAGAGGTCAAGCAGTGCCCCTATAAGAATATTTTCATATGTAGAAACCGTTTAATGCTTCTCAGTGCTTGACTGTGTGAAAACAAAAGTGTGCTATATTTTCTTCTTTTCGGCTAAGAGGAACTTAAGGTCATGTTACTCACTGACATGGGACTCTCAGGTTGAGAAATACCTCAAATTACAGACATTTATGAAATACTCACCAGGTATTTGCATTCTCTTGTAAAAACTGATGTTGTTCCAGATTCAAAGAATTCAGTCTAGTAAAGGAGAAGACGGTGTAGACCAAAAATGACCTCCATGGGGGCGGTGTACTACAAACAGTCCTGGGAAGGTGTTGGAGGAGGACATGGTGAGATCACCTGCAGAGTGAGGACATTTTTATAGAAGAGTTGGCAGAGTAGGAATGTGTGAGCCAAGCTTCGGGGGAATAAGTGAAAGGACCGTTCTGTATGAAGGACCCTGTGTCCTTTGCTTCTCGGGAAACAGGTGCTATTGTGCTGGCCAACGTGCCCTGTGACGAGCTATCACTGCTTCTCTTGAACTCTGCTTTCCGTAGATGAAGACCATGTGCTCTTTTTCTGACGAATGTGAATTGACAGTTCACCATTCTTATCATAGCTGCAATCTTCCGACTTGTTGATTTATCTTCAACTCTAGTTTTGAAAGACCATCATAGAGCTCTCCCTCTGGCCTCTCCCTTGCAAAACAGACTTATTTCCTTTAGTGTGCTCTCAGAGGTCTGATTTTGCATTTTAAAAACAATCACCCTTGTCTTTTCCTCTTCGGAGGCCCCTTTGGTGTAGGGATCCCCCCTCACATGCCCGTACGTGCTGTACTCAAGTAGCATTGCAGTGCAGCCATGTAAAAAGGTCTGGCTAGGCACGCACTCCCCAAATATCTTATCTACTTGTACCTCTAGGTCATGCTTAAAATAAATAAGGCACTCAGAGAATGCTGTTGAATGAGACGAACACTTCATTCCAACCTTTCAGCTACTGTGTTCTCATCACCCTCTAGTCCGTGACTCTCCTCCCTCTGTTATATCCTTCCTGCCTCCTAGTTACACTAATTCCTATGAGCTCTTTTATCTTCTGTCTGCATTTTCTTCCATGATCGTCTCGCCCCATTGACTTTAAGGTTCCCCTCTATATGATTGCCATCTACATTCGGGTTATCTGTTTGGGTGGCTTACGTAATCATCTCCATCCTGGACTTTCCTCTAGTCTTTAACTCCCGTGGTCTCCTCCTCTTTGCCCACTCCCCAGGCAAAACCCCAGGCTCTAGGGCCACATGTCTCTAGCACCGCTTTCCCCCCGCTCCCTCCCCGTGATCGAGTTCTCTAGTGATAATGTCATCTACCAAGCCATGCCCGTATATCAGTTCACTTCTTCTAAAGCACATGACGGCGTCACTGAATTCCCCTCACCAGTGATAAATCCAGATGTCTCAGTCACACTGGTTCCCTGCCACCTTTTAGCTCCGTGTCCCTCCGTCCTCCTTTATGAGTCTGATGTGTGTGTAGAGAGGTTCTGAAGTTAGAATATCCGAATTTGAATTCTGGTTATGTCATTTGCTGGTTCTGTGATCATGGGGTGATCATTTAACTTTTTTTTTTTTTCCCCAAAAATGTTTATCATTTAACCTCTGTGCCTCATTTTCCTCACCTATAAAATGCGGATAGTAATTGGGCCTAGCACAAAGAATCACCATAAAGATTATGAAATGCTCAGAGTGGTGTGTACAGTAAGGATGCACTAAGTATAAGCCATTAGTAGAATCTACTTGTGTTTCCCATGCGCAACCTGTATTTTTTACCCCTGTTCCTTTCTCATGCTTTATTTTGTTTTCGGAATGTTCTCTTCCATCTCTATATGTTCACACCCCACACATTTTATATTCATGTGCCCCCCACTCTTCCATGTACCTTTATGGCAAACTCCTAATACTGAAAATATCTTTCCAGTTTCCATAGCCTTTCCTCTGCACCCAACAGTATTTAGCACTTTCCACCATGTATTAAAATTATGTGTATATGTATTTTGCTCTGAGAAGATGGTGGGAGGAGAAACAGGAACTGGTTTATGAATTTTTGCATTTTCCTAAGTGCTTAACCAAATTAATATTAGATACTGTATTTGTTGAATAAATAAATGAATCTTCTACTTGTTCATTTACCTTTTTCTTGATATGCAAGTGCAATACAGTTCTTGAACTTTGCCCAGATGAGCATCTTGTCTTTGCTTGGTTATTTTGTTTCCCTCTGTCCGAACCCCACCCTTCCTCTTCTCTTTTCTGTCCTTTTGACCTTCCTTGAACCCTTCCCCCTTTCCTGTTACACTTCCCCTCTCTCATTCCCATACCTCTCCCACCTCTTCTCCCCCTTTTTCCTTCTTTCTCCTCATCCTGTAATTCCGGATTCCCACTTTATAAATTTTCTCCACAAACTCATAGACAAGCTCCATGGCACAAAAGGATACTGTTTAAAGAGGGAAATATTTGCTGATCATTTCTTTTGTTACTTTTCTTTGACAAAAATAACTGAGCATGTAATATCCAGTTATAATGCTATTTACTCATCTTAGCTACTGAGAAGAAGCAACTGCTAAAGAGCAAATAAAAATAAGCCCAATTTTTGGACAAGAAGAAGTCATAAGAACTTTTTAATTACATGTTCTAATTGTTGCAGTGTGTTTTGAGTATAGTATGTCTTTCTGCAAGAGGGAAACAATTGTAAGGTTAGTGTCATGTTATGTGTGAAGTAAAGCAGAATGTTACATTATTGCAAGTGTGCAGCATAGTGATCTGACAAGTCTGTGTTATGCTGTGCTCACCACAGGTGTAGCTACTCTCTGTCAACATACAGCACTACTACAATACCATCGACTATATTCCCTCTGCTGTGCCTTTTATTCTGATGACTTATTCATTCCATAACTGGAAGCCTGTACCTCCCACTCACTGTCACCCGTTTCGCTCATCCCCCCAACTCTCTTCCCTTAGGTAATGACCAGTTTGTTCTCTGTAGTTATGGGTCTGTTTCTGCTTTTTTTTTTTTTTTTCACTTGCTTTTTTAGGTTCTGCATATAAATGAAATTATATGGTATTTGTCTTTCTCTGTATGACTTTTTTTTTTTAAGATTTTATTTATTTGACACAGAGCGAGAGAGAGAGAGCGAGAGAGAGAGAGATGACAAGCAGAGAGGCAGGCAGAGAAAGAGCCTGATGTGAGGCTTGATCCTAGGACCCTGAGATCATGACCTGAGCCGAAGGAAGAGGCTTTAACCCACTGAGCCACCAGGCACCCCTCTCTATGACTTATTTCATCTAGCATAATACCCTCTAGACCCATCCATGCTGTCACAGATGGCAAGACCGCATCCATTTTTATGACTGAGTGATATTTCATCGTATGCATACACCACATCTTTATCCATTCATCTATCAGTGGACACCTGGGTTGCTTCCATGTCTTGGCGGTTGTAGAGTAATGCTGCAATAAACATAAGGGCACATGTATCTTTTTGAATTAGTGTTTTTGTTTTCTTTGTGTGAATACTGGTAGTGGAATAATTGAATCATAGGGTACTTGTATTTTTTAATCTTTTTAGGAAACTCAGTACTGTTTTCCACAGTGGCTGTACCAGTTTACATTCCCTGATGAGATTTTTTAAAAAAGAATTTGATCAAAGGTCTCAAAGAATAAATTCTTAAGTGTTTTTTGTCCAATTGGTGTTTAGGTTTTCCTTATTCTAATTTCTTCCCTCTCTTCTCATTTACAATGTCATTTTAACTTATAACCCTTTCCTCCAACATCTTAACTGTCTTCTCTTCATCAGTACCC
>CM053606.1:78932913-78984570 GCA_028646535.1 Procyon lotor | reverse complement strand
AGTAAGTTGATGCTTAGGACTGCATAAAACATGTAAGTAATTCTGAGGATCCTGAATAACAACATATGTACCAAGCATTATGAGATTATCATTTGTGGTAAATGAGTTCTCAAAACTGGTATTTTTTTTTTTTTTTCCTAATTTAGGGTAGAAATTTAGCATCTGGAGAGGTTGGATTTTTTCCAAGTGATGCTGTCAAGCCTTGCCCATGTGTAAGTATGAGTATTTTTTTTTCCATTTTTTTTTCCTGGTTGTGATGCTATAATGAATTGTGCAAGAATGTACAAAGGATATGGTCTTGTCACTCAATAATTTTATTAATATTTTCTGGAGGGATCATATAAATTCAAGTTTGAATATATGATCAATGTTAACTACAACTCTAAATCCTCATGATTCCATTGTCAGAAAATATTTTTAACTGGTACATGCAATGAGAAAATTCAACTTAGTAGAATGTACAAAATTAAATTGTCTGCAAGATGTTAGAAGGAATAAATCAAAGCAACAGAGTAGATGCATTTTCCCCCTTTCCTATGGAGGTGAGAATGGTAGGCTCTAATCTTTTTTTTTTTTTTTAACACATAATGTATTATTCGTTTCAGGGGTACATGTCTGTGAATCATCAGTCAATTCACAGCACTCACCATAGCACATACCCTCTCCACTGTCCATCACCAGCCACCCATCCCTCCCCCCTTCCACCCCCCAACAACCTTCAGTTTATTTCCTGAAATTAAGAGTCTCTTATGGTTTGTCTCCCTCCCAATCTCATCTTGTGTCATTTTTTCCCCTCCCTGCCCCGCACGACCCCCTGCCCTGCCTCTCAAATTCCTTCTATCAGAGAGATCAGATGATAATTGTCTTTCTCTGACTGACTTGTTTCACTTAGCATAATACCCTCTAGTTCCATCCACGTCGTTGCAAACGGGGTAGGCTTTAATCTATTCCTAGTCATTTTGGGTTATAGAGAGATAGTATACTTCCCCTGGTATGTGTGAAAGCATAATAGCATGAAGTCCACAAATTCTTCAATCAAATCTCTAAATATATTTTTCTGTGCTTTAGTTTATCATTACTGTTTATTTAATGTCATAATGACATTTTCTGAAAACATCAAACAGACTAGATAGATACAAGGAGAATGAATGAGCATTTACTCAAACATTATTATGGATGAATATAACATAAAATGTACTATCTGGTGTTTTATGAGATTTATACATTTCTGTTTAAGGTGACATTATTTTATGATAAGTTGATGTTTAGGGTGGATTTTTCTATGAAACTTTTGAAGTTCTTGATTTGAAGTAAATGAAATTCCTTTAATATAATGGAGTTGATGGTTAAAAAAAACTCCTTAAATTATCTTGCTTGCTATATTTCTGTACTTTCTAAATTTACAAACTGGACATCCTTTTTAATATTATAAATGTCTGCCACCCTTGATTTCAGAATGTAGTCTGTCAATTAATTTACCATACTCATTCCTGCTTCCTTGATTTCAAAAGCAAAGGGAACCAAAAAGAATTTGCTATTCTATTGGTTCTGTGATGTAATGTCACATGTTCACTACACATCTAATAATCTTAAAAATATTGTTGAACTTTGATATCACTCTTATTTAATTACATAAGTAAAATGAGTTTTTAGTTAGTTTTCTGTAATGCATATGAACAAGATTCAGGCTTCCCATGCTTAAAGTGATGATATTCTTATGTAGCCAGGAAGCAGGAGATTAACATTAGGTTAATATTAAGATGTTTGGGAACCAAAAGACATCAAATCAAGAACATTAAACATTTCATATATCAAGTTCTATTATCTTTTTACAGCCTCTTGAATATGGCATAAAATGAACATATGAAGTTTTATTTTAGGAAAATTCTGGCACATGGCAGGTATTTAATACAATTTGTTATATGAATGAACAAAGGTATGAAAAAGCAAGTGAAAGTTCCTAACTGAAAACCTAGATAATTAACAATAGTAGGTACTAATTATATCAGCTTACAGTGAATGGTATTTGGTGACTCAGTTATTAGAAGGAAAACCATGTTCAGAATTTTAAGCTGGTAAGGACTGAGGAATACATAATTATGGGCGGGAATACTAACTAAATCTGATTGTTTTATAGTGCAAAGTTAACGAATTAGTGCTTAATGAAATTATAGATTGATTTGTTTAGGATAAATTAAGTGAATATAAATAGGTGGAGAGATTGGAGGGGAGAATATGTTGAAGGAGTTTGGAAGATGGTGTCTCTTTTGACTCTGGGACATATTGTTTATCAGGGGTCAATGAGTAGTGCAGAATATTCCATTCTGAGCTCAAAAGTTATTCTCCAGTATGTGCTATGCCACTCTTCAAAAGTTCTGAAGTATACAGATAGAAAGTTAGAACTGAGGAAAATATAAGAGGAATATAAATGAGACAGTTTGATTTCTGGTAATATGGTAACCAGAGACAAAGCCTGGAGCTACAGCACAGTGCAAACTTGGGTAACATTGTGACTCGAGGAGTCTTCAGTGGGTGAACAGGAAGAAAACAGTTCCATAGAAGATATGGAAGAAGATATGTCTATCCTCATCTTGGATCTGGGTTGGGAAGAAAAAGGAAAACAGTCTCCCCTAAGAATTCCTAGCTTTAGATCCAAAAACCACTAAGGAGTGAGGCTGAAATTTATACCAGCTCTGTGACTACAATAATTGTGAGCTAGAAACAATTTAAAATGATTCCATGTTGATCGTGTTTCCAGTACAAATACAGATTGTCTCTGGATTGGAGCCTCATTGCACATAGTCCTTAAAGAATTTCTATGGATAAAGTCCTAGGGAATATAAGTTCATGGTATGGGATCATCACATTCATGATTAAACAAACCATCTTAAGCAAAGTTCAGAAAAAATAAAATTCAGAATTAGATACACAAAGACAGCAAATACTGTAATTATCTGGTACCAAGGTCAAATTTTTATATTTAATATGGTTGAAGAAATAAAAAAGAATAAAAGTCTAAGAACAGAACAAGCAACTCTCCAAATTTCTTGGATATATTTCACAAAGAATCAGTCAGAGTAAGTGAAATGAAAACCTTAATGGAAACATTACATGACATATTAGACACAGTTGGGTAGAAAATTGGAAGACAAATCTAAAGAAACTTCTCAGTGAGTAGTCCAGAGAAATTAAGAAATGGAAATCTGACAGAGAATGGAGTGATAAAGTGCAAATGTATGTTATTGAAGGAGAGAATAGAGATATGGAAATATGGAAAAGCAATCTTCAAATAAATAATGGCAGACAATTTTCCAGAACTTATGGTACAACTAATCTCAAGAGTCAAGAAGAGTATATAAAATTAATCAACATCTACACACATTTTAGTTCATTTCAGTAGCAGAACATCAAAAACAAGGAGAGAATATTAAAACCAACCTTAAGGAGAGTACAGATTACCTATAAAGAGTTGATGATTTGACTCATACTTAACAACAGCAAAAATGGAGGCAACAAAACTCTTCACTTCTGGTAGTGGCCAAGTAGCCCCCATTGGATCATGCTTCCCACAGAAAACAGCTACAAGCTCTGGGCAAGATAGTAAAGCATCAACAGCCCAAAGGCACTGGCTAAGAGAAGAGTTGATACTCAGTAAAAGGGGATGATTCTAGGTTAGTTTCCTGGGTTTGTGACTGGCTTGAGGACAGGTACTGGGCTGCACCATGCAGGGTGGCTGAAATTCAGAGAGGAATCTCATAATATCACTAGCTTGAAGAAGCAGAGTGTGGAGTTTGAAGGAAACACAAAGTGGAAAGGAAAGCAAGGAATCTTAGAAAGGAAAGTGTCAGGGAGGAACCTCAAGTTCTGTGTATAAACTTTGCCTCAGTTTGGCTGCATGGTGCAGACTCCCAAAGTGGCTCAGTGTAGGCTAAAAGAGCAAAACTGAGAATTCATCTGCCTCTCACCACAGGGGAGGTAATTTGCTGCTGGAATTCAACCAAGTTAACTGCCTATTTTAAGAAAAATCCCACTCTTTCTAGAAGCATCACAGAATTCAGATCTTCCACAGTGTATTATTCAAATTGTCCAAGATACTACCCCAAACTACTCAATATGTAAAGGATGAAGAAAACACAAACTATACTCAAAAGAAAAAGCAATCAAAGGAGAAGGACCCTGAGACATCCCAAATGATGTAATTAGCAGGGAAAGATTTTTAAAGTAGCTTTTATAACTATGCTCAAGGACATAAAGGAAAGTATGTTCATAATGGAGACACAGGAAACCTCAGTGGAGAAATAGGAACTATTAAAAAGAACCAAATGGAGATTCTGTAGTGTGAAACTTTAATATTTCAAGCAATAAGAATGATACGTTCAAGGTTTTGAAAGGGAATCTGTCAACTTAGAAATCTATCTTTCCTCTGTAGGGTTGAAGTAATGACATTTCTAGCCAAACAGAGAAATCTTACCTCTAACTGTCCACTTTAACTCATATAAGATGTACTTCAGGAAGAAGCACAAGTCTTGTATATATTGTTTTACATGCATGCTCTATATCCCGTAAAATATTTTTTAAAACTGTGTGACTACAGCCAAAGTTTAACAATGTAAACAGCCTGTGATGAAGGTAGAAAAAGGCATTAGGGAAAAATGATCGAAGATGAGAATATAGTCAAAGATAGGAAAGTGTTCAGAAGAAAAGTATCTATTGTTTTATAGAAGAAAAGCGCCCACAAAAGAAGTGGGGAAGGCCCATGACGGATGGAAAAGGATAGGATCCCACCCTCAGTATAGGGATCAGTGCTGAGAAGATAGTCCTGGCACTTCACTTATCAGAATATATTCACCAAAGAGTGAGAAAGCGCTGAAAGAACATCAGGATAAAATAGCCTGGGATATTGGTTCTGTTTGAGAATGTTCTTTTGCCCTTCATTGTTGTGGATCTTCAGCTTACCCTAGCCAAAGGAATCCACGGAATATGTCGAAGTTCTTTTCCCTAATCTGTCCATGTTGTTGGTTTTGTTTTGTTTTCTTGTGTTTGCTTTTTTTGTTTCGACTCTCTAGAGAGAAGGATTGATTTAGGAATAAGCATGCATTTAAAGAATACAAAGAGGGAGAAGGAAGGAGGAAATATTTTTCCATCAAATTTCCAAAGCTGTGTATATTTTCTGAAGAGAAATCCTTGACAGTTGATTCCTATTTGTGAAAACAAAATGATATAAGAAAATATTTGCAGGATTTGAATGGGTGTAATATACTCTAAATATTATTTTCTGTGTATCAGGATTTTACATGGTGGTGAAATTAAACATGTGATCCATAGGATAAAAATATTTAAATACTAATAACTTTGGAGATGCTCTGACCAAAAAGATAATTTTGTTATATGTACTATTAACCCGGAAGGTCAAAATAGTAACAGCCCATTATGAAAACTGACATAGTTAAGAGACATATTTACATTGATCAGAACTCTGTTACAATTAAGGGTAACGGAGATTCATGAAAAATTTCTAAATACAAAACAAACTATCATACTCCTTGTCTTTTCTAAGGAATTTATAAACTTTGTTCTCCTCTAATAGTACGTATTTTGTTACTCTTGGGATATTGGTGTAACTTCTTTGGCTTTGTTCATTTTGTAGTTATAATCTGCACCTAGAAGTTTTCTTTTTTCTTTCTTTGCATAGCAAATGTAACATTGTTCTCTTTTGCAAAGCTCCATAGGAGAAAAAGGGAAAATGAGTATTTCCCATGACTCTTCATCAGTAAAGGTTTGCCAGTTGGTAGACTTCAAAATCAGAGGTTAGAATTTGTGATACAAAATAAGAGTATATCCAGTATATATTGTTTTTTTGCCTGTTTTCTGGGAAAGCAGGGTGCTATTTGGTTTTCCTAACATTTTCATTTTAATTTTTTGTGATAGGATTAAACTGCCTTGATAATAAATACTAAAAGCTTCCAATTCATATTTTTCCTGTTATCTCTCCTCTTGGAGGTACAGTGGCAGTAAAATGAATGAAAGAATGAATTAAAGTGAAATGAATTATTTTCTACTTATCTGACATATACTACGATTCACTCTGTATAAAATTGCCAATGGATAGTTCCAGGACTGTGCTATTTAGGGTTTTATAGAGCTGAGTCAGCGCAACTGAATTAATGATTGATTCCTAAAAGCTTCCCTTAAGTAAACTTAATCTATTTTTTGGCTTTTTATATCCTAGGTGCCCAAACCTGTAGATTATTCTTGCCAACCCTGGTAAGTATTAAAAATGTTTATGCAGCTAAGTTGAAATACTATAACCTTAGCTCGAGAATGCTTTAAATGTGGGGCTAGTAAACCACCTTCCATTTCTATTTGTCCTAGCTAAAGGTGTTTTCAGATACGACAAAACGCCATAATGAATTTATGTATCACTGACCTTTCCATAACTTCATCAGAGTGGTGTGTGTGTGTCTGTGTCTGTGTATGTCTGTATATATGCACACACTTGGTTGTAAATTGAAAGTTTGTAACAGCCACAGAAAGGAATGGGACATAGGCAAATATGTATCTTACATTTTGGAAGAGGAGATTTCATGAAACAGAGAAAAAAATATATTATTCCATTGTCTAAAACTAAAAATTAGCACAGAAAGGATAGTAGATCCTACTGAAAGGAGCAAGTTGTATCCATGTCTAACGTTTTGGATCTATATGGAGCCCACTTACCATTTAGAGGCTAGCATTATCACTAATAGAAATAAGGAAGCAAAGGGGATAGTGATTATTACTTTTTAGACATGATGCATTTAAGAGGAAGTGATATCTTCACCTGGAAAAAGTCTGTTTAGGATCCAGAATCTAGTTGTGATCATCATATGGCAATGATTAATATATACCAAGCACTTACCATGTGCTTAGTATTTTACGTGGTTTTTTTTCTTTTGTGTTCCAACATCTCTATGAGGAAGGTGATGATCTTTACAGATGAGGAAACAAAGGTTAAGGCCATGCAAGTAGAAAGCCATAGAGCTGGGATTCCAAACTATGCCATCTGTACATTGCCATATTGCCTCTCCAAGTACAAAACATGGGCTTATTTACTTCTTTATATTTGTTTCCTTGCATTTATGTTTGGCTCCTCTTAAAAGGACTGCATCTGTTTTATTTTCTGGATATGAACTATAAGCATATGAATTAGATATCAATATATGTATATAAGTGAGATATTCTGAGAGCATATAGTACTAGTTTAGTTTGCAGGTGTAGATAGAACACCTGAAATGTCTCATATTTTTAAAGTGTTCTTGGGACACCCAGGTGGCTCCATCAGTTAAGCATCTGCCTTCGGCTCAGGTCATGATCCCAGGGTCCTGGGATCAAGCCCCACATCAGGCTTCTTGTTCAGCAGGGAGTCTGCTTCTCCTTCTCCCTCTGCCTACCACACCCCCTCCTATGCACTCTCTCTGACAAATAATGCGCGTTCTCTCTCTCTCTATCTATTTGACAAATAAATAAATAAAATCTTTTAAAAATTAAAAAATATAAAGCATTCTGATTATTTCCTATTCTATAACCAAAGCATAGAAAATCCCCAGTTTTATAGGACTACACTGTCCGAGGTATGGAATTCTTCCTGTCAGCCCTCTTGCTCTCCCCAGCCATCACGTCTGCCCTCTGTAGCCTATCATCTGCTTTCTCTGACGTCTCTGAGCTTGCTGAAGCCTATAACAGGCTTTGATAGAACTGGGAAGCTTTGCTTCATTTGTACTTAAAGATAAGTTTGAGGTCAAAACCACATGGAATTAAAAATCATGATCTTGACAGAAATTAAACTTGGAGAATAGAGCTGGTAGCATGGATAATCAAAGGGAATACCACCAGGAGCTGGTAAAATGAGAGTGTGGTGATTAGCTTCCTTCGCTTTTCTTTTATTTGCACATAACTAGGCATAATAGTTATGAGGGTAATGATTTTAGAGGTAAATACTAATGCCACAAACTACATGGATTTTGTGAAATAAACTGATAAGAAACCTGGGAACCATTCAGGGCACAGGAGATTAGTTTTTGAACACTTTGTTTTAAAATGCACTCTTGCAGATGTGTAAAATTCTATTGAAAATATGACTTAGAATAGTATTGTTCCTAATGATGATAAAAATCAAAGTGTTCAGATAAGGATAGAGCCTTGAAGATAGGAACAAATAAAGATACAGTAAAATTCTTAAATTGCTTTTTTTTCTTTCTTGAGCAACTTAGTTTATTCAGACTAAACAGACAGTTTTCATGGGAAGTGCTTTCCGCTAGGGGACAAAATGGTCAAGAATATCAGAAACGGAAACTTCCAGTTTTGGAAATACTACACTGTTTAGAGAAAATGATGCTGAATGATGGCACGTGGTTCTCAAGTCATGGAGAAGTTGGATATCCACCAACTACATTGTCTGTTCATTACATCTCCATTTAAAAACAAGTTATTCTCACGAGGTAAACTTTGTTGGGTAGAATCACGATGATTATCTTCATTTGCCTGGGTATAGAATTCTAGGTGAGAAATTATTTTGCATCTCCAATTTTAAGGCATTGCTCTTTTGTCTTCTAACTTCCAACTCAGGGGCATTCTGATTTCCTTCTTTCCTTGCTTCCTTCCCTCCTTCCTTTTTCCCTTCCTTTCTCTACCTCCCTCCCTCTCTTTCCAAGAGAATAAATCTACACCTTTATTTATTTACTTTTCAGTACGTTTAAATCCTCGAGGGGTACAGCATCATGCAGATTCTGTGGCCAATGGCTTTAGCAGGAAGGTTGCTTTGGAGTTTGGCACAAACCATGCCACTGTTGTCATGAGCACGAGTTACTTTTCCCCAGATTACTCTGGTTTTGTTCAGTTTGCCACCAAGAGTCACTGCTGTTCTTGGTTTTGTACGCATAAGCACATCTCTGCCTGGATAGAATTCAGTTTCATCTTGAGCATAAACACCTTTAATTTTAAGAAGAGCTCTGTGCTCCCTCTGGTTCCGGAGACCCGGCTTATAGACAGCAAAAATGGCCTTGGACCATGGCCTTCCAGACATAGTTGTCGATTTAGGAATCCTCTTCGCAGCAGGCCTCCACAGGTTCCAAGATGTTGTGGAAAGAGGCCCTTCTGATTTCTGATCTTCGCGTGTGATCTGATTGTGTGTCGGGGTGGGCTCACACGCTGCAGCCAAGAATGAGGCATGGGGCTTAAAACTCGGGAGCTAGCTGACAATCCATATGAAGAACGGGATGCAGATGCCAAGATTCTTAGCCCATTCTCCAAGTAGTCAAACAGCTTACTTTTCCCTACCATAGCAGGAGACAGTGGAATTAGAAGGTGTGTTATGTGGAAAAATTGAGGGCTTACACTTAGAGCAATGCCAGCAGAGACTGAGGGAGATGCTGTACTGCGGAGCAGTCAAATTTAGCAAAGTCTGCACACCGATGACAATCCCCAGGTCCTTTGTATAGCTCAGTTCCAGTACTGTGACAGCTGCGTCTCATACACACAGACTATCCTCTCATCGCATCCAGACAGGAATCTGGAAGATTTTTCTTTAAAAGAACTGAATTTTAAAAATCCTAGAATCATTTGGGTATTATCCAGCCCCATGAATCACGTTCTTGCCAAATGATTCCGTTCCTACCCAGCGAGTCTGCTTTGGTGCTCACCACCCCCACTGAGAGGCCTCTTTCCGAAATGTAAACAGACAACAAGGAGTAACTAGGCATTTGAGAAAAGCCTTGAACTGGAGAGCAAGTAGAATAAATGGGGAAGAGAAATGAGGAAAATACAGACATTAGAATGAGCAGAAGAAAGACTTATTTTTAAAGCCTTTAATTTATATTCTCAGAATTAAGAAATGACAATACCCATGGAAGTGAGCTGAACATTTTATAAAAGGAAAATCAGAGAACAAGAAAGAGCTCTTCTAAATTATGTATTAAGTAGTGGAGTTGGAAATAAAGTTGCACAAATCCTCCAGAAAATCAAAGAAATAATTTGATAATATGGGAGAAAAGATAGGGAAATTAGACAGTTGATCCAGGAGGCACAGCCTTTGTTTAATGGAAATTCAAGTAAGAGAGAACAGAGTAGCAATTATCAAAAAAATAAGACAAAGGTTTCCTGGAACTGAAGGGTATATGGCTCCAAATCAAAGATGCCACAGAGAACCCGGGACGGTATTGAAGTAAAACGTACGGTATATGTTACTGGGAGACATGTTATCCTGACATTTTACAATGTAGAGAAAATGGAGTCTGAAAGCTTCTGGGGAGAAAAAGAAATCAGATCACAAACAAAGAATCAGAATGGCACTCAACTGCAAGCGAGAAGACAATGGGGCAATGCCTCAAAATTTGAGAAGGAAAGCAATTTCTCACCTAGAATTCTATACCAAGGCAAATTCTCAAGTATCAGGTAAAATAAAAATATTTTTCTGGATGGGAGGCTTTCTGAGTATTACAACCTGTGTATCCACATATGGGAAGCTGAAGGGTGAGCTAATGAGCCAATAAAGAGGGAGAGAGAGAATCCAGGGAATGAGAGCAAAGGGATGTCCCAGGACTATAGTAATTCAGCAGGGCTTAGAGAGCAAGTAGTAGTGACTAGACCTAGAGGAGGGTGGAGGGCTCAGAAGAAATGAATGTCTCCGTGGAAAAAAATGGACAGGTTCAGTATATGGTGTTGAGAAGTGTATTATTGAGGGGTTTATCATTGTCCTGGAGAATCTGGAGAGAATTTGCAAGACAAGCTCTAGCAAACAAAAACCTGAATTGTTTTTTGGATGTCGGATGTTCTTTGACTATGAAAACATGACAAAACTGGGCCCGATGATGGCTTGGCTTTGTAGAGGTTACAGAAACAAGAGTGAGCAGAAGCACCATGAAGGAATGAGCATGAATGGAGAAGAAATTATTTTCCTTCCTGACACCTAAAACGAGTAAATTAAGAAATTGTAGTTTGATTACATTATTTAGAAATATGCAAGCACAGATTTAAAAAAATAGGTAAAAATGCTTGAAATGGAACTTGGGATAGAAAGCTAATCAGATGGGTGATACTATGTGTTCATTATCGTTATAGCACGAGGTGACGTTTAGAAAGTATGTTCATGTGTTACTTTGATAAAAATGCATATACTATATACTAATTGCAGTAAGTGCCACAGGAGAGATTAGGATACTGTAGTAAGAATAATGGGGTGAAGTGTGAGATGCAGGGCAACGCTGTCCAGATGGGATGGTCAGAGAAGGTCACTCGAAGCTTGAGTGATAAGAAGGAATGTATGTGCATTGGGTGAGTGTTATCCAGGCAGTGACGGTCTGTGGGAAGACTCGTCAGATACAAAGAGGCTGGTGAATTCCTGAACCTGAAAGAAGGCTAGAGACTAGTGAGACATGAAATGGAAGAATGATCAGAACATACTAACAGTATGAACTATTAGTTCATGTGTTATCATAAATGCTTTTATCCCAAGGTACCATCTGCATAAAATGCCCTTCACTCTCCTTCTATACTTGGTGGAAATCTCACATGTCCTCTTTCAGCAAACTTTGGTATCTTACATAAACATTTAGTATAAATTAAAGGTGAGTATTTAAATTGAGTTACCCTAGTCTATGTGTGAATCAGAAAATTTTCTGGAATACTAATTCATGAAGTTTTGAAATAGTAATTCATGAAAGTTTTGAAACATAAAATTTTTCCCTTTAGCTTTTATTGCCCCAAAATCTCTGCTGTACTTTGCCAATAAATGTAAAACATGTATTTGATGTGAAAGGATTACTATAGAGTATTTTAACATTGGATTTGGGTCATTGATTATTACTGTTAATGTTATGGAATTCGGGTATGTTTAAGGTGAAGATAGTTTAGGAAGAATTCTATTGTTGAAAATATCTAGCTTTTAAAATTAAATTTTAGCCACTACTAAGTTCTTAAGAAAATCATCTGAGTTGTGGATCATAAGAATTCATCTTATATGCCCAAAATAATTATTTAAAAATAATTTAAATTGTTACTGGAATTTTCTTAAAAAGGTGCTGCAAGTAGGTTTCATTTCACAGTATGCATAGAAAAGGTGAAATTTTAGAAGGGGTGTGTGGTCCTATAAGTGATAGTCCCTCCCTTACAAGTCTTTTCCCTTCTTGTTCTCAAACTCCCTGTAAGTCTCTCTCTAACCCAGTACCTACTCTCTCCTCTCTTTGTCTCATTTATTTATTTGATAAATATTGACTTGGATGCTTATTGTGCATTAGGCACTGTTCACTTCACCATTGCTAGCTTTGTAGAGCATCTGTTTTTTTACTTATCAAAAAGGACTTTTTGCTGCATTATTTTTTGAAGTAATGTAATTAGTCACTACCAAAGTAAGAACAATTCTGATCTGCCACTAAGTTAAAATCTTGACAGAGACTTACTTTTAGCTTCACTTCTGTTCCAGGTGTATTACCCAGATTTTCTGTGTCATTCTTTCTTTCAGGTATGCCGGAGCAATGGAAAGATTGCAGGCAGAAACTGAACTTATTAATAGGGTAAATAGTACTTACCTTGTGAGGCACAGGACCAAAGAGTCAGGAGAATATGCAATTAGCATTAAGTAAGTAGGACAAGTACTTTTACAGAAATAGATTTCCTGTTTTCATAATTGCATAGACCATCTGACACGTATAACACTGATGTTAAAAACCAAGGTTCTAATTGCAGCAGAAATAATGCATCTATCCAGGCAGTTCATTAATACTTGGAAAGATCTGTTAGAAGAACAGTATTAAGTGTTAATAGGCTGCTAATTGGCACATTAGATTTCTTTCATAACATTGTATTTTGGTGATTTGATGTGTGTATGTTTCTCATTAAGTCTAAAAATATATATTACTAGATCTCATTTGATTTGATTTTGTTTCTCTATATTCTCAAACTGAACTTGCTCAGTAAACTGGGCATGGTGATTGGTCAACTCTAACCCCCTCTTCTCACTTCAAATATTGGTTGTATCTTCAACCAATCTAGTAAATATATTTTGTTAATTAGCTGTCACCAGTGTATTGGCATAGGTATATATTTTGTCTTCAGAATTAATTCCTATAATTTTATTGGGGCATGCCCTCTGGTAATTATTGATTTCTACTGATTAAAAACACATTTATATTCATACGTTATTCATTGCCCACAGGTACAATAATGAAGCAAAGCACATCAAGATTTTAACAAGAGATGGCTTTTTTCACATTGCAGAAAATAGAAAATTTAAAAGTTTAATGGTAAGCATTGATCAGTTCTTTTCAATCTGTGGTCCTTATTTTGCTCTTATTTCAAAGGTCAGTTTAATTCGATCACTTCTTAGAAATTTTGTGCACTGAAAAGTTGTTTATAAGAGATCTCTAATTTTGCAGCAGAATCCTAATAATTCTAGAATTCCAACTGAGTTTTATATTGCCCTACTCCTATTTTTCACTGTAAATTCAGTTTGCAAGTTTTAGATAACATTTCACAGTCCGCATGATTTATGATTCTTAGAACAATAGACAAATTCGATCAACTTTCAGTGATTTGTGTTTCGTCTGGTGTTTGAGTCATGGGACACATCTTTCACATGCATTTCTCCTCTTCCTTCCTCTGCCTCTAACTACTCATGCAGACAGAGGAAGGTTTTTTGTTTTGTTTTGTAACATATAATGTATCATTTGCTTCAGGGGCACAGGTCTGTGAATCATCAGTCTTACACAATTCACAGCGCTCACCATAGCACACACCCTCCCCATTGTCCATCACCAGCCACCCCTCCCTCCCACCCCACCCCCAGCCACCCTCAGTTTGTTTCCTGAGATTGAATCTCTTATGGTTTGTCTCCTTCCCTGGTCCCTTTTTGTTTCACTTTTTCCCCCTCCCTACCTCCAGGACCCCCACCTCGCCTCTCAGATTCCAAGGTATTCTTAATAACAGCAAAAAAATTGTAACCCATAAAATACCTCTCACTAGGTTCATTCCATGCAAAATACAATATAATGTCAAACAGAAAAGCTTTTTGTGTTTTCTTCTATTTTAAATCATATGTGCTATGGGTTCTGCTTCATTACTTTGGACAGTTAAGTATTTTTTTACCAAACAGTTGGTATTTCATAGGAATTATATATTTAAATTGAAATAGTACATTCTTACCAACTTGCTTCAGATGAACCAAGATTATTTTATTCTTTCAATTTAAAAAATTACCACTTAATAATTTTATGAGTGCATCATATTGTGGATGTCATAAAAACAGGGTCTATACGGCATTATATATGCATTGCTGACAGTAAAGATAAAGTTCGTATTTCTTTAAAAGTGGTCTCAAGTCTGATTTTCAAGTTGGAGGGTTTCTTGAGATAATGAAGAATTTGGACACAAGATACAAGATGCATTTGTAAGCACACTTTAAGTACTTTGAGTAACATTGGGAAGGACCACTCATTGATTGAGCCATCAATCAAATGATACATATTGCATCCTCTGGAAAACATCTCAAAGCACTTTGCAGATGTTAAACATTAAAGTTAAAACGGAATGTAAGAAAGCCTTACAAAATTGGCCGGCCTGAAAGCCTTATCTAAAAATCTAGAGAGCTGCTTCAAGACAGGGATTAGTGTTTTAAGGAAATGGAAGCATCTTGAGTTGAAAGAAAAGGCAGAAAACCTCTCTGGACCTAAATATTACATTCCCGATTCAGAAGTTAGAGATGGACAGCAAGATCACATCCTAGAACATGTGAGCCCTGCCAAATGAGTAACCAGGATCCAGGCGGCCTCCCTGCTGGAAGTGACTTACGTTCTGTTGGTACAAGCAGGCTGTGCACAGAGAGAACTGGACCTGAGGAGGTTTTTCTTACAGTGAAAACCTAGGAGAGAGGTGGCAGTGGATGCACAAATAATGAACGGCAGCCCCAGCTGAGACCTGATAAAAGCAGGCGCAGGGGGTCTCCACATGGCTGCAAGACGTAGCGGCTTGAGCTCTCACCTGCAGAACTTCCGTGGATGATAATGAGCGTGCTCCACAGTATTTCGGTTAATGTGAGATTTAAAAAAAAAAAAAAAAAGTGCTGTGGGGCCAAAGATGACTGCCAGCTTTGCGGACTTTGAAAGTAACAAAAGGAACTCCCCTCCAAGGAGACAAGCAAAGAGGATGAAAGGAATAGTCACGGGAAAGGACCCATCAGTTCAGCTCTGTGTCCCTTGGTTCAGCTCCAGAAAGTTCATCAGCAGCTGAGGTTAAGAAGTGAAAAGCCGGTAAATACTTCATGACCTGGATTAGTGGATATTGTGTCCTTACCTTATGAAATCATTATGTTTTTGCAGAACTCAAAATGACTCCACTATTCTAAAGAAACTTTCAAATTTGTAAATCCATCGGTAGCAAGAACCTCACAGTAGTGCTGTCCTTTAGACCCAAAGTCAAAAATGCCACGTGGGTACTGGATCAGAAGGAATGGGTCCTATTTAGAAGGCAGGCCCTTTGGAAGGGGAGAGAGGATTAAGAGGAACCTTTGACTTCACTCTGGCAATGTGTTTGGGTTTCTCCAAATCAGGGTCATACAACTTCAGGGAGTTACCTTTTATCACGTTCGTGTGAGATAACACAGTTTCCATTATAAGTACATAATGGTCTGTGCATTAGAGTTGTTGCTTAGGAATAGTTCCGTATCCTTCTGTTATGGGTGCTAAAGTTATATGCTTCTACCTATGAAACTTATTAGGGCCTGGTATTAAATTTTAATTTGGCAAGGATGTGAAACGGAAGCAAACTCCAGAACTTGTTTTAAATTAGCCAGTTTCTCAAAGAGAAGATTGACCTTAGGTGGTTACGACCTAAGCTTTTCCCTTTGGGTTTCAATACCTTGGCTAATCAAAATCTTTGTTTTTCTTAGTCATTAAATTCAAATTCTAAATAAATTTCCATATCCAGATTACAAGGCATTAATTTTGTTCTAATTTTCATGTATGCCAGACAATCCATGTCCAAATGCTGTTTATAAATCATCTCCATTGCCTGTTTCCTTGGTAATTGGAATGACTGACTCTCACTCATTATTTTTCAGAGAGACTTGAATTGTTGACACTGCTGTGTCAGTGTGAGATAAGGAAAGCTTAGCGCTTTCTTTTGTTTAGAGTCTTCTTATTTACTTGTAGTACCTGAAGGTCAATGACTGCTAAAGCAGGGGTGGATTAGACTAAAATACAGAAAGCATAAAGGCATAAATTGGAAAAGACCCATGGTGGCACAATTTAATTCTACCCAGTCAGAAACATGGAGGAAGATGTACCATCATAAGTCTGAAAAAATGGAACTAAAATACCTTCCATGCTTAGTGAAGTGATAAGAGAGTATTTGCAGCTTACCAAGCTCATGACCCTAGGCCTTAGAAAAGTCCTTTTTTTCTTCCATAAAATTTGGAGATGGGTAGGTATGAAATGATCACCAAGTCCTTTTCAGTATGATAAGTCTGTGGACTCTTGCCAACTTGACATAAACTTTAATTCATACTAATCCATAATATTATAATGTATAAAATTCATACTATTTATAACAAAATTACACTGAAGCTCAAAGTTATTGGCTTATAGTTCCTTTCAGGTTTATTTTCTTATTTTTGCTTAAGAACACATTTTACTTAGTTTAAATAGTAAGACTAAAAGAACAACACTTTGATAATCATTTGCATTAGTAACACGATACATATGTATGTACAGTTCTTGCAGAGACCTTACCAAATTTTGCCTATTTCTTAAAAGCATTAGGTAATATTAGTCTCTAGAATTTAATTCTAGACTTTGCAAACCATGTTAAAAATCACAATACAAATGCCATATTCTGATTACTGAAGCCATTTTGAGGATATAAACTTCTTTCTGGTATTTTGATTCTTTTTCTTTTTAAGTTGGTCATATTCCAAATTCCTCTGCTTCGTCAAAGACCACCATAATCTGGGCTCAAAAAAAGAAAGAATAGAAAAAACATAAATGATGACAGATACAGTTATAGATGTGAAGTATGTAAAACCTTAGTATCTTAGTCTGAGAAAACAAAGTTCTTGGTACATCATGGACATTTAGAAAATGTTCCTTCCCTTTTGCCTCCATTTTTTTTTTCTATTTACATTTGCCAAGCGTTACTTGCTAATAGTGTGATGTAGTTAAAAGCACAGACTTTGGAAACAGACATCAGCTGTTCAACCTTTCACAAGTCCACAAGTTGATTAACTTTTCTGAGATTTGACTATCAATGAGGACTAAGCCTGTCTCCTGTTTGTTGTGTGGAGATGGCGGAAAGCCCTGCAAAGGTCCTGGCATATGGGATTGTGGTGATAGGATTATTCACACGTGCCAGACACTCTGTGCATTCTTTGCTATAGTCCGTGAACTGGTGCGTTCTCCCCATTTTACAGATGTGCGAGTTGAAGAATCTCCATTTGCTTTACCCAGTGCTTCCGCCAAACCATGCTGCTTTTTGTTTATGAATGTGGCCTTTACTCAATCACCTTTATGTCTGTTCCTAGCCTGACTGCTCTACTTAAAACAATGCTTTCCGCCTTCCTGGCTTCTGCAGTTTTGCCTGTTCTTCAGTTTAAGCCAAGCTACCTCTGTCATGAACCTTTCTCTCATCCTCTCCATGGGGCTTACAAAAAGAAGTGCTCTTTCTCACCTTTGAGCACCGACAACCCCTAACTTTCCTTCAAGAGCGATCAGTCCTAGAGGGCAGTAGCTTTATCTTCATAATCTCAGTGACCCCTAGAACTCCCCACACAATGCATTCTACAACTCATCCGAGGTTAGCCATAAATAATGTAAATCATAAATAATAGAAATCATTGATGATTCTTCTTTGCTTCTTTCAGGTGATTTTTGTCTCAGTTGATTTGTTTTGGGGAACTTTAAACATAAGCACTGAATGGAGGTACTGAATTGATGATGGTGTGGTTTTTAGAAGAAATGAGTTACTTTTACCCTATTTGTTTTAAACGTTAATAGAAGCACCAAGGGGCGCCTGGGTGGCTCAGTCGTTAAGCGTCTGCCTTCAGCTCAGGTCATGATCCCAGGGTCCTGGGATCCTGCTTCTCCCGCTACCATTCCCTCTGCTTGTGTTCCCTCTCTAGCTGTGTTTCTCTCTGTCGAATAAATAAAATCTTAAAAAAAAATAATAATAAATAAAAGCACCAAATAATTAGGTTAAAAGTGATATTGCTTTTTATTTCAGGTGTTTCTAAGAAACATACCTACAGTACTCACCTAATAATATGCATTTTTCCATTATGAATTATTATTTATTTTTCTACTTAAAATAGAATTCAGATTTATGCAGAATCTATGAAACCGACATCTTAAGAGAAATTTCTGAAATTTTAGTATGGAAGATGGTGGATGGTTATTCAGCTAGGCTTATTTAAGGCAAATTAGGTATAAAGGAAAATGAGAAGTCCTGCGTTATTGACATCTGTAAGTAGCAGATGATATGCAGAGCTATGGGAGGGCACTAACACTGCACTGTAAGCCAGAAATAATGTCAGGTAGCATTTGTGGTTTATCAATTTTGATTAACCGTGGAAAAGAACATTTAGAATCAAGTTTGGTTTTCTGCTACGTTGAAAGAAAATGCAGGAAACAAGAAATTCTATATATTCAGCAAACAGCTGTTCCCTTTATTTTTGTTCAGAAAAGCAGGTATTTCATAAATAAGAATAACTAGTGTTCTGCAATTAAAGTTTAGTATGGTTTCTTTTCATTGACCACAGCTGACTTAAGACGGATGCTCTCTATCCCTGAATAACTGTAGGAAGTAACTCCCATTATCAATGGCTGCCTGAGTAACAAGGGCGATTACTAGTTAGTTAGGTGCCACATACATCCCGAAAGCAGGGAGAGATGATCGTTTACTAACCCTTCCATACACTTATGGAAAATTTGGCTTTAAATCAATCATCCTCCTCTTGTATATAATTATGTGTTCAAGGAGTTCATGTGTTTGAGGATAAAAGTATCCTTATCAAAAATAATCTTTCTTGGGGCGCCTGGGTGGCTCAGTCGTTAAGCGTCTGCCTTCAGCTCAGGTCATGATCCCGGGGTCCTGGGATCGAGCCCCGCATCGGGCTCCCTGCTCGGCGAGAAGCCCGCTTCTCCTGCTACCATTCCCTCTGCTTGTGTTCCCTCTCTCGCTGTGTTTCTCTCTGTCAAATAAATAAAATCTTTAAAAAAAAAAAAAAAAAAATAATCTTTCTTTTGTCCTGAAGGAACTTGTGGAGTACTACAAGCATCATTCTCTTAAAGAAGGCTTCCGAACCTTGGATACGACCCTACAGTTTCCATACAAGGAGCCCGAACATTCAGCTGGACAGAGGGGTAATAGAGCGGGCAACAGCTGTGAGTACTGCAATTTAGAACACAATCTGTTGTCCCTTAAGGATTGGAGGCACAAGAACATTAAACATCTTTGGTCCAAATTTTGAAATATAACCAGTTATGGTGCTGATCTGTTTAGCCAGGACTTTTTTGTGGAGCTAAGCAAAATCAGATGGACCAACAGGTTTATGAACGTGTGTAGACATAGCTCTCTGTGCCACATCAAAAGTCATGTTTGTGTTTAGAAATCCATCGGAAGTGTAAAGGGTATGTGAATATGTAAGTTTTGTACTTTTGAGTGATTTGTATATTAGCCCAACTCTTTTTAACTCATATGTGTTTCTGGTCATAGTGCTGTTTGAGTTAATGGTATCTAAGCAAGGCTGGTGTGCAGCTAGCCCATCTTACCTGGTATCCCAAATCCGCTTATGATCCTGTTTTAATGATTAGTTTCAGGATTTTGAATTGGCTAAACATGTTTCCTCTGATGCCAGTATTTTTACAAGTAGACCCCAACCACTTTCTTGCAGAATGAGTGCTGTGCCACAGCTAATCACAAAAGATTAGCCCACCACCCAAAAGCATGTGATAGTCTGAGTGTGAGTTCAAGTCAAAACTTTTTTCTCATCACTATTTAATGTCACATAATCTTCCCGGAGGTAGATATAGCATGTAAAGAGAACACTGTGATGAAAAACACTATGAATAAAGTGTGAGTTCCTTTCCTTATGTTAATATCATTTTTTTTTTTTTTTTTAAGTAAAACTCTTTTGGAGGAGAAATGAATACAATTTTATTACTTTCAGAATCCTTAGCCTAAGCAAAACAGGACTATCTAGGGGCATTTGAAAAAAGATTTTGCATCGTGTAATAGAACTTTAACTTTTTTTTTTTTCCCCCTGAAAGCAAGAACTGAAAGGGAAACGGGTAATATTCAGGGCTCCAACAACATCAGTAAAATTTCATACACTTGTATATAAGTAAATATACAAGTAATTTGTCGTATCAGCTGCCACATTTTTTCCTATTTGAATCACTTAATAGCTGTTCTCTTCACAAGGATCAGTAACAAATAACCAAGCCTGAGTAATGAACGTAGTCAGAGCACACTTTATTTCGAAGCTTTAGACACTTATTAAAAGTTATCTTTCTGGGGGTGCCTCGGTAGCTCTGTCAGTTACATATCTGATTCTTATTCTCAGCTCAAGCCTTGATCTCAGGGTTGTGAGTTCAAGCCCCTCATTGCACTCCATGGAGCATGGAGTTGAGCATGGAGCCAACTTAAAAAAAAAAAAAAAAAAAGTTATCTGTTTTTTAGCCCAGTATTACCCACTTATCTTAGATTCTCATATAGGCCATAATTTTCACTCATTTAAAAGCAGAAGTTTTCCCTTGAAAAACAGTTTTCCTACAAATATCTTTTCCTTTTCTATGCATTTCTTAAGGGTCTACTGAAGTTATGACCTTTTCCCCAAATGAAAAGTATAAATTTCTACTGTCCTTTACTTTGCCTTCCTAGCAGCAGGAGATGATAAAAGTTGCCAAGGAGGTCAGTTATACTAAAAATCCTGTTTGTTTGAGTTCACTTAGTTCTAGAAAGCCAAGGTGGGAGAGGTTGGCAATCAGGGAGAGCAGATGTCCCATATTAGTGGAAGGTCATTAGCTCTCATATTGCACTGCGTGGTTACTCCCAGCACTTTCTCTGTGCTTGGCACATGTAGTTGTTCGGAGGATGTTGTCCAACGAAGAGCAGAGTTGCCTAATCTAAAATTTGTCTCTAATGTTCAACAAAGTATTTAATGCTTAAACTTTTTTAGCCACTAGGAATGGAGTTGCAGGCCTTTTGCCCTTTTTTTTTAAGCAAAAAGAACGTAGGCAACAGAATGATTCTGAACATGAATGTGAGCTACAGGGAATTTTTCAATAAATAGAGTCATGCGGTCAAATATTCCACACCCAGTCTTTTATTTAAGAGACTCTGGCGAGCATGCCACAGATCGCTTCTACAATCAAGAAGTAAAAACAAATCATTCATTTAAAATTAATCTTTGTCAGAGTTTGGTTTTGTTGATCAATTATTCATTTATTCAGTCCTTCAGCAGATATGCATTAAATCCCTAACACAGACAGGGCACTCACTGTTCTAGGTACTGGGCTAGAGCAGATGAGAAGACAAGTTCCTGCCCTTAGGGAGCTTATATTTGAATGGGGACACTCAGCAGGTGTGGGATGGGAATTTGCTATTTTTATATGGGGTGATCGTGGAAGACCTCCCTTACAACGTGACCAGAAAGTAATGAGGGAGTGAGTGAGTCTGTCAGCAATAATTGCACGATGATCCGGACTCCAGGATTATTCAGTCATTACCATGCAGCACGATGATAATCTTAGATCCAACTTCTAATACTATCCCAGTGTTCCATTTACTTTATAGTGCTGTATGAAATAGGAACAGTCAGGTGGTTCTCGGGGTTAAATGAGGGGCTCTCGGCATTTGGCACAGTGCTGGTCCATGGTAAGCACTCAGTAAATACCAGCGAGCCCTGATGCTGCGCCCGCTGCTACCACCACTGGTGGGTCCCACTAGCACGGCAGACATTTCCCCACATTTCTGAGCTCAATTACTCATTGTAACTCCTAGAAATTCATATCTTTGTTTTTATAATTTTTTAAATACACCTTAATTTATACCAAATCCTGATTGAGAGTTAACCCTTAATGAAAACACTGCTTCTATTGTTTGGCGCGCTGGGCTTCTCAGCAGCAGTAAGGATGAGTGCTGCATGCGGGTTACGTGGGATGGCTTCATAGTCCTGACCTCTGGTCATAGCGTGGGTCTGCTGCTAAATATTATCTAGAAATACTCTTTACCAGGAAATACTACCTTGGGATACCGGATTGGATGGGACACTGACAGCTCCATTACTTCTAAAAGGTTTTGGAGGAAGCAGAGTAGGCAAGCTAATGCTTGTGTCTGCCCTGTGTTCTGGGTAGAGGTTGGGATTGGAGTTCCAACTCCTCAAACCCGCTAGGTTTTTTTGGTTGTCTTTCTTGTTTCGTTGTTTGTTTGTTTTCTTAAATAGTTTAGTCACCTTGGGAAAGAAGGTCCCAGGGCATTGTTAGAAGGGGCTGCTTGCTTCTGTATTTGTCCAGGTTAGAATATTCTTGGGTATATTACTATTTTTCAAATTTGTAAGACATAAGGTGATGGCAGAAACCCTCCTGCAAATGCAAAAGAACATTCAGAAAGATACTGGTTAGAATTAAACGGGAGGGGGCACCTGGGTGGCTCAGTCGTTAAGCATCTGCCTTCAGCTTGGGTCATGGTCTCAGGGTCCTGGGATCGAGCCTCGCATGGGGCTCCCTGCTCTGCGGGAAGCCTGCTTCTCCCTCTCTCACTCCCCCTGCTGTGTTCCCTCTCTCGCTATGTCTCTGTCAAATAAATAAAAGCTTTTAAAAATTAAAAAAAAATTTTGAAAAAAGAATTAAACGGGAGTCCAGAGTGTTGGGCAAGGAGCATATGCCAGTTCTGGGTTAGGATCCCATTGTAGGCAATGCTCTTTCCCAGAGCTATGAGACTTTACTTTTGCCTTTGGGACAACTTAGAAGTGTTGCCAAGAGAGAACAAGAGAGAAAGGAAGAAAACACAGAGCGCTGAGGCAGAGCAGTGAGCTGTTGTGCTTCTCTAGAAACTGCAGTGACTCCACAAAAGATGTTCCGCCTTGTCCTGTGGATCTGTAAGGAAATCCCATCATTCTCCGAAAACTGTCACAGCGAATCTACTGTAGACCTGTAGACTGCATCAGGTATCCCTGTAGGGCTTATAGATTTGAAGGGCAATAAACTGACTTTTGCCTTTCTTGCTCTACAGTGAGCACTTAATTATTTTCAGGTCTGCTACTGAGTAGCTGTCTGACCTTAGGCAAGTCACTTAGCCTGTCTGGGGTTCAGCTTTCTCATCTGATGAGTGACAAATGAGATTAGATATTTTATTATGTTCTTAAAAAAACAGCACCATAGGTTTCTCTGTGTGCATAAGGGAAGGAGGGAAGGTGGAATGTTAATAGACCATTACACTAGGAAAAGTTACATGATTAGCTATTTCATGGCTCATAAGCATACCTGAAACGTTTTTGCAAGTTCTTATTTATGGAGAATTAGTTGGACCATAGAGTAGAGTTGGCTAATTAGGAAAAAAAAAAAATTGGTTATTTATTATGTTCACGTAATCTCAAAGTATCTTCTCACAAGAACTTAAAAGGAAAAACAGAAACCTTAATTGGGTTATTAGAGTTAACATCGCTAATAACAGAACAAGTAGATCACATGCACCTCATAATGTGACGCTCTAAGAAGGACCCAGCATCACTTTGGTGGGATCCTTGCCCCTATGAGGCATAATTTGAACCTAATCATGAGGAAATATCAGACAAACCCAATTTGAAGGACATGCTACAAAATAATTGGCTTCAAAAAGGTTAATGTCATGACAAAGACTGAGGAATTGTATCAGATTAAAGCGGAGACTGAAGAGACATGGTAAGTACATGCAACATGTCCTAGATTGAAGCTTGGGCCTGAAAAACTGTATCATGTATGTCTGTATGCATGTAAAAGGACATACATGAGACAATGAACAAATTTTGAAGTTTCTAGATTAATAGTATTAATTTTTTGCTGATAACTGTACTGTGTTTAGATATTAGGAGAAACTGTCTTTAGTTCTAAAGAAAATACACGCTGCAGTAGTTAGAGGTAAAAGGCATTATGTTTGCAGTGTATTCTAAAATGATTCAGGAAAGATAGAGATGGATAAAGCCAACATGGTAAAATGTTAGCATTTGAGGAGGTTGAGGTGAAAAATGTATGGGAATTCTTTGTATTATTCTTGCTATTTTAAGAATGAATCATTTTAGAAGTAAAATGTTAAAATTTGGAGAGGATCCCACTAGCTGTTTAAGTCTAACAGGATTGAAAGAGAAATGGCAGTATCCTGTTCCCTTCCCCCCTGCTACCGATGCAGGGGGAGCTCAGTGCACTGAATCGGGGGTACGTAGAGTCCTGAGTAGTTCCTTCCCAGTGGCCTCACTTTATTTGCTTATTCATTTATTCATTCTTTTATTCAACCAATATTTATACAGCACTCGCCATGTGCCAGGCCCTGTGCCAAATGCTAGAGTTAAAACAGTAAATAGGATGGACAATTTGGTGGACAGGGACAAATACAAAACTACTTCACAAATAAATCACCAGTTTTGACAAGACTCAGGGAGCAGAAGGATAGAAGGAAAAGGTCTGTATAGGTTGGCCGGATGTGAGGTAGTGGAGAGTAGGGCAGCGCTACAGTGGGGAGCAGCTTGTGTGAAGGCCCTTAGTCAGGAAGGAACTGTGTGTGGTGAAGGACTTGGAAGGTCAAAGTGTTGGGAGCATAGTGAATGCATTCTCATATATACAGTGGGACTGCATTAAGCTTTAGGAGCAGAAAATGACACGAACTGGTTTACATTGTTTTAAAAGATCACTATCTACTCCGTGATAGTGGCATGGAGGGAGGCATGGCCAGGAGAGAGATGAGTTAGGAGGTCACTGCAGATGTCCAAGGGAGGAACGACGCTGGTTTGAACAAGAGTGTGAGGCGGAGCAGGACCATGGCAGATTTGGAGATCTTCTGGAAGCCGAACTGAATGCATAAGGAAATCGAGGTAGCAGTAGTACAGGGAAGATACACAAGTACTTGCCTTGGATGACTGGCAAATGGTGAAGCCAGAAATAGAAGAGCTATTAACAGGTTTTTGTTTTTGTTTTTTTTTTTTTAAAGATTTTATTTATTTGACAGAGAGAAACACAGCGAGAGAGGGAACACAAGCAGAGGGAATGGTAGCGGGAGAAGCAGGCTTTCTGCGGAGCAAGGAGCCTATGCGGGGCTCGATCCCAGGACCCTGGGATCATGACCTGAGCCTAAGGCAGACGCTTAATGACTGAGCCACCCAGGCGCCCCAACAGGTTTTGAGGAAAAGGGAATACATTCGGTTTTGCCCACCAGAGTTTAGTACCTGTGCATCCTCAATATTTCAATAGGCAGTTGGCACCAAAGAGTGTGTTTATTTAACTCAATATAGCATAATAGAGCTTTCATATTTCTGACAATTCCTGAAGCAGCTTAATAGTGCCTTAACTACTATTTATTACTTTAATCGCAATGTAACAGTGGATAGTATTTATCTCAAACATTCACTCCATTTAGTTTTTACCTTCTTGACCTTGTAGTTCAACAAATCTATTCTTACCTACCCTTATTTTTCTGATCCCCTTATCTTATGCTCAGTCTTTTGTCATTTTTTTCCTTGATCACTTGGGCTTGACTCCATTTTATTCTGATAATGTAAATGTTTATTTTAATCCCATTGTAATAGGTTCCTTGGGCTGCCATGAAAATGACCACAAACTGGGTGTGGCTTCAAACAACAGAAATTTACTCTCTCACAGCTCTGGAAGCTGGAAATTGTAAAGGAAAATGTTGGCAGGATCGATGTCTACTACAGCCTCTGAGGAAGAATCTATTCCATGCCTTTTTTATGGTTTCTGGGTGGCCATTGGCGTCTCTGGCATCCCGAGGCTTACAGAGACATTCCAACTTCTGCCTTGTCTTCAACATTACCTTCTCTTCAGTGTGTCATATCCCTTTCCTTTATCTTATAAAGACACTTGTCATTGCATTCAGAGCCCACTTCAGTGCAGTTAGAAACCCTCTGCATATATGGGATGACTTCATCTCTCATCTTGAGATCCTTAACTTACATCTGCCAGGACCCATTTTCCAAATAATATCATATTCACAGGTTCTTGGAGGACATATCTTTTGGAACAGGGTAGGAGGTATACCATTCAACCCATTACAAGCTCGTATCAATTTAAAGTTTTTCTCTAAATTTTTCCATCCTTATTTTGTTATTTATAACTGATTGTTTATAAATTACTTATAAGTTAGAGTGGTAAGAGGACTTACATTTTTAGGGTAGACAGGTAGACAGTCAGTCAGTGGATGAGAGAAGGAAACCAGTACCTTAATACAATGAAGAGTTTTAAATGGATCGTAACTTTCCTGCAGTAAAATGCACTGTCTTCGTAAGAGAAGGCACTTCCAAGCCAATGAGAGTTTCCAAGACCTATGTCTGAGACTTCATCTAAAATATCTGATACACAAGAACCCAATAATCCTGATATTTAATAATTTGATGACTAATGGCGCACTGTGTTTTTCAGACCCCTTTTATGTACGTTAATGTCTCCAGCAGTTCTGTAACCCAGTAGTTCCACAAGAAGGGCCACAAAAGATTTCCTTTGTCACACAGATGCACCACAAGTGCTGCCCTAGTTTACTTCGCTGTGCAGCGCTGGCCCACGAGGTGTAATGCTCGCTTGATGAGCCTTGAAAGAACTGGTGTTTGTGAGGTACTTGGAACCATGTCTGGCACGTGGGCAGGGCTGTGCGTCTCAGCTCCTACTGTTCCTGCTGCTCCTGCCACCACTTCCAATACTGTCCCCCAGTGTGAAAGGTTACACGAACCTCGTCTGACATCTTTTAACATTATCTGTAAAGCCCTTCTCCTTGGGTCTTTGGTCCCCCACTTCCATTTCCTGGGCTTCAACTATATTCTCCCAGTATACACACTCTTCTATGGGCTAAGGTAGTTGTAACAAATTGCTGACATTTTTATATTCTTTTTCCTCAGCATGTCTCTGATGCGTGCAGAATTTACTGTTCTTGGGCAACTGATCAACTACAGTTGCACATCTTCATTATCGGGTCATGCTGGGCTCCCCGTTTTTCTTTACTTACTTCAAGAGCTCTACTAGATACTATAAGGCATTTTATCCTGGACCTGGGAGCTTTAAAAACTAGTGGCCAGAACTCAGGGTCCCTTCAGAAATAGAGCTTACAGATACAGATAACCTCATTCAAAGCCATTTTTAATTTTAAAAGCCAATTTTAATTTTAAACATTTTTAATGTTTAAAAGCTCAAAAAGCAGCCATATGTTTGAATATTTTTCATCTTTTATACTGCCCTTTCCCATAGACCTTATGTTCTAAATTAAAAACTGGTCTCGATCAGTATGTACACTGTTCCCTGATTGCAGGACCCTCACTTGGCAGCCCCGATCCGAGGCTTTTCTAGTCTCTCTTAGCCAACGAAACACACAGAGGTTTACCTAAATTGAGAATTCCGTTTTTCCTTCCTAAAATTTGGACAGGGCTCCTGGCTTTGAGGACCAGTGCCAAGAACTCTGTTTTCCTGCTACCTGCCACCGACGGCAGCTCCCCCCCTGCACTCCGAGCCTGTAGGTTCCAATTCTGCAACTGGCTTCTCTGCTAACATCGTGCGAAACCGAGGACAGAACTGGCTTGGTTTTCCTTTCACCGTTCCCTCATGCGTTCAACATCTTTGAGCATCTACTTGCTCCACGTATTATGTCTCTCACACCCTGGAGTGTGACCTCCGGTTTAGCTTCATGTCTGAACAGTAGAGAGGGACGCAGGGGAGATTCCTGTACTTAGCACCTCAGTGCCTCACCTGGTCCAGGCTTTTCCAAACAAGCTCCTTTCATGACATTCCTGAGAGGTCATCCTCAGGCTTTGCCTGAACAGTCAGGTGGGCTTTATGTCCAATGCAGTACAAAATACTCAATTTGTTTTTTTGAACAAAAGGAAAACCTTTTTCTTATATTGATCTAGAAACTTACCATACCTACATACAATAGTTAGTTCATCTCTTAAGAGCTACTCAAAGTAAGTATACGACATATTCTACCATGATAACCTTCCTTTTGGTGTGCTTTTTTCCTCCCTTCTCCGCTGTATTTCTTTCTTTTTCCTACAAACTACCTCAGATTATTCAGCCCCTCTTCGTATCCGTGGTGGCCACCTCGGGCACCAGCCTGGCTGGCCTGCTAGAAATGCACTCAGAATTGAGCATAAAAATTCCTGTATTGCCTGACTGGCTGGTTAGGCTTTTGCTCAGTCTTTCTATGCAAAGTTCAGTCTTCTCCAGTACATTTCCCCTCTTTCTTTTTTCCTTCTTCCTCATAGGATACAGTTCTCCCTACCTGGATGAGTCTAAAAAGTTCTTTCTTTGTCTGTTCTCACCAATAACCTCCTCCATAGGTATCCACATTCATTCATTCGGCAGATCTTTATTGGGAGCCTAATTCAGGGAAGGCATTGTTCCCGTTGTTCAAATTGCTGGAGAATACACAGCAGTGAAAAAGACCAGACAAACACCTCTGCCTTTGTGGAACTTACATGCTAGTGGGGAAGGCAGCGAGTAGATAAAAACAAGGTCTAAGTATGTTAGAAGTTGGGGAGCTCTCTGGAAAGAGAATATAATAGGGCAGTGATACTCAGGAGTGCCAGAGGTGGTTCAGTATTTTAACTAGGGTGGTAGGGGGGCAAGGAACAAAACTAGGGGCTCATTTTCCCTCTTTTTGGTAGCAGAGCAGAAAGCTGGTTCAACAGTTCTGAGTTGTCTCAGCAGCAGGAGAGGCTGACACCAGCCACTGCCTCCAGAAGCTCCCCTTTCTAACTGGCCACTTGTAGGACCGTGTCTTAGTCTGTTCTGACCGCTATAACAAAATACCACGGACTGAGTGGCTTATGGGCAACAGAAATGTGCTCACAGTTCTGGAATCTGCGAAGTCCGGTATCAAGGTGCCAACAGATTCAGTGTCTGCTGAGAGGCTGCTTTCTGGTTCACAGAAGGCACCACATGTCCTCACATGGTGGAGGGGGCTTAGGGAACTCGGGGAGATCTCTTTCATAAGAGCATTAATCTCATTCATGAGGGCTCTGTCCTCATGACCTGAGCACCTCCCAGAAGCCCCACTGCCTAATGGCATCACATTAGGCATTAGGTTTCAACATATGAATTTGGGGGTGGGGGCAACACATTCAGTGCATAACAGGGAATTCTGTTATTACAAATTTGCCTAAATATGCTATCAGTCTGTAAAGCAGCTGCCAGGTTATATGCTTGACCGTGGGGTGTGCAGACCATCCGTGCCCAACCTAAGCAATAGGACGGTGGGAGCTTGGGGTGCACTCTACCTACTTGTCTGCTTACATGTCATTCCCCCCAATAAGCCCTGTTTTCTCTCTCTACCACTTGGCATGAGTGGTTAATGTGCATGACTCTCTTATGGGGCATCAAAGTCATCCTCATTGTGAAGGTAGTACTTGAGTCAAGACTCAAGTGAGAGAGGAAACAGTGCAAAGGAAGGAGCACATAGGACATGCGCAATGTGGCCAGAGCAGAAGGACAGGTAAGGGAGGCCAGACCATGTGGGGCCTTTTAGGACTTTAGCTTCTACTCTGGAAGAAATGAGAAGCCACTGGTGGGTTTAAGCAGAGGAAACACATGATTTGAACCTTAAGTTTTGACAGGATTATTCTGGCTTCTTTGCTGAAAAAAGACCATGGAGAAGTGGGGGACAAGGTAGAAAGAGAAAGACCAGTAAGGACGTCCATGCAGTATCCCAGCTCAGAGGTTAGCAGCTTGGAACACCTGCAGCCATGTAGGGGATGGATTTTGAAAATGATGCCACAGGATATTCACATCAGATGTGAAACAGAATAGCAAGAGAAGATTCCAGAATGACTAACGTTCTTGACCTGAGCAGGTGGAAGACTGGAGATTTTTTTAAGGAGGGACTCAGATGGAGCCTAAAGTCTAGTCATAGCATTCTCAGTCCAAAATGACTAATTTCATCTCTGTATCCTTTCTGTATGTGTCTGTGTTTTCACAAATCTGTAAGCTCTTCTGACGTCAGGTGCTCGGTCTTGTTACATCTCCAAAATCACCTAAGCACAGTACTTGGCACATAAGTAGTTTTTTAATAAACATCTGTCAATTATTTTTGAAGAGTGAGGATTTAGAGTCAAGTTTGTGTCTTGATAAACTCAATGTCTATAAATCTGAAATTCCTAGAAATGTCAAATGATTTAATTTTCCATAACAATAGGAAAGGCCTGACACTCATTTTTTTATTAATGGCTTTATATGCTTATACCATGCAGTGTTGAATACAAAGTAGCTGTTTGTTTTTTCCAATAATTCTAGATATAAGTTTTCCTTGTTATAACTGAATTCAGGTTAAAGGAGACTGGTTCACTTACCAGATGCCAGCATTCAATGAAATGAAGCCAATCTAAATTATTTTTTTCAGAGACAAAATATAAAATATACAATAAACACTGAGCATTTACAGGAAACGGGGGAGCAAATTTTTGACATTTTGTCTAATACATGGCTAAGTTCTAAAATAAAACCAGGTTATGGACCACAAATTTAAATTAAACATTCATTAAATTCTCAGCATGTTCTACTGCTGCTAGGCCATCTGTAGACAGTCTTGGTAAAAAGAGTCTACTGGATTGCTCCTCAGAGTGTCCCACATAGGAACATCATTCTCCTCAAGGCCACTGCTGGGCAGCAGAGTCACAGGGATCACTGCATTGATGACAGTACCGTTGGCCCAATTGCCTGATATCTTTACTAACAGTTTCATGTTACATAAGTGAGTGTGAACACGTGGTTGTTACAACCTAAATAGAGACACAGGGAACGCCTATCTCAGAGAATAATTAGCAAATGCTTAGGGTCATGTTCAGTTATACACGCAATGGTAGTTCAGAACTACCTCGTGATTTGATAACCAGTACCGTAAGGGAAGAGTACTGATTGAACTTGCTCTCTACTGTGTATAAATTTCAAATATTATTGAAAATTGAGTAGATTTTCATTTGTTCGTGAACATGAATAGCCTAATCAAGGCAGAGCTAAAACTTTAAAGCAATGTTTAGTTAGCCTTGACAACAGAAGTATAGGCATCAAATACCGATTCACGAGCACTTTTTTATTCCACTGTGAGTACTGTGTTCCTCTTGATATACTTCTGTGGCTCTGTTTTCTCAGTTAAGTCTCAGAACTGAATATTGTTCAGTAGTGTTTTGCCAGCTGATTATGGCTATGCTGATAGCTTCTATTCCCAATTTATTAACAGGTAACTTTTGTTTCAGTTAAAGAAGTAGTATTTTAGGTTTTGTTTGCTTAACTTGGAAAAGTTGATAAATAGACTGTATTCTTCTTAGTTCCTAATGAGAAATATTAAGTCACTAAACTATGAGCCATTCACTTCCTCATATCCCATCAGTGTTAGTCCAGTTGAGTGCCAGGTGTCATGTGAAAATGGCCAGAGACACCTGCCTGAATGTGTTGGTCTCTCTGAGTAAGCTCTCCTTTGTGCTAGAAAGGAGCTCAAAGTGTTTGAGGAAGGAGGAAAGTTAGGCCCTTAATTAAAGCATTGCAGTTAGCAAATGATTACTTCAGTGATAAAGGTCTCAACATAGACTTAACATTGCCTCAGAGGACACAGGAAAAAAAGAGTTCTTTCTCTTAAGAAGCTTCCCAAAATGATGCAATGTGCTAGCAGACAAGCTATCTATAATACCGGGTGGTGATGTGAGTATTAGCCCAGGAAGTGAAAGGGATGGGAGATAATCATTCACCCCAACACTCCCATTTGAATGCCACTGTTACTCGGCTGTTTCTAATTCCATTCCAGGAGATGTATCTACTAATAATTCTTACATTAGCAGCATCTTGGTATAGTAGGAGGAATTTGACGGAGAAAACGTGTATTTGTACATACATCTAGAAATAGGTGGATATGTTGTCCATAAAGATGTAAATGTCTTTTGCAGGTTAAGCCACTCTGCAAAAATATTTTTTTTTTTATCAAATACCTTATTCTGACATAGCTTCATCTAGATTTAAATCCATACATTCCAAGGGAATATGTTGTTTTATACTCTTGTCTCCATAGATGCCAGGCATTCAAATGCTATTTTGCCAGCATATGAGAATTGAGGACCAGTGAAAACTAATGTATAGGAAGAGCGGCTACATTAAGTCATGCTACATACATAAATCTACACATAGAATGTGTAGAAACCTAGAAAGCATCCCTACCCATCCTTAAAATATTTGGCTGAGAGCGATGCTCTGGGTGGCAGGAGAAACTGATTAACCTTCTACCCCTAAGAAGATTCCTCGGGCATACAGTATGCTTAATGCCAAGGGACAGACAGTACTTAATGGCTGTTTGGCCTCTCTGAAAAAATTAGTGATTGTAGGAATATCATTGATAGATTTTGGTTCTCAGGGATCCCGGGGAATAAAACCTGAACATATTTCACGTTCTTTTCTTTGTGCTGTGCTGGCTTTTGTTGGAAGTCTTTTTGAGCAGTTAAGTGTGCAGAAGATGAGCTAAATGAATAGGAGGAGGAGGAGACAGAAGGAGCTTGCAAAATTAAATACCCTGCTGAGATATCTGTCTATTCAGCAGCTTTGGTAGCCAAACACTGGGCCGGATCCTGTGGGGCTGCAGCGGCAGTATAAGGGTTAGCCCCTGCACTCCAGAATCCACAGCTAAGTGGGACTACCACACAGGGGCACGTGCAGTGATTAAGCAGCTGAGCCACGGAGTGCCATGACACAAGCGCCTCCAGATAGCTAGAAAGAACAAGGAAGGAAGAAAACAAGTATCGTCTGGCTTGGTCAGGAGAGACTCATGGAAAGGGCCTGAGCGGAGCTCTGGAGACAAGGAGGTTAAGGTTAGCAGGGGCAAAGCAGAGAAGCAACATTCCAGAGTGAGCAGAAGTTTCGAGTTGAAACCAAAGCTGAGGGCCTTGGCGGGGGGTTCCCGCCAGCTGGTTTGGGTCAGAAGAATTTATGGGACAGAATGATGGGAAGAGATTTGGTTAGAAAGGCAGGGGATAGCCAGACGATGAATTGCCATGGAATTCAGGGCAAGAGTTTGGATTTCATAATCTGGGAAAAGGAATGACGAATCTCTGTTTATTGTGAGTAGCTGGGAGACAGTATTTAGAATAGGATAGAAAGGTCAAAGCAAGAATACCCAAAGGAGGGAGTTGTCTTAGTTTAGAAATGGCTTAAGTACCTGGGTTGGGATGGTGGAGCTGCGAATTCAGTGAAGGAAGAACTTCATATTTCAGAGGAAGAGGGGAGTGAATAAAAAGCATACTGACTTTGCAAGGTAGTTTGCCAAGAATACGGAAGTCATTGAAAAGACAAAACTGTGGAAGGTTGAGCTAGATAACAAGGAGGAAGACGATGACTTTGGCTTCAGGCAGGTTGCATCAGAGATAATGGTGGTCCTTCATGGCAGCGTCATGAAACTATCTGAAAGTACAGACTGGAATTCAGGCGAGAATCTGTTACATTCATTGAGGGGAAAAATAATTAGTCTCAAGTGAAGTCAGCACAGCCAAGGCTTAACCATGGGGGAATAGCTACCATTCAGCTAAGATTATATTATTTTAGATAACATGAAGAGTCTAAGTGTAGCTACTAGACACGAATGCCAGTGTGTATAAAACGTTTAGGGTTAGATAAGTGAGAGGAAAGCACATTGATCTGAAACTGATTCATGTTCATTGTGCATAGTGAGGCATTATCCATATTACTTTAAGAAAGTTAGATATCTTAAAAGTAGAGACAGGTTGTCTGATCTAATATCTACCAATTGAGATTATTTCAATTGCATTTAATTGTGTTTTCACTGATTTCTTATTTCTTCCTTCTAGAGCTAACTTATCTCTTGTTATATTTCAGACTGCTGACTTACATTATCTTCATTAGAAATTTTGAAGAAATACAGTCTTCTTATATTACTTTATGGACAAAATAGTACCAGAGAGATAATGAAAGATGGACACTTAGAAAGCAGTTCAAGGAGAAAATTCCAGTACTTGCCAGAAGTAATGTGTAGAATGGGGAGTTCTAATTTAAGTTCTCACAAACATGGGGTAGGAGTCTTGGCAACAGATATTCTGCCAATCATGCAGTTAGATATGAGCTATTTTTCTCATTAAATTAGAGATGGCATCCTCTTCTCTAATAGTCAGTATAACAGGATCTCAAGCAAATTTAAACCAGTTACATTGCGTGGCAATAAATGAATTGAGCAGATTGGAAAATTAGTTGTAAAGGCATGTACCACTGAATTTTAAAATTTTAAAAATAATGTGGAAGGTGTAATGGATTAGAAAAGAAGCTTTATTATTAACAAGGATATGCGTCAGGATAGATTAAAAGTAAGTATGTAAGGCCATTCATGAGGAAAGTGTCGTGAATGCATCAATGCTCATTCAGAGCCCGTGGCACCAAGAGCAACTGAATCGCATCCAATTCCCATGGCCAGTCTGCTTGGATTGTACCTGAGTATCCACTTCGTGAGCTACTGTCATTCATAAGTACCACAGAACCCCTTCCCGACAAGAGCATTACCTTCAGGAGAATTCTGTGGCTCTCAAATCCATCAGTGGCCTGAAAGAGATAGAATATATCGCAAGATGATATGGACTCATTCCAGCTGGGTTAGCCCACTTTCACCTCATCCTTGGTCCTAGAAACTTTTTGTTATAGTTTAAATTAGGTCCCGGTACAAGTCACAGAAATCCAAAAACCACTGGCTTAAACAGGCTAGACCTTTTATTTCTCTTTATCGTAAAAGCCTGGAAGTGGTCAGTCCACGGCTGTGGGGCCGGTCATCTCTCCCATTAAATCTTCAGTTATGCAGCTTCCCTCAAGCTTATGAGCTACCATCCTTACAGTGAGGCCTTTCTTCTCATGGACCCAGATGGTAGCTTTCACATTCCACACAGCACGATAGAACAAAGAACCCAAAAGAAAGTGACTGAATGCGTGTGTCAGCTGCCTTGCCAGGAAAGGTCCCACAAGCTGCCTCACAATACCCTTGCTTCTCTCTCAGTGGCAGGAACTCAGTCATATAGCTGCGTAGACCTGCAAGAAGACGGAGAAATGAAGTGTGCCTTCTGGGCAAACAAAGCCTGACCAAATAACCTGTTACGGGGATGAGGGGGAAGTACATACTGGGAGAAAATGTATAACCATGCCTTTCTTTTCCTTTACAATGGCACCATGGCATTAACAGGTAGAGTTTGCGAACCGCCTAGGGAGGGACCTGGAGCAGAGTGCTAGATGCAGAGCAGTGCAGCCATTAAGAGCCTGGAGCCTGAAGTCCTCCTGCCTGGCTTTGAATCTAGGTTGTTCTAGGAGGTCAAGGGGAATCGGTATCAGGACCTTCCTCTTTGAATTGTTGGGCCGGTTAAATTAAATGCTGAATATAAAACATAGAGGATGGCGTCTAACACTTCAGGACCACTTGATAACTGTTGCTTTTACTATTTTAAAGTAATGTAAAAAGTTTGAGGGTAGAGTTTTTACATCGAGCTTTTCCATACATTTCTAAAATTGGAGGATATATTTACTTTTCCAGATATAAGATTTGGAATGACTGACACTGTATGTGTGTGTAAATAAACTAGCATGTGCATGCATGATCAAAGGTTGGGGGTGGTGCCTAACAAACCGTATGAGTGACTTTCCTGTGGGCTCTGCATGTTTCGTCACATTACTCTATAGGCTTTTGCCTCTTTATATCAGTTTTGATGTGAAGCACATTTTCCATTAAGAATTGACAGGTTCCCCCTTTCCACTGTGGTAACAAAGTGAGAATTGTGCATCACATCAAAAGAAGGCCATCTTTGGATGGAAAGGGGCTCAAAGATGGCATCATAGAGTGGGTATGCTGTGTTTTCCTAAAAAGGGATGGACAGCTCTAAATTTCAGAACTAATGTCCGTCAAAATGTAAAAATCTGGCTTCTCCTTTATATAGAAATGGCGATAGGGGAGAAGTGGGTGAAAGCGAAGCTTGAGAGTCCAACTTTGATGTGACCTTTTCCTTATAATTGTAGACCACGAAATAGCTGTGTTGAGATATTTTTTTGCCATTACCTAAATGCTCTTTTGCTTCTCTCTTTTTCTTTCTCTCTCTAAGCCCCTTCTTTGTTCTGTGGGTTTTCTTTTGTAACTCCTCCAGACTACAGCTTTGTTCCCCCTTCTTCCACTCCTTTCTGGTCAGGTACTGCTTTACTGCTTTTATATGTCTTTTCCACTTGCTTCTGTTTGCAAATATAATATTTTGACTTCTGTGTATGGCTTCTCGTGTAGATGCATCTCCTCACAAATAGTCCCCAGAGTCACATTCCCACTGTGTAGTTCCCTCTTTTCTGTCATATAGTCATTGTTTGTCATGACATCTCACTCCTTTGGTCTTGGGTGTGTGCTCATGTTACATATTTCTGTCAGACATTTTTTTTTAATCTGTTGGGGGAGAGGTTAGAAAGGGTTGAGGGCTGAAAATATAAAGTAGGGGATGAACCACTCTACTAAAATCATTAGTTTCTTGAGGCTCAGAAATTTAGTTGAGGAAAGCCAATGTTTACGTAGTCCCATTAACAAAATAAACAGAACCAAAACCCCAACTTTGTATCCAACTAGAAAAGTGAAGTTAGTGTCGCTTGGAAGGATGACCATGCCCAACAGTTTGTGTACAGCCATTCTGGTCTTGATTTCTGTCATTAGTTCGAGAATATGATGGCTGTTTACATGTCATGTAAGGGAGTACATTATGGCTAGGTCAAGTATGTTTTCTTACAGATTTTTAAAAAATTAACTGTAAGTCCCAGTGGAATAATAACCTTTAGTAGCAGAAAGACCTTCGATGTCAGCTAGCAGAGACCTTTCATTTTATAGGTGAGAAACGTGTGGCCTCGAGGGTTAAAGAGACCTGTGCAAGGTCGCACGGTTACGTCGATGATTGTTTTTTCCATCACAGGGGTGTTTTTATGGGCACCAACTCTGAGAGTAGTGCCCCAGTAATGGGACAGGTTTCGGTAAGAAAACTCTTAAAGTGGTTTGTGTCCAAACAGTAAAATAAAATGACCTATTTTTACTCCCTTTACAGTTCTGAAATCTAGAGCATTGCTCTTCATTTGTCTTATGATAGACACCTGGAGACTGAAACTGTCTGTCACTGCCAAGCCCTGAGTAACAGGCCAGCGGTCCCTGCCTCCAAGCGGGCAGGCTCTTTCAGGCTAACACCAGTCGTAACCGTGGCTGCCTGGGCACTGGGGACTATTAAAAATACAGATGTGTGGCATTTCCCATTTGTTTCTTTTTCTTATACTTCCGTTCCTCCACCATTTAAGGTTTATAATGTCCCACCATTCCCAGGGAAGTGATTCTCAGAATCACCGCACATATAATTAAAAACATTTTATGACCCCAAGGAGCAACAGGTAGGGAAGTTAGTATGAAATGTGTCACCGAACAGTAGGGAAGAACAAACGAACAGCTTGAACAAGAGTTTCTCTTTCAGGGCAGGCTGGGTTAGGGCAGGGAGGGAGTGAGCTCTTCTCCTACCACAGAACAGATCAGAATTTAGAAAATGAACACTCTGACATCTTGTTTTTGAGCACATTTCTTCAGCAAAGGTTTCTATACCTACAGTATTTGAAAGGACAAATTGATGGTGTTTATGCGTTCTCCCAGTGAAACATGAAATCCTTTATAAAACAACTGAGTTTGTCCCCAAATAGTTTTAACACCTCCCCCCCCCCCAAAAAAAAAGGCTGTTTAGGGGAGGAAGAGCCATTTAACTAGAAGAAATGACATGGATTCAAGAGGAGAATTTGAGAGCAAAACATGGGTTGTTTTGCGTCTCAGTTGAAATTATGAGGTAAAAATGTAAAGCTTTTACCTTAGAGGTTCTCATTAGAAATGGATTACTGTGCCCATCAATAGGAAATTTATGCTAGTTATTTTAGATTCTATCTCGACTTGGATAGTAATTTAGATTTTTTTTTTTTTTTTTTTTTTTACAAAAACTAGTGTCTGTTTTGAGGTTCTTGTGAAGAATGAAGCAGAACAATGGTTCTTTAAGCATTATGAGGTGAACTTGACTACACCTGACTGAATTGAAACAGCAGTTGTGCTGCTTTCAAGCTCCTCTGCCATTATCACTAGTCTGTAGTGAAATCATGGCCGTGCATTCTGGTAGCATCTAGAACATTCATCTGCGCAGGCGCTGATGGGTGTGAAACTGCAAGTCCTTTCTGACTCGCCGTCATCTCTTTACAGTGCTAAGTCCGAAAGTGCTGGGCATTGCCATCGCGCGGTATGACTTCTGTGCCCGAGACATGCGAGAGTTGTCCTTGCTGAAAGGTGATGTGGTGAAGATTTACACGAAGATGAGTGCGAATGGCTGGTGGAGAGGAGAAGTCAATGGCAGGGTGAGTTGACCTTCTGGATGTGCTCGTGTGGGTGAATGAAGGGGACCGGGCAGTGGTTGGCACCCCCCGCGGGGGCTGGGGAGAAGCCTTCACTGCACAGAGCCAGGGCTCTGGAGCGTGGTGGGGGTCCTCCCTGAAAATAGGCACTCAAGAAGACGATGTTGAAGGAATACGATCGTGGCATAAATAAAGTTCACCTGGGCAAGTTTGATGGCTTCCTCTTTGGAGAAGGATTGAGGAACATTTCAGTTCTTTTTAGTCCATAAGCCTCAGAGCATAAATTTTATGTGGAATACAGAATATTTATAAGAGCTGCTGATCTAAATTGGAAAGAACAGGACCTAGCACCTCTGTCTTTGTGTCCTGTTCTATGGCAGAAATGGGAAGCGTTAAGTAAGAGAGCCCTATTATACTTAATTTACATATTTGTTTGTGTGCTACCAGATTAGCACACTGTGTTGGCTTATTTTATTCCTCTGTCTCTATCACTCATGCTATCAGGTTTCTAGGGCAGTTAAATCAATCTTCCTTACCTACAGTGGCCATAAAACCTCAGCTCAATCGGGGTGTTATAAAAATGAAATGCTCTGTTTGTAGAACCCTCTGGAATGCCAGATGCAAAGTCATGTTGCTACGGTGGCTGCTTTTCTTTTTTAGGTGGGCTGGTTTCCATCCACGTATGTGGAAGAGGATGAATAAATTGCACTCTGGCGTTGTACCCGGCACCAGAAATCTCAGAGAAGGGATACGCAGAAGCCTGCACAGCACTGTCGATTAACTGAAGTGTTTAAAAAGCCACATTTCTGGCTATTCAACTTCCTCCCTCCTCTTCCCCTCCTAAGTCTTAATGCTGGGATTTCTAAAGATGCTGGTACTGACAGATTAATGGCTTGCCTCGAGCTGTTCAAGAAACAGCCTGCCAGTCTGTCATTGTCGGGGACCAGGGCAAAGCCCAAAGCTTCTTTTCCCAGAAGAGCCCTGCAAACACATTGGCTCGTGTTGCTTTTTACTCCGTGCGGTCAAACACCATGAATGCCAGCCATTAGTAAATGTGGAACACATAGTTACTTTCTTCTCATGTGCCATTCGCCAGAATTTTGGATGGTACAAAGAAGTGGAAGTTTCATTTTGCTTTTCCCAGCATGAGGAAAAATTTGAGTTTTGCTATTTGAGGAGCTTACAGGAAAGGTCCAACACTACTCATGTCTTCAATTGCTTCACAAGGTGACTCACTGCCTGGCAAACACTTTTACCCCCAGATGGGACTCGTGATAAACTAGAAGAGGCAAATGCTCAGGTTTGCTTCCTAAGTGACGTATCCCAGAGGGCTTTTAATTATTCATTTGATGTTCTGATTATATTTGCAAACCTCTTTACAAAAAAAAAGTACATAAAAGGGAGCGTCTTCATATTAAATTTTCACAACCTTCATGATTTCATGGGGTTATTTTGGAAATGTGTACTTGAAATAATCTGGGTTGGGTATGTTCTAGGTAGTTTCAAGTAACCTGGGTAAGGTGATGTTGTTTACAGAAACAGACTAAGGGCTATAATTGAGAGTAAGTCATTTTATAGAAGCAACATCTATAAAATAGGCCTTCCCAACCCCCCCCCCCCCCCCCCTCCCCCCCCCCCCCCCAAAAAAAAAGGCCTGGTACATATCTGCTGAATCTCACTTTTTCCTGGAGTATTTACAGTAGCACAGATAACTTTGCTGAGGATCTTATAAGGGAAACACAGCTGGGTCCGTTACGCATTTCTGGGCCAGGAGGGTCACTAAGGCTTTTCTGGTCTTACTCACTGTGGGCTCCCAGCTTTCGCTAGGACCTTCTCATCTGCTGGCCCTTTTGGGATATGCGCTAACTGGTAGGAAGATCAGTTTTGCAGTGCATTTATTTGACCAAGCTTTTACTTTTTATGTGACAAGTTTAAATATGTTCTTCCTGGGATATACAGAGTCCTCAGTCAAGGCAGTCAAGTTAAGACACTAACTTGGCCCTTTCCTGGTGATGTATTTTCTCCAGAGCGTTTCATGTTTGAAGACAACAAAGCCAAAACGTTAGAAGCATTAACTTACTAGAGCCAAACTAGGAACATTCAGTTCTGAAATTTTAGGTCATCTCTGAAATATGAGGTAGGTGTGGCCTGCCCTCTCCCCGACCCACCTTAATTCTAGAACTTGATGTTTAGTAGACACATACCCCTTCAGAGACCTTTGTGAGCTAGGACTTCTCAAAAGATAGATTCAGGACCTTTACCTCAGAATTATGTAAACTGTGATCGCGTTTTAGAAGAGTTATTTGCTAAAACCAGTTTTTTGTATATGTGTAAATGATCACAAAAGTGAATTTTATAAAATGTTCTGTATAGTCAGGTTGTACCCTTGTGTTCTCTTGGAGCGGATTCTTTCCTATGAAGTCTTATCTGCGACTCTGTGTCTCGGGAATGTTTTGTCTGTTACTTCAGCCACGTGTCGTTGTGGAGAAAGTCACATCACACAAATTGAAACACTCCTGTGTACAGTACTGTAGCTTGTACTGTTTTTTATTGTTATTTTAGCCAATAGATTCCCCCCCCACAAGTGATGTTTGGTCTTCTTGTTGCATTTCATGGACCTGGGGGCTTCCTAGCAAAGGACTTTAGAGCCCTTTTTCACATTACCAATTACATCTTTGTTTAATACTTTGTATTGGAAATTTTAAATGCTGCGGATTTGTGTAGATTTCTAATACCAAAGACGAAAGTAAACGTTTTTTTCCATATGCTTTGTCTTGCCGGTAAGCAGCCATTGTGTAATATGGTGAATTAGAGTGGTATTTCACTTTGTAATATTTTGTAAATATGTCGATACAATAAATAGTTACTACTTGCATTAAATTGATTTCTTGAGAGTTGAAGAGCTTTCCATGAACAATTCCATAATTCAACATATACCAACCTTATAATAAACATGGGAATAGAAGCCCTGATTCTGTTTAGATTTAGCTCGGGATTGCTGCCTCAGTTATGAACAGTGACCTGTAAGGTTTGCTTGGTGGTCACATACAACGTCACCCTGACCTGTTTACTATGTGTCACACACTGTTCTAAATGCTTTCTGTGGACTAACTTCTAACAACTCCAGAAGATAGGACCCAGCTTCATCGCCATGTTTCAGAAGAAGACACTGAGGCATCACAAGAGGTTTGCCACTTGCCCCAGATCACACAGCTGGTAAGTGTGGGAACTGGGGTTCTGACTTGGGCAGTCCAGCTTCAGAGCCACTACTGCATTGTATGAAGCAAAAGAGAGATGAGATATGTTTCTAAGATTACATAGCCAAAGGAAGCTATGTGATGCAAAAGAGTGAAGATGAACACACTTCAGGAACATTTACCTGTTCTTGCCTTATAGAGGAAAACGTCAAAAACAGATATTTCCTAGAGAGACTGTGTCAGAGACTGAACTTTTTGTCTTGATTCAAATTTTGCACAGAAAATAATGAACTGCTAAAGCAGAAAGATCCAGAGGCAAATTTCCTTTGCCAGAACAGGCCTGAGGATTATCTGTGGTGAGGGGGGTGGGGGCAGCCTTGCTCAGAAAAGGATGGGAGCCTGTTCCCCAGGAGTAGATAATAGCTGCTTCTGCTTGCGCTCACCAGCCCAACTGTGCTCAGAAATACAAAATCCCCCTATTTCCTTATGGTACAGTGGGTGATCCGGCCCTGTTCCCTTCAATTGGTGTCTTTGGTGTCTTTGTTTTATCCCTTCTCTTTGACATTTATGTGACTTTTAGGCCTTCGATCAAATCATCACCATCCTCACCACCACTGAGGTATTTAACGTGGGAATACATGCTTTATAACATTCCAGTGTATTCTGTCTTGCATCCAGGAACTGAAGTAAACCACATGGATAATGAGTCTCCAGGTCTGTCTGACAGCAGTTCAGAAGAGCGGTGGAGAGCTTGGCCCAAACAGCAGACCACGTGTGTAAGTCCATATCCCTCCCCTCCAGGCCATGAGAGGCGTCAGCCATTCAGGGTAACAATGGTACGCGTTTGAGAGGATGGTTGTGAGACTCAACTGAGGTAGTACCCATGCAGTGAAAGTGTACCTGACATAGCCTGAACCATTTTTGTTGTCCTCACTCTTGTCAGATGGATTTGCTGGCAAATTTGAGTGGTTGCCATATTAATCTTTGAATTCCTTTAGTGTAAGTCAGCCTAATTTATTGGATTAAGGAGTGGAACTCTGCAGATCCTAAATTAGTCTCTCTAGGAAGCCAATTCAACCATTTGATTGTCATGGGAAAAGTGGGAGTTCTAGCATCTGTGAGATCAGAGTTCAAACCCCAGCTTTGCTATTGACTTTGGTGAAGTCAATTTTCTCTTCTCTAATAAAAGGATAATTATAAGTGTATGAGGGGCTCATATGAAAGATGCCCAGGAAAAAAGCCTGGCACATTGGGGGTACTCAAGAAGTATTGATCTCCTTCCCTTTGTGAACTTTAAAATACTCAGGAGTCAAGTTATATACTTGCAGCTTTTGTTTTGAATACTAGAGCTAATGCTTTGTTTCTTAGACGTGCTTTAATTTTGAGAATTCAACTTACAGATGGAATAAAATGTGTGTATTCGGGAAGATTAATATGCAAACCCACAAACAATCTCAGAAGTTGAGTTTAACAGCTCCACATTATTTTCACTAGGAAAACAGTTTTCACCCAGCTCACTTAGACTCAGTCCATTAGTCACCTCATTTTTCACTGAAAATAGTTTTCTGGGATTGGATGGACTCTGATTAGGAATGTTATGCCCTCATGTCTTGCAGAATTCAGAAGGCAACTTATTGCAAGTAATGGACAAGTCTGTGTTTTAATAGACACCAGAGTCCGTGTTGAGTTCTGAGCTGGGGGAAGGTGAGCTCCTGCATGGCTGACGTGTCCAACCCATCGACTACTGCCAGAGCCTGGTCCCCTTTCTCACTGGCCAAATGAGCCTGGGCAAAGCACAGAAGATCTTCTCTGAAAATGAGGAGGTTAACTGGTTGAATTCTGTTACTTCGATTTTAGCTCCAGTTTTGTGAAATTCTGGGTGGTTTTTTTTCATGGTTCAGAATAAACTCAAAGCCTTCATCAAAGCGTGCAAGTTTTAAAATATACCAGCACTAAACATACAAGTCAAATATCGTTGTATTGACAAGTAACTGCATAATCATGTCATGGCTGTAAGTGGCACGAGGGCCTGCCTTATTCATGGTGGTGTCAGTGACAGTCGGTCAGTGGATTCTTGTGTGAGGACTTGTGGGCAACAACTCGAGACTCTGCAGCCGAACAGCTAAGCGAGCCTTGGACTTGGACTCTAACAGTGGAGCTCCATATGGATGGTTTCCACTGAACCTCAGAAACCACAGCCACCTGCAGGACCCCTGGAGATTGGCCAGTTCTTGGCTGATGACATGACACAACCTCTCTCCGAATTAATGGCTTGCATCACCTCAGCACCTCTGCCACAGCTGCAGTATGTTTGAGTTACTCCTGCGGCCCGCCCACAGGGGGCAGACATGCAAGTGGGCTATACATAGTCAAGATTTGCCTCCTGCCACTAACACACAGTAAACAGAAACCTCCCTGCATTTGCAATCCACAGCTCACAACGTCTTTTCAGACTTCGGTGCATCCGATTTGGAGCAGCACCTGAAAGGCAGGTAGGCTGGTCTCGTTCTCTGTCCACTAAAGAGATGTGAAGACTGAGGCTTGGCAGAATGATCTGGCCTGCCCAAGGTCAGACTGATGGAGGCCTCAGGCTGAAACTCTTGGCAAAGTAAAGATTCAAAGCCAGGTATCCTGGCCCTAAGTCAACCACTCTTTACTCTCCTTTGTGATACAGCGATGCATGGGAGCTTCTGAGTTTTCAAAATTATTTCTGTAATTCCTAGGGCCTTACTTCCTAGAATCATTCAGGGAGCTGCTATCTGCACTGTGGGCAGCTGCTGAGATCCTAGGTCCAGTGGAAATGTGGCTGGGTCACCACCCTTGCACCTCTCTCTTGCTGTCAGCATATACTGATGTGATTGAAATCTCAATTTTTTTTTTTTAAGATTTTATTTTTAAGTGGGGCGCCTGGGTGGCTCAGTGGGTTAAAGCCTCTGCCTTTAGCTCAGGTCGTGATCTCAGGGTCCTGGGATTGAGCCCCACATCGGGCTCTCTGCTCAGCGGGGAGCCTGCATTCCTCCTCTCTCTCTGTCAAATAAATAGTCTTTTTATTTTTAAGCAATCTCTACACCAAATGCAGGGCTCGAACCCATAACCCTGAGATCAAGAGCCAGGTGCCACTGAATTGTGTCAATCTAATAATGACGCAAGAGTCTGATCAGAGAATGTTTGAGTTTTTTAATGATTTGAATGATCTCTCCTCAGAAAGGGGAGGGTTTTGTTGTTTGCTTTGTTTTCAGTGATAATTTTAAGATCTGCCTTCTTTTCCCAGTTGGATATTCTATTTTGGTACTCACATGTGTAGGCAGTATACTAGGGGTTTGGTATATGTGATTGAATTTATCTTATTTAACCCTTCAAAGAATCCATTAAACACTGGGATTATCCCATCTAAATCAGAAAATCTCTAGTCCTGGCTGAAGGAGTCTTATACATGAGGGCTAGATATTAAGACACGTTGGCCTGCTTTACTATCGTATTTGACCTTTTTGTCTAAGAAGCAAGAGGGATTAAGGGTTAAGGCTTCATGAGGCCTTAGAACCAGACTGGCTCTACCACTCACTAGCTGTACAATGTTGGGCAAGTTGCTTACACTGCTTGTTTCTCTAGAGTTAAGAATGCGGTGACAGTAACGCCTTATGTCAAAGGGTTTTTATGAGGGTAAATGAAATAATATGTAGAAACAAGAGTTTTAAATTTGCATCTGGGCCACCATTTTTAATGTAACATATATAAAAATAACTATTCCAGATTTTAAAAGTTAACTCAGACATGAAAAACATAATCTCTTTTGTATGTATATTGGCCTTTGGACGAAGCATGTTGAGTTATTTAATTCCTCCCATTCACAATGCTTTAAGAATGATGTGTTAGGAGCACCAATCAAGCATGATGCAGAGTGTATTTGTTATCTACTCCTATGTAACAAACTACCCCCACACATAGCAGCCAAGTTCAACAAACCTTTGTTTCGCAGGAATCGGGGTAGATTCAGTGGATATTTCTGGCTCAGGATCTCCCACGAGGCTTCCACCAAAGTGTCAGCTGCCGTCGTCTCACAGTTCCACTGGAGAGAGTCTGCTTCCAAGCCTGCTCACAGAGGCCTCTCCACAACATGGCAGCTGGCTTCTCCCAGAATGAGCCAGCCAAGAGCACTCGAGGTGAGTCTCTTTATAACTTATCTCAGAAGTGAGAGCCCATCACGCAAGTGCTACTCTGTTCTTTAGAAGTGAATTATTAAATCCAGCTCACACTCAAGGGGAGGGGACTTCACAAGACATAAATACCAGGAGAAGGGGCTCGCTGGGGGCCCTCCTAGGGGCTGCTTACCACAGCTGGGTAAATTGAAAGATTATTTAAGTCAAGTATGCAGTCTGTCTAAAGGGCCCGGGTTAGTTTGGAGAAAATTAGTAGACTACAGTTGAGTTCCTGGTTAAAAAAAAAAAAATTTCCCGAGGATTTCTTAAAAACAATATTTACTATTTCAGGTTCTACAGTGAACACAGGGGTGTATAAGAGAGTGAAGTCTCCTTAGGGGAGCTCATTTTGTTTATCTTATTTAGGAAATGCCCTTCCTGAGGCTCAAAGTATTGAGAGAGGGAAAGGGGGCTGGGGGAAGTGGAGAAGGAGAGTTTTCAGACACATCAGAAGTTGGTTCGTTCTCACAGAAACAAAGATGGAAGCAGCAACTAGATATGCCTTGGAAGAAGCTGTTGAAGATTTAAAATTAAAATCCCACAAATGTAGTGATCTGAAGGGGCACGTGCACCCGAATGCTTATAGCAGCAATGTCCACAATAGCCAAACTATGGAAAGTTTGAAATTTGTTTACGGAAACTAGCTGTCCATCAACAGATGAATGGATAAAGATGTGGTGTATACACAACACAATGGAATACTACACAGCGATCAGGAGAAACGAAATCTTGCCATTTGCAACGACCCGGACAGAACTAGAGGGTATTATGCTAAGTGAAGTAAATCAATCAGAGAAAGACAATTATATGATCTCTCTGATATGAAGAATTTGAGCGGGGGGGAGGTGGAGGAGGGAAATGAAACAAGATGGGATCGAGAACGAGAGAAACCATAAGAGACTCCTAAACTCACGAAACAAACTGAGGGTGGCTGGGTTATGGACATTGGGGAGGGTAGTATGTGCTATGGTGAGTGCTGTGAAATGTGTAAGCCTAATGATTCACAGACATGCACCCTGGGGCAAATAATGCATTATACGTCAATAAAAAATAGATGACTTAAATACTAGGTAACAAAAAATATAAAATCCCCACGACTCTGGCAAATCATTAGTTCATTCATTCAAATAGTATGTACTGAGCTCCTTAGATGTACTTCACCATTCTAGGCTTTGAGGATACGGTGCTGAACCTGACAATCCTTACACTTGATGAGCCAACTTGCTCGCAGATGGTGACAAGCAATAAGCAGATACATAAAATTTGGTCCTGGTAAGTGCCATGGGGTGGAGGAGGGGAGCAAAATAAGCGAAGAGAGTGTTACTCTCTGGAGGATAGTCAAGGAAATGACTTTTGAGAAAAACCAAATTTGAGAGAACAGCAGTCTATTGCAGGAGGGAGGAGGTTGGAGAGAGTTATGAAGAAGGGAGTGACCGACGATGTCAGAGGAGGAGATTGGGCAGGTTTTGTGGTAAAGGGGAAGACGGAAGCCACTGGAGGGTTGGAAGCAGCGGCACGATGTGATCCCACTCCTGTCTCAGAAAGCGAACACTCAGTGCCATGGACTGAGGTAGAGCCGAGGCTGTGACGTCAACCCTGTTTACCATTTTTCTCCAAGTAGCTCCTATATAACCTGCTCGGGCTGCTCTAACAGTACCACACACTCAGTAGCTTAAACAGCAGCAACATACTGTCTTTTAGTGCTGGAGGCCAGCAGTCCAATATCAAGGAGGGAAGAATATGTTCCTGAGTTCTCTCTGAACTTCTGGTAGTTCTTTGAGTTGTGCCAGAGAATACTAATCTTCCCCTGTGTGTGTCTGAATTCCCCCATTTTTAGGTAAAGATACCAGTCCTATGGGGTTAGGGTGCCTCCCTTCTCTAGGATGACTTCACCTTAATGAGTGACATCTGATGCTCCCATTGCCAAGTGAGGTCACATTTTGTGGTCCTGGGGTTGGGACTATAACATGTGAATCTGGCAGGGGGCACAGTTCAACCCAAAATAACTCTCTTAGATTCTCAGAGACTTTCCTGAAACATAAAAGCTTCAGCAGAGGTTAGGGGGTGGGGGGCAGCTGCCCAGCCCCGAGGAGTGTAAAGGAAGGACAGACTGGTAGAAATTGAAGTAGTTGCCAGTGGAAATACCACTTTTACCCATGTATTTTTCAGCTTCTCAGCATTCAGCCCCAAGTGAGTTACCCCTCCTTTTTTTTTCCTCACCCTCCCTGTCAGGAATGCACATCTTCTCTCCAGGAGAGGAAGGCTCCTAAGCACTTTTGTGCGATGAGCTCATTAGGAACAAGCAACCTATTTAAATGAATTAATGAAATGCTCCAGAATTCTGTGCAAATTAAACCTGCATAATAAGAAAAAGGGAGGAAAAGTGTGCCATGGTTTTGTAGAGGAGTGGGAAATGCCCTTGGTGTTTATTACACTTAATGATGAGATATTGTTGCCTGAGTGGTTTGAAGGAGAAAATTTACATTAATGATATGTGGTGAAATGGATCTATATTAGTGGAAAAGAAACTGTTTTCTTTACTCTCTGGTCTACTTGTATTACATGATCCCATTTTTTCAGGTCCTGCCTCAAAGATGACATTTGCAAGTGGAACCTAATGGAAAGAGGGGAGAATAAACCCTAAATTAACAACCCTGGAATGATGCCGTGTCTGCCGCACCGTCAGTTCAGAGCTGCTGAGCAGAAAGACCCAAACAACAATCTGGTGTGCTCTCTTGGGACTTCTGAGCACGGCCTGAAATACAATTAAAATTGTGCAAAATGTCCAACTTGAACTTGTAATCACAGAGGTTATTTTTAAAACAATTAGCCCTTTCAAAGTTCTGAAGATGTTAAAATTACATATAGTTTTTTCCAAGACAATTCTGTAATACAAATAACAGGAGCGAGACTATGGCAAAGCAGGTTTTAGTCTTGCCTCCTTCCACTGATAAGCCAAGAAACTGAGTGGAACCTCTAACCTTTCTAAGGTTCAGTTTCCTCCTCTGTATGATGAAGGCATCCAATTTGACCACTGCTGAGTCTACTTCTGATTTTAGCATTCTATCTTCCTGCATCAAACCAGTTGGTGAAGATTTGGCCAGGGAATCAGATTTGTAAATGGGACAGAGAATTGAGGCTCCAACAAAATTGGAATGGACAGATTTAAAGGGCAGAGACTTGAACCAGTTTCTTAACTTCATGTCACGTAGACAATTGTAAGAGCCCCCATCTGTCATCCCTACTCCCATTCCTGCCCCCACCCAATCTTGTGATTATATCACTTCATTTCTTTTTTTTTTTTTTAAAGATTTATTTATTTATGAGAAAGCGAGAGTGGGGGGAGGAGCAGAAGGAGGAGGCCAAGCAGTCTCTGCACTGAGCATGGAGCCAGACACACGGCTTGATCCCACAACCCCAAAATCATGACCCAAGCTGAAATCAAGAGTCTGATGCTCAACTAACCTACATGCATGGGTGCTAGAGACACATGGTGGATGAAACAGACAATCCCGGCTCTGACAGAACCTACTTTATGGTGGCAAGAACTGGCAGGCAGTTAAGAAATACACATAAGATCAGGAAGCAATAAACACAATGAAGAAAAAGCAGAGGTAGGAGACAGTAAGAGGAAAGTACTACTTCAGACGTGGCTACCATGGAAGGCATCTCTAGTGAATGTTCAGAGATCTGAAGAAATGGGGGAAGGAGCCATGTGGGTATCAGGGTAATGCACTGTAGGCAGAGGGAAGGGCCCATGCAGAGTCGTGGGGTGGGCTTGGTGTGGTACTTCCCAAAAACAGCATGTGGATCTGCGATTCTAGAGTAGAGTGAGCAAGGGAAAGGCTGGAAGATAAGTTAGCTAACTTTGGACCAAATCATCTAGGGCCTAGTGGATAATGGTAAGGGCTTTAGGTCTTATTTTGGGGAAAACCAGTGGAAAGTTTTAAGCAGGGAAGGAAGATGATCATATTTTTTTCTTCTGGCTTCTTGGTGGAAGTTTTATTAAGGGACACAAGAGGGGAAGGAGGGAGGTCATAAAAGCGCTACTGTGTAACCTAGGTGAGACACGACGGTGGCTTATACTGGGATGATGTCACAGGACGTGTGAGAAGTACTGGGATTTCTGATATATTCTGAAGCCCCTGCTGGCCTTGCCTATGGCTTGAATTTAGGATGATGAGAAAAACAGAATCATTAAGGCTGATGTCAACATTTTGACTTAAATACTGTTTAAGCACATGCCTGGTGCCATACATGGATGGTAAGGGTGAGCGGCTAATTTGGGAAAAGCGGCGATAGATCAACTATTCAGTTCTGGGTATAGTAAGCTTAAGATGCCTGTTAGCCATCTAGGCACAATTGCTAGGTAGGCACTTGGTTATGAGTTTGGAGATGAGGAGCATATTAGATCATCTTAGCAAATGAGTGTAGGAGAAGCAAGCCAATGACTGAACCCTGGGGCTCTCTAGTGTTTACAGTTTGGGTGGAGGAGACTCCAGCAATGGAAGTAAATCACAGAAGACCATCTACAGACTTTCCCCACCACACCTACCAACCTATGTACATCTGCACCAACATCCTTCCTTCTTGTTACATGAACTGCCCATACTCCTGTCCAGAGGCACCAATTCCCTGACACATGGGAACCCATTCCTTCCCCTTTCCTCAAGAACATCTTTCAGTGATTATTCCCTTTCTATGCTGCAAATTCGGTCTTTATTTCTCTACCAGACCCTTCCCAAAAGCATACAAATAAGCTTCTTAAAAAAGAAATAAAAAGGAAAAGCTCTATTTCCCCCCATATTCCCCTGACTACTATCCATTTTATGATCTCCTCTAGAGGAACATCCTTCGAAACAATTGGCTAAAGTTACTAACATTGATTCTTACTCTATTCCTTGCACCTACTTCAATCTGACCTTTGACCTCAATATTCCACCAAAACCTTCTCCAAAAAACCTCCACATTGCCAAATCCAGAATCAACTCTCAGCAGCATTTAAACTGCTGACCACAACTCTGTTCTCGAAATAATTGCTTCACACAGAGATACCATTCTTTCTTTCCTTTCCTACCTCACTAGCTGTTTCTTCCCAAACTCTAATGCATTCTACAAGTATTTAATGCCTATTCTGTGCCTCCATTGTTCTTACCACTGGACATACAGCAGTGAACAAGCCAATGCCCTTTGTGTCATGGAGCATAGCACATTCTAGTAGGTAGAGATGGACAATGATGTTCTGGAAGCCAGATGAAGACGATGCTTCAAGAAGGAAGGGGGATAAGCGGCACAAGTGATGGTGACAGACTAAGATGAGGGCTGAAATAAACCACTGGACCTGGCAGCTGGGAGTCTGATGTTCATCTTGATAGGAGTTTTAGTGAAGGAGTAAAATAAAATTGTTTGGAGCAGATTCCAGATAAAAAAGCAGGGGAGAGGTGGTAGCAAGCATACTCTGCTCCTTTCGAAGTATTTGGAGATGCCTTAGTGTTCCTTCTCTCTCAGGCATTTTCTTATACATTTCATTTCTCAGGTCTCAGCTTAGATGTCATTTCTCAGGAGAGTATTCTCTGACCACCTAATCTAATTTGTTCTTCCTCTGTCATTTTCTCTCTCAGGCCCATCTTATTTTCCATCACTATACTATCA
>CM053606.1:78885949-78925303 GCA_028646535.1 Procyon lotor | reverse complement strand
GGACGACATCTGAGAGGCTGCTGTACTCAGAACCACCTGGAAGGTTTGTTAGCAAGAGCTTCTGGGCTCCACGGCCAGCACCTCTGATTCAGCAGGCCTACAGTAGGACCCAAGAAGTTACATTTCTAACAAGTTCCTATGGTATGCTGAGACTTTCAGCCCAGCACCCCACTTTGAGCATGACTTCTACAGACCAACTTGTATGCCTAGATTACTTTCTGCCCAGGCAGCATTGCTGACTATGTAGATGCTATGAACTAATAATGCAACACCAGGACAAAACAGAATTCAGCCTGCCTTGCTACAATTTTATTCTAATTAACATCTGCTCTCTCTTGGGCTCTCTGAAAAACTTTTGATGTATTTGTAACCACCACCAAAATGAGTTGATGCAAAAGTTCAATTGCCAAACATTTCATTTGTGATGAGAAAGGATTTTCCTTTCTCTAATCTGAGAGATGTTTTGTTTTGTCTTCACTAGTGACTCGAGCAGGTGTTTCTTTCCCTCTGACATCTGGCAGGCCACAATGGCTCAGAGGTTTCTGATCTTTTCTTACCCTTTACCCCTTGGAATCTTGAGGTTATAAGGCCTGGGGTTTGCTCTGTTGTAGGGATCTTTGACAATTTCAGCTGTAGCTCTTTAAGCCTCAGATAAAAATCTGTGGCTTCTGGAAGCCATCAAGCCAAATGAAAAAGTTTCGGATATACTACCCACCTTGGCATTCTTCAGGGATACGATCCAAGACTAATCAGTTCTCCACCTGGAGAATTCCAAATACAGTCTGCTCCTTCTTACCTTAGTGAGACCCTCTGGAATATAGCTTTGAGGAAACGAGCCGAAACACCACCACCATCACCTAAAGAAAGCAGTACAAAGAGTTCAGCAGAGAGAGAAAATGGGGGCAGAGAGGTTTTCAGAACTATATCACTGGTGCCTAGAAAAGAGGGGAAAGTGAAATAGTGTAAGACCGTGACTGAGTCCTTGCTTGCTGGATGGGTAATCACTTTTAGAGGGAATTGCAAAGGGAGACTGGGAAGGGCTAAGTTATTATTCTTATATTTTAGTTCATAAGCAAAGTCAGTGCCCATTTTGGCTACAGAAGGAACTGGTACAGAGCCAAGGGCATGATTTGTTATGGGCCTGGGCAGGGCTAATGTCCAGCATGAATGATCAGGCATGTAGAGCTGGGGCTAGAAGTTGGTCAGACAAGTAAGAACAGGGCTGTGGTTACAGACTCCTGACAGAGGCAGACAGGCGAAGGGGCAGAGACGACTCACTTTATTGAGCAATCCCCAGGGGCCTGCCACGGTCAGAAGGGTGTGTGCTTGGGGTCTGTGCGGTTAAAGAGCTCCTTCAGGGAATGAGACAAGCAAAGGCATGTTGCCAGATAAAATACAGGACACTCAGTTAAATTCAGATTTCAGGGACACAATGAATATTTGGGACAGTCCTACACTAAAAAAAAAAAGTCCTTGTTGTTCATCCAAAATTTCACCGGATGTCTTGTATTTTTATTTGCTAAACTTGGCAGCCCCTCATTCAGGAGACCTGGGTCAGATCAAGCGGGTGGCAGTGGCCTCATGGATGTGGGCCACACAGCCCCCAAGGGCTCTGCTCAGGAGGTGGGCTTGCTCTGGAGTAGCCCTGAGCTCCCGGGTCAGTGGGGGTATTGAGAGACCTGCTTTCACCAGGTCTAGGGGAAAGCTATAGGCCACGTCCAGGCAGACTTTGGACTAAGTTGTGAACTGAAAAATAATTAAAAACATTTCACATTTTTCCAAAACTTTTTTTTTTTTTTGAAAGCAAGAGAAAGGTAGGGAATCCTAGGGGCCAAGGGTGTGACTCCAGGCAGAGACTCTAAATGGGAATTCCCCATAGCTAGCTGGTAAGTGTGACCTAATAGGGCAGAGTGGGAGAGGAAGGTAATGGGCACCCGCTCCGGGCCAGACACTTTCTATTTGCTTCTGTATTTTCGTAACAGCCACTGTACCATAGGGAGATGGCAGTGCCTAGAACCTCCCTTTCCAGGGTCTGCCTTGCTGCCTTCTCCTCCTCACTCCCACCCCTCCATGCCTGTATCCTAAGCCTGGACTTGACTGCTCCAGTTTCCATGCAAAATCTTATTATCTAAACTGTGCCAACAGGAAAGTCTTCTGAAGCCTGGGGATGTGACACAGAGACTGAGCCTCTTAATAGTGGGAAGAAAAGTTAGAAGGTCATCTGAGCTCAGAGGTTCGGTGTGCCCTTCCAGGTGCTACAAAGATGGGTACATGCCATTCACAGAGCAGACAAGGCAGGAGCATGTAGAAGAGAGAGGCAGAGAAGGAGACAGAGATCAACTACTGAGAGCTTTCTAGTTCCTTACCACTGGCTTGGCAGAACCACTCCCTTATAATTCATCTCAATTTCATTTTTAAATTCTGAGTCGCTTCTTGTTCCTCACAACTAGTGTGTTGTGAACTAGTTGTTGCTATGAATTCTTGCTTACAACACCGCACGCGGCAAATAACTGATAACACCTGTCACTGACCCCAGTGCGGCCCACCGTAGCTGCCCCGCTGTGTATGGTTCCCACGTGCCTGCTTTTTCTGCAAAACCCTGCTGAGCCCTCTTCTCCCAGCATGACCGATGATGAGTATCAGGTGTTTCCCTGTTTCTCTCTCGCTCTCTCAGGTAGACAACAGAGGTGGCAAAGGTTTACCCAGACACAGAGACCAGAAGGTGATAGTTGCTGAGGTCCTTTGAAAGCAGAAAGCTGGGCTGGGCTTGCACGGTAGGTGAGACCAGGCTCTCCCAGCCACGCGGCCATCAGAAGAACCAGAGCTGCCAGGGAAGGCATGGATGAGTGGGGCCTGGTCCTCCAGCTGCCAGGCACTGAGAAGGTTTAAGTGAGGCAGCTGCAGGGTCAATGTAGAAGGCCAGAGACGGGACGGATCCCAAGAGATGCCATTGACTGGCTGGGCACCTGGGGCACAGGGAGGACACCAGACTCAGTGGTTCCTGCCCTTGAGAACTTACAGTTCAGCGGAAAAGGACACAACAACTAAGATATCTAAAAGTTAATTAATGCACGTGAGAGATGTACTGTGCAGAAGTTCCAGCTATGAGGACAGGGGTGACAAACTGCCCAGAGTTTAGTGTGGCCCAGCCCGCGAGGGAGTTGGGGCCCTCCCAAAGCAATAGCACCGTTCATACCGGGGACTCAAAATTTGTCTTGTGGGTTTGGGAGACCCAGTGGTTGGGTAAGTAGCTAGTTTCCTGAGTGGGAAGGGAGGATTGAGTGGTAGACAAAGACTAAACTTTGCAAGTTCTTCTTGGATTTTGTTTATCCAACCCCTTCCTGTCGGGTGAGGTGTTTGGGATCTTGGTCAAGTCAGAGAAATTAAATAATTCACAATTTACTTGAAGATTAACTTGTTAAATGACTGAATTACCAGAACTGGTCAGATACATTCTTTAACTGGATCTAGGACAGTCGGTCACGGCCATTGTGTGGGCATGAGCAAAGATGGGGCACAAGGCAGGAGCCTACCTGTGGTCCCTCCTGTTGTGTGGTCGCTCAGGGTCTGATCTTCCTCCCCGGGGTGGCCTGGCCATCTGCATATCTCAGAGAGTCTGCTTTCCTGTCAATACCTGGTAAAGAGAAGAAATAGGCAGAAGCAGGGGTATAAGATCTCAAATCAGAAGGGTGGCAAACTCCAGGTATTTAAGGGAAACTTATTTTTTTATTATCATATAAAACTTTTACCATTGGAAAGGCCTTGGGCATTAAAGATGTGAAATCCACAGGAAATTGACATTCAACTTAAGAGTCTGACTGACCTCACAGCTAAATGCTACAGCAACAGCCTTGGAGAGGCCATGGCTAACCCAAAGCTTGGGGAAGGCCTCCGATTTGTGACTAGGTTGTTCAGCAAATAGATTATTTGAGGAACTGATTTCTGGCAAACTGGTTAATCAGAGAGGTGGCTTTCAGAAACATGGGGATTCAGGGTACTGTCCTGTTTCCATCTGACTCATTTGTCAGGACTCTTTTAGATTCAAGGACAAACTCAAAATGTTTTTGCATTTGCAAATTTTTGCATTGGCAAAAATAGTAATTTACAAGAAGATGGGAGTATGCTACATAATTGGAGGAAGAATCAGGCAGCTCAAGGGGAAGGGCAGAGCCGCAGTGGGTTCTCAAGGGCCCCCCCCCCTCGGGCTGGCCCCCTGCTCGTGTGAGCCCCAATTCACTTGGGGTGTTCCTGCTTCTGCCACGAGACTACTGATAGGTCCCAGCCTCACATCCTCGGGCTCCCATGCCTGCAGTGGACTGACTTTCTGCCCTGTTTTGGTTTCAAGTTTGTGAACTTGAAACTCTCCAACTGGAGAAATGTACCCAAAAGCAGGGCGAGGCAGTTTCCAGAAGAAGGGGATAATTGGGGCAGACCAAAGAGTTCTATGTCACTTGCAGGCCTCCTGAGAAGCCAGGAAAGATGTCCTCGCCTTGTACACCCACAGCGTAGTTCTTGTTGATACAAAAGGACAAAAGTAGCCAATTCCGAAAATAAGCGGGCCCTCGAGCCTCTCATCTCCACCTGTCAGCTTAAAATGGTGATTCCCCGCCCCCCACCTTTCCCTCCGAGACAGCGGGGTCCCCTCCACCCCTCAGCTCAGTGGGCAGCAGATGGATGTTGCTAGAGGGAACAAAACCGCCGGCCAGATAGGGCCCCGCTTTGAACATGGCGGTGGCTGTTTACTAAATTCCACAGGGGTTTCTTCTGAAGGGGATGAAAGAGGGAGAGGACCGAGGACCCTGCTGAGAGGCTCTGCGGAGCTCACCAGGGCTCAGTGGGAATCAAGGCTGCCGAGCCGTCCAGCCCGGCCTCAGGAGCGGCCAGAAGTGCTGTCTGCGACACGTCCTTCATCTCCAGGAGAACCGGTGAAGAGCCCATCAGGCCGCCGGCTCCCGCCAACGACGCCATCAGCCCGCGCTGGAGTCCGCTTCTAAAATGGTGGCCGCGGCCCGAGCGCTCTCTGGTTCACGGAGGCCATATGGGCCAGGCAGGGATCAACGAGGGAACATCTGGCACAGAAACAACTCAAACAAACCCCACTGACTAATTTAAGAGTGTTGCTTCTCCATTGTTCTTCCTGCGGCCCCGTGCAAAGGTCACCCGGTGTGTGAAGGCTGGGAGAAGCCGCCGCTCCACCTACGGCCGACCCGGGGATCCGGCTTGTTTTCCTTAAAAGTCAATCGATTGCTCTTCCTTCCAAGCCGGAAACAGCAACTACCTATCACTGAATCCTGAATTCTCCCTAGTGTGGCTAGCCCCTCCTTGCTGGCCCCCAGGCACTCCTGTTTCTTATTAGCCATTTATCATCTTGCCTCAGAAGGCTCTCTTTTTAAAAAAAAAAAACTCTACTGAATTCAAGTGTGACCTGTTCTATTTCTGCAACTGAGCCTTTTCTCCTCTTGGTTCAATAAAGGAAACTGCAAATATTAAAGAGCATGAGAGAAAAAAGCCCAAATGCCTGGACCATTACTAGACAAGACTGCCTGTGGTTCTGATTTTGCTGGTTTATATAATAGCCAGAAATGATCTTTAAATTAAATATCCATTTTCTTTTAAATTATCTTTAATGGCACAATGCAACCATATAATTTTCAGCCTAAGGAGAGGGTTTGGTAGGATATCTGATCCTTCTTATATCCTCTCTGTTTGGGTCAGGATCACACATCACATAGCTTATTTTTGAAATTCTCCCCTGGAAACGATATATCTTTTCCTCAGAAGTTATTCTAATGTGTTAAAGGTTTGCTGGGAATAAGCCAGCTGTTCTGTGTTTGTCGGCCTCCTAGCTCATTGATAACCCCCAGCTGGCTGGCACAGTACCGATGCCTCCTGCTTCCCCTCCTCACTCGGTATCACATGCTCCTGGGGCTCTGGGTGCCCACAGTCATGGGATGATCAAGATTATTGTGGTTAGTCAAGATTATTCCTCCCTTGGGGACACCTAGAAATATTTCCTGATCCTATTTCCAGCAGAGAAAACCTATTCCATTCCAAAGGGAAGCAAAATGCTAACTTTCTTCCTGCCATCTTCAGCCAGCTCCCAGCTCCCAGAAATGATCCTGGAATTGCCCTGCTGGTTATCTTCACTGGATTTCTTCCATGCAGCTCTAGCTCTCCTTCCTCCTTTTGCTGACATAGACTGGCATCCTCTATAAGAAAGGCTGTCCTCGGCAGGTAGATGATCACTGAGAGACAAGACAGATGGAATCTAGTTCTAGCTCCATCATGAGCTTGCTGTGTGCTCAGAGACAAACTACAGCTTCTCTGTGTCTCTGTATTTGTACCTTCTTTTAAGATGTATGTTTTCCGATGGGGTTATCACATAAAGTGGAACTGGGTAATAGATGAAGTGAAAGCTATCCTTCATAAGCAAGGCGATGATAATGAACCAACATGTGCTTTGAAGGCCCTATATTCTAGTGTTCAGAGCATTGCACCATGTCTTAACCATTCTGACCTACTCAGAGACATATTTGTCGATGGATTCTTCCAGATTTCCTTTGAACTGGGCAAGAAGACAATGCAAGCCATTGTCTGGAGCTCGTTCCTCTTGGTTGCGTGACTACAAATTACAGCTGTCTCACAATGACAACATGATCATTTGTCTCGTAATTACAAAGCATTTTCATTTTACTGCCTCTTTTAATGTTGCCAATAACCCTGTGGAATAAATATTATTTCCCCTATTTTATAGATGAAGAACCTGAGGTTTAGAAAGGTTAATGACTTATTAGATGACGCTCGGCTAGTAAGGAGTAGAGTTGGAATACAAAACTAGGAGTTCTGATTTCAAATCTAATAATTTCCATCTTTCTAATGGTTTTCAAACTGTTCCCTCAAAGATCTGGGCTTGGGGAGGGATCTCAGGTGAACGGGGGAGCTAAGCCCGGGGAGCTCAGATCACCTGATTCAATCAAAACATCTTTTTAAAATGTTTTCTGTTTTATATTTATAGGATTCCACACTAAATTTGGTTTTGAACAAAATGATCCTGGTGCTAAAAAACAAAGTTTCCACCCTGTACCGTTTTGTGTTGAAAAGGAAACCTTTTATCATTCACCTCTTTAGCACTCAGAGGATTCTTCCCTCTTTGTTCTAGGATTCTCGGCTTGAAATCCTCTTCAATTTCAAGCTTTGAAATTGAAGCTGATGCAGACACTCCTTCACCTCTCAATCCAGTGAGCCAAATTCTGTTTTCATGGAGCTCTTGTGGGAGAGGTGTTCTGTGGAAGGTCGTTGACACAAAGCCAGATGTTGTGCAGTCTGGACAGAGACCCTGTTCCTTTCCTTAAGAGAACTGAACCACATGTTCCAACTTGCCTTGTAAATATAAAAAGAAAAGGCTAGTTTCCATTTTAATTAGATGAAATAATTACATGTCACACATCTCCTAAGCAGTTTTGTATTTGCCCAAACTGTAATGCTCACATTAGCATTCAAAGATGCTCTTCGCACTGGGTACAGATGTTGGTGTTAGAGACGGTCATGTTCCTTGTGGCCACAAGATGTCAGGCAAATATGGTCATGGGACGTAGGTGCAGGAATGTGCCTTGGCTCCTGAGAAAGCCATTGATGAGTTCGTTAGCTGATTAAAATCCTTCCAACAAGCTTGTTGGAAGAGTGTAGGGCAAGTCTATGAAATGTGTCATATCGTTATCCTGTTGATGGAGGTACTGAACACTGCTAGCTGGTAATCAGATTAAGATGAACAAATATTGATTGTACATGCTTGCATGATGAAATCCTGAATAATTAAAGGCCACTGAGTTTCCCAGATCTTTCTCTAGCGTGTGTTATCATGAGCAACATGTGCTGTATTTACAGAGTACCATAAGTAGAAGTGATGATAGGAAAGAAATAGGATTTGTTAGAGAAGCGATCTCCTTTGAAAGGTTCTGTTTGAAGATCTGATAAAGTGAAGAAATGGGTTTCAGTAATTTTCATATCATCATGAGACAGTTTATGGACTGGAATATATTAAATAAAGCCACATGCCTAAACATGTGCATATATCTAAAGTATATTTGTTTCCTCAATGACCTGAAGGACGGGTGTTGTTAAATAATGGTCAGCCTGACCGACACCCCACCCTTGCTATTCTTTTAGTCTCCTGAGTGGCTTCCTATGGCAGCTTCCTTGAGATCTGAAGAAAGCAATCATGACAAGCAAAGTTTGGGTCCAATCAATACGCGGTTATTGGGTTCCTACAGAGGGCCAGGTGCTGGTGAGAGTGCAGAAGACCTTGAGGTCATGGTCTATGTTTCACCCTTGCTGCTCTCCTTCTCATTTTTTCCCTTTCTCTCAGTATTCTGCTTCTTAACCCTTCAAATCCTGTTTACTCTTAAGCTAGAAGATAAGGAGATGAGCTATTATTCATTTATCTTTGAAATCACGTTGGCCTCCCACCACAGGCTAAATGCTGGCTTGAAGATTCTAAGATAAAATTTTAAAATGGTGCTCACCCAGGGCACCTGGGTGGCTCAGTCGGTTAAGTGTCCAATTCTTGGTTTCTGCTCAGGTCAGGATCTCAGAGTTGTGAGACTGAGCCCTGCATCCGGCTCCATGCTCAGCAGGGAGTCTGCTTGAGATTCTGTCTCCCTCTCCCTTGGCCCCTCCCACTCATGCTCTCTCTCTTTCTCTCTGTCAAATAAATAAATAAATGTTTGAAAAAAATAGTGCTCATCTATCTGATGGGAGAGTATGGTCATGGACCAGACAAACCAAAAAATCAAATTACAGTGGTCTGGTATTAATGATATAGTCAAGTAGATGCACTGTAGAGTGCACAGGCAAGGAAGGATTAGTTCTGCTCACTCCTGAGAGCATCTTAGCCCTTCACAAAAATGAGGAACTGGAGCTTACCCAGTAAGCAAGGTGGGGCAGCCTGAAGGATTAGAACACATGAAGGCAAATGTGCTAGAGCAAAGGCTAGTACTGTATCAAAGAGCTCTATAATGCAGTGACTTGAAAGAAGTCACTGTCACTGAAGTTTCTCACACAATAGTCTGAAGGTGAGAAGTCAGTCAGAGAGAGCAGCTTTGCTCTGACAGGACATTCAGGGACTGAAATCCTTCCAACTTGGGTCCTCCAGGATTGGTGGGACATCAGCTAAGGGCTTACTGCTAAGAGCAATTCCAGCCATAGGGAGGAAAGAGAAAAGGTCCAGGGAAAGCTAGTTCATTTTAGTCAAGTGAAGCAAAAGTTGCATGCTTCTCTTCCTCTGACATTCCACTGGACGTGTCCAAATCTAGCTTCAGAGGAATGGTGGCGCTGGGGAAGTAGGTGGGGTAGCAGGGAAGTACAATTTTAATAAGGTGAAAAGGGGGAAGAATAGGCTGTGGGGAACAACCGGTAACCTGCAAAGGGTTGTAAAGGGAATGCTGTGTTGCCGAATCTGCATGTGGTGAAGCGTAGCTGGGTTATGGCTGGTGTGGCTGGTAATGTGTCTGGTGGGGTGGGCCCAGTTTGAAATCTACATGAAAACATTTTCATGGGACTGACATGCTGAGTAGTCATGTGTTTGGAGTAGGTCACTCTATTTGTGTTTGGAGTAGGTCACTCTATTTCTGGGTGGTTCCTTTGTCATGGCTAGACTAGAGGCAGGCCATTGTAGGTCCAGGTCAGAGATGACTAGGGCTTCACTCAGGGGTAGGGAGGGCTGACGGGGATGGTAGAGTACATTTAAGAGACATTTAAGCAAGAATTTGAATTGAAACTGACTGAGAAGTATCCACCTGCCACCTTAATTAACAAGTGTTAACAAACCAGACTGATGGTATTTCTTTTACTATTGGCAAAGCCTCCTCCACAGAGAACAGTCCCACCCCTGCCCTGCTAACTTTTTTTCAGTGTGTACACTCTAGAAATCAAAGCAGCAGAGTGGGTTTGTTTGCTTTATCCAGTTGGGTCCATGTTCTTTACTCATGTCATTCTCACAACAACCTTGCAGGTTCAAAACCCTGAATGGGCTGGTACATTGAGGGTATATCTGCTTCTCAGGGACCGAGGCACACAAGTTCACGGTCATGTTGGTATGAGACTGACATAGATAAGTCAGAGTACCAATGTAGTCATTAATAATAGCAATGGAACTGATAAGCTGGTCAACCTGATCAGCTCTCTGGTCTCTTAATCTAAGAATCTAAGAGAGAATCTCTTAGGTTCTCTCTTTACTCACAAAATATTTCTTGAAAGAGGACTCAACACTGTTGATTTTTTTCCTACTAAATCCTAATTATGTTTAAGTTTACCCACCCTGAGTCTGCAGCCAGACCAACATGACTGGAATTTGGGATGTTTCTAAAGCTACAAGTCACAGAGAATTGGTTTACTACCACACAGAGGCATGTCACACCCACTGGGTGGAATTCCATGAGTTGAGTTCTCAAAAGCCAATCTTATTTCCCTCCAAGTTCCAGAGTAGCACTTGTATCTACTGTGAAACCCATTTTAGGGATGAGCAATCCATTACAGCAATGCTAGTAAATGAAAGAGCAGAGGTTAGATGCCAAATTAGCCAACTCTAGGTCCAGGATCCTTTCTACTCTTACATTTTCCTGGGTTTATTCTAACTCCATAAGTGTAAAATTTGGACAGGAAAGAAAGTCAATTTAGTTTAGTGTAATGGCATCAGGGAAATGTGGTAATATGGGTATGGCAGAAAATTATCAGGATCTGAGGGCTATAAAAACAAAATCGGAATGTAAACCCAAGTTCACTGCCTAACACCTTCTTTATATCTACAGCAAACATGACCTTTCTGGAAGAAAGGAAAGAGGTGATTTAGTCATCTCAGCTAAAGCAGGTTTATGTGACTGAGTGTTTGGATTTAATCTCTACACTTCATTAAGCATACAGTAGTGAACAATGTCTGCTTCCTACTTTACTGATGAGGGGGGATGTGACCAGAAATATCCTTCAGATGTCTGTGAGCGGCTTCTGGAAGCTGCCAGGCTTAGCAGATGGAATTCAGGAAAATGTTGATTCCAAGGCCCCTTGTTGTTACGGCAGTTGTGTTACAAATCGGAGCTTCTTGCTCTGGCCCATCTTCGGAAATCCTTCCCATCTTGACCCCCACCCCCGTAGGAATCAACTGCTTTCTTTTCTCTGTAAATCTTACTCTAATAAGGCCTATACCACTTTTACCCATTTATAAGTCTCTTCCTCTGTTTTTGTTTTTGTTTTTTTTGAGGCAACAATTACCTTAAATCTTTCCACCAAGCGTAAGGCCTGGCCCTTAGTAGTCATTCTATAGATGTTTGATAAGGAAAAGAAAGCTTCCCGATGCAACTTTTTTTTTAACCTTTGCTCTTCATATACACTTTCCAAATAAAGAGTGTGGCAATACTTACCTCCTCTTTCCCTCCTCCAGCTTGGTTCCATCCCATGCCCATCCCTGGCAGGAAGCATGGCTTTGCATGTCTCAGCTCCTTTAATGTCTTTACACTGCTTGAGATCCTACTGCATGCTGTTCTAGAATTAGACAGCTTGCGGGGTGCCTAGGTGGCTCAGTCAGTTGAGTGTCTGCCTTTGGTTCAGGTCATGATCTCAGGGTCCTGGGATTGAGCCCCATATCCTGCTCCCTGCTCAATAGGGAGTCTGCTTCTCCCTCTCCCCCCACTCATGCTCTTTCTCTCTCTCACTCTCTCTCTCTCTCTGTCTGAAATTAAAAAAAAAAAAAAAAGATCTTTAGAATTAAACAGCTTGCATTGGGATTCTAAATTCTCTACTATTCAGCTGTATGGCTTTCCACGTCTAAGCTTCCTGGCCTAGGACATCATCAGGAAAATGATAGTATTTAATTCATAGGTTTCATGACCTTTGAATGAGATAATACATGTAAGGCGCTTAGCACAGTGTCTGGCACATAGGGCTGCTTAGGTTTTTAAATCTTAATATTCAGCTTGAGAGCTGACAGATATTAGCAGATGAGAGTCTGTTTGTCCTTCAGATGTTTTATGCTCAATAAAGTGATTATCTACCTAGCATCCCTCAGATGGAAGCCTCCAACAGGTGGAGGCAGGACCTTGGGGGGTGCAGAGAGGCCCAACAGGGAAAGGAGAGAGGAGGAGTGGCCGGCCAGCCTCTGAACCTCAGGAGAGTGGTGAAGATACTGTTTGTGCCAGGCTCTGCTCTACCCGTGTTTGTGATGGGCAAAGAGCAAGATTGGATTCTCCCTGGGAATACCTCATGTGGCCTCCCAGACACTATGCAACTTAATGGAAAGATTACAGATGTCCTACTTAGGTGGTTAAGCAGTTGATCAATAATTATTTATTGTGTGCTTAGCAAAGCACCATCCTGAAAGCATATGCCCTGTACCCTAACAATAATCACATGTAACACCTGCTATCATGCAACAAGGGTGGACTAGGAGCGCTGTTCCGGCAGTTCGGGGAGGGATAGGTTCCTGCCAGAAATGACTCCAGGGTGTAGTTCATGGGCAGGAGGCAGGCTGTGGAAAGGAAATGATGACAAGGGTAAGACATTTCACTGCACAGAGGTCTTCTGATACACACCATTCAAATGGAAATGAAAACCGCGACCAATCAAGGAAAATTAAAAGCTCTCCTTGCTCCTTCCCCTTGCAAGACGCATTCTGTTGTGTATGGCCCAGTCAAGCAGATGGGAGAGGTCAGCGCTTTCCACTTCCAAATATACATCAGGGTCACACTGGGGATGAAGCACAGGGAGGGCTTTCGGAGACTTGCATGCTGAGCAGGCTCCTGGAGGGGATGGTTTAGCCAACGAACCCTGATGGTGGCTCCCCAGATGTACATCCCCACTCCGTCAGCTGGGGCTCCTGTCAAGCCTCTGCCACTTTCTTAGCCTGTGTCTTGCAAGGGGGAAAAAATATCACCCTTCCCATCTTCTGTGGGTATTGCTAGGAAGGGGTATGCTTTCCTCTTGGCTGTATAGTTGTTTGTTATGATATGTTATAAATAAATCATGTTTCTCTAAGAGAAAAGAAGACAGAAGCAGGCGGGGAAGGACAAGGTTTATCAGACGGAATAGATACCAGTTAGGAGAACCCACACTGGAATGTTAACATGGATTGAAGAGGAAAACACTTTGCTGGCAAACTCAAGTTTGAGCAGCTTTCACAGGGGGCGGAAGGGGCGTCTGCCAGGTAGATGGCCTTTCCATGGAAGGAAGTCTCAGGCAGGGGCAGGAAGGAGCTCCAATTAGTGCAACGCCCTAATTGCTTAATGCAGGCAGCCCTGGGCACAGATGCTCCTGCAGGGAGACAAGGCAGAGTCAAGGGAACCCAGGTTCCCTTTACAAATTATTTCCATGAAAGAAAAAAAAAAATACAAAAGATATTTAAACAACTCTACTGTTATAAAAGATAACAGTTTGAAATATTTAATTCCTCCCATGAATCTTGGCAGAGGAATACTATCTACTCTGCATCCATTTTAATCAACTTCCAACTTCTGTCTAGGGATGCTTTCATTCATACATTCATTCATTCATTCATTCATTCAATAAAATCTTGATAAGCCCTTCCTGTATGCTGCCTGAGATATATCTCTTGATAAGATTGGCAAAGGAGGCAGGAACAGATGATAAATAATCAACATAGTAAATAAAATATATATGTTAGAAGATGATAAGTGCTCTGGCAAAAAAACCCCAAAAAAACAAACAAAAAAAAACCAGAAAAAATAGAATAGGGGTGTGGCAAGAAAGTAGTAATTGCCATGTTAAATGGTGGACAAGGTCAGCCTAATGATAAATGTGATATATAAGCAAGAACTTTGAGGGTATCCGGGGAAAAGAGTGTTCCAGGCCAGGGACAAAGTAGAGCAAAGGCCCTGAGGTAGGAACAGACCTAGCTTGTTCTGAGTCAGCAAAGGGGCCTCTGTGGCCAGAACGAAGAGTGGTGGTGCTGGGTGGCAGAAGATGGAGAGCTTGATGGTCTCTTGCCTCAAGCCCATTATGAGAACTTTGGCCTTTATTCTGATGACATAGGAGGGAGTGGCAGTGGTCAACATAGGGAAGCTGCTCACTTTTCACCTGACAGGATTTCTGAGAGGCCAGCCAAGCAAAACTCTCACTGATACCACAGAGGAGGACCTAGTGAGCTGTAGAGACCAGGGTGTGTGTGTGAGCCCAGAGAGGTTTGTCATCTCTGAGCAGATGCAGAAAAGTCCCTGTTGTGTAACAGCTTCCAACTGTTCAGAGCCAAATGGGATTTTCTTTGGTATTTCAATTTCTTCCCCCTGTATTTGTCCTCGCAATAGGTGGTCAGGTGTCAGGCTAAAAGCATAAAGAATACTAGATGAGGAGTCAGAGGTCAGGGAACTACTAACTCTGCCACCTTGGTTAGTCTTAGGCTTGTCTTCATAGGTCAATGAGAGTGATTAAACCCCATTTGGCTTCCCTCACAGGTTGCGGGGATGTGAACCTTCTTAAAGGGGGAAGGGGAAGGGAAGGATCTGTCAGGAACTCATTCCCTGCCAGGCAACATGTGGAACGTGACAGTGTTTATTTCTCCTAGTAAAAGAAAACCCATCCAATATTGAGCTAGAACACAAGTCTAAGTTTTTTCCCCCTTAGGTTGATAAACTTAATTAGACTATGGCCCTGAAGATGGTTTTTCTTGTGTGTCTTGGAGAGTAGGATCCAAACCTAGGAAACCCAAGATTTAAGACAAAAACAAGGAATTTCTGGTGCGTTTCTTCCAGAATGGAAATGATTATATCCCAGGGAGTAAACTCTTTGAAGATAAAATCTTCATTTTATTGATCTATTCATGACTAATAACAGTGCCTTTATGGAATAGAGTATATAAATAAGAACTGACAAGGAAGTAATGAACAGACAATAAACAAACAGGTAAAGAATGGTTGCATGGATGGATGGATGAATTGATGTTTGTGATTCTCCGTAGGTCATAGTTTTTTATTTTTGTCATACATGGCTTTGTTACTTAAGGAGACCTCTCTGGCTTAAGAAATTATTTTTTGCTTGGAGAGTAAGAATTATTAAAAAAAAAAAGATGCTGACTATATGGAAAGAGGTAAGAGACATAGCATCTGTGCTACTCATTTTGCTCTAGGCCACATTGAAAGATGGACTTCATGTTGAACTGAAGACATAGACAGTGTTTCCTCTCTCAGTGAAGTTTAATTATTATTTTTTATTTAAATTTTTTTTAATTTTATTATTTTTTCTATATAATAAGCAGGCCCTCAGTGAAGCTCATGAGAGGCATGGGGACAATGTGAGAGGCAGCATCTGAGTCCCTCACTATTTGAGCAGAAGTACACAGAATGCCCTGGAATTTAACCCTATTTCCTTCTTATGTTCACTTCCTCCTCTTTAGCCTCTTCACTTCTCTCTGCCTCTTCAGCTTCTTTCTCCTCTTTTTTAATCATGGACTCACTTGCTCTCTTACGATGCGCCATCTTGTTTGGTTTATCCTAAAGACTCCCATGTATCCAACCTACCTGAATGCCTCTGTCTCTTTCCCTGTTACTTTACAGTTTTTCTCCATTCTCCCTTCTGCTGTGTAGTTTTGTATGCTTTATCTCTTCTATCCCCTTCCATTATGTCTCATGAAGAAGTTTCTGTTGGTCATACCTTGGCAAATCTTTCTTTCAGATATTTGTGTTTTCTCCCTCCTTTTACTTTTAATTCTTAGTGAGAATACTTTAACCTATTTCAGTGGATGATTGAAGAAAAAAAAATCAGCCCCACCATCTTGAAGAAAAAAATAAATATTGTAAGTTTTTAAATTTACCCTATAACTAGAAAGTGAGGCTGACGTGGGTCTAGATGTCAAGAAGTTTGGCACTGTATTTTTGAGATGTCTTAGAATGAAAATGGGCCTAATCTTCCATGTTCCAATCAAATCAGGGGTGAATTATTGAGCTTTTTAGTCCCATATTCTCTGTGTAACCATATCCTGGGGTGGGGTGGGCGTTGGAGAAATTTACCAGACACAGTACATGGATCATATGCATATGATGACTCCTGCCCTGAAGCTTCATCAGTGATGGTCATTTTGGTCCATTTAAATCTTTAGGAGCTTGGGAGTTAGAGGTGAAGAAAAAGAAATCAATCTGTCTCCAGGCCATTCTGCTTTCAGCTAAAGTCACATCTAAAGCTGTGGCCATGTTCCTTCATCACGTGGTTTTGCTTCCTCATTTGATCTACCCTTTGTAAAGTCAGAAGAACATGAAGTCAGGAAAGGCAGAGGTGCATGGTGTCCAGGCCTATTCCTTGCCTGTGCCCAGGTGAGGGCACAATGGCTGCACCAAGTGGGTGGAATGAAGCCAGCAACCCATCTGTCAGGATGGAAAGCAACCCATCTATTGCTTCAGGCAATGGGAGAGTGTCTAATGTAAGAGAGTTCTTATTTTTTGAGTTTCTTGTTCCTATTTCCCTCTTTTGTCCCACTGAGAAAATTCACAATTTCACAGTCTCATCCAAAAAAAAAAAAAAAAAAAATGCATAAGGACCTGTTGTGAATGTGGGCAATAAAGCATACAAGGCACTTTGATCAGAAATGAGAAAGAAGTTTTTTTAAAAAAATAAATAAATAAAGGCTTAGGGATGGTATGAAATGAAAACATGCATATTCACTGTGGTTGTTTCTGGCTGGGGATGATCTTGGGAGACTTTTTAATCTTTTAGTTCACCAGTCTTTTTGTTTTCTTCTCTATTGATATATTTTTTTAAACTGTGAGATTGTGTAATTAAATACAGTATTTTTTTTTTAAGGAATGCGGTACAAACTGTTGAAGTATGACTAACTTATTAATGTCCAAGTGACCCCAGCAATGTTAATTGCTTGGAACAAAACCTTTGCAAGACATAAGTGAGAATGAAGAATGCTGTTGTATGTTGTGATGCTAAGTGTGTTGGCTTTAGGGTGATCTGTGCAATTCTGAGACATGCTGATTTATGAACCAATTAATGGCACACAACAAAAATACTTAAGAGAAACTTGCTCTACCCCTAGACTGAAAAAAACCTTCAAACAACAGGAAAATGGGTTTTGCATGTTAGAAAATTAAATTCAATATATATTTATGAGGCCATTCAAAACGTGGAGTCTTTTCCTACTAAGTCCCGAGTAAGCAGAAATGTACATGTATCAAAACCTAATTGTGCCAGAGTCTAAGGCTTGGGGAATAAATTAAGTCTTAAGCTACAAAAGACGTTGGACATTAATTTTAAGGCTTATTATAGCTCGGATGATATGGGCATTAATAAATCCAATAGGAAGAAAGACTTATAAGGAAAAACAACAAATAAGACATACCTATTGGTTTTCCTTGGCAAAATGTTGATTGTTGATAATTCATTTAAAGTCGCCCAAATGTTTCTGCACTCTAGGGTCATTGTTCCAGCAGCTTGTTAATAGGGACTGAATATGGTGTTGAATATTTCATAGATTTTTGATGTCCACTTCTTGTTTCCGAGGTAGGGAGGGACTGGAAAGGATTTTACACTGTTTAAAACATTCAACTTTCATCCCACAAACCTTTATTGAGCACTTTGTTTGATAAAGTACTATTAAAGGCTATGGGTAAAATTTGATGGGCATTCAGAGGAGGGAGACATTATTTCAGACTGGAAAGAGAATTGTCTTTAGAACTGGCCTTTGAAATATCTGTGGGACCTAAAAATACAAAAATGTGGCTAGGAAAGCTTTCAGGATAAAGAAGCAATGTGAACAAAGGCACAAGAATGGAAAATGTGGGACATGTAATAGAAAAAGTAAGTAATTTAATTGTGTGATAAAATAAGGCTCATGAAGGTGCACAAGGGAACTAATGCTGGAAAGGTGGTAGGGGCCAGATTATGGTTAAGCCAAAAAACTTGGACTTTATGTGGTAGACAGTGCTGTTATTGAACCAATTTTTACTGAACACCTATTAGGTGAGTGGCCTTATGAATAAGATATGCTACTTATTCTCAGAGATTTCAGTTTTCTGGAATAAGATCACAGTGAATAAAAGCAATTTCAGTACAAAATGAAAAATCTGTGTTAATACAACAAATGCAGGGTCTATGTGGGCACATTACCTAATATACTCTTGAAGGTTAGGAAAGGTTTATTGGATAGATGACCTTAACTCTGAATTCTGGAATTTATTTTTATTTTTATTTATTTATTAATTTTTAAAGATTTTACTTATTTATTTAACAGAGGGAGAGATCACAAGTAGGCAGAGAGGGAGGCAGAGAGAGAGGGGAAAGCAGGCTCCCTGCCGAGCAAAGAGCCCAATGCCGGGCTTGATCCCAGGACCCTGGGATCACGACGTGAGCCAAAGGCAGAGGGTTTAACCCACTGAGCCACCCAGGCACTCCTGAATCCTGGAATTTAAATAAGCATATATGAGAGAAAATCATGCTGTGTTTGGGAAAACTGGAATTACCTCAAGAAGGCTGGGACTTAGATTGTGAAAGGAGGATGAGAGTAGCCAAAGATGAACCTAGTTAGAGAAGCAAGGAACAGAGTATTCTGATACATGCAAGCTGAGGTGAACCTTTCTACTCTTCACTCAAGTTGTTGCCTTCTTTTTCTGGGCACATGGGAGGATTGTACTTCTATAGCCCTTGAAATTAGGCATGGCTATCTGATTTCCTGTGTCTAATTGAATGTGTGTGGGAAGAAAGATTTAATGACTGGTATTCAACTGGTTGTGTTGTCATGAGATTATAAAACACGTGTCAACATGGAAGTGGAGCCCTGGCCCATCATGTGGAGGACTGCTTCCTTGAAGGGTCATATCAGCTTCCTTTGAACCCATCAGAATCTGTGTGAATGAAAAAAAAATATGCTCTTCCATTGCCTTGCTAATACCAGCAGGGGAACATGGTTCCTGTGCTCATCCACGGCCCTGCTAAAACTGGTGGGCATGTGCAGACCACACAGAGCACTCTCCTTGATTACCTGGCTTTAGTGGTTGGCAAGGGGGTGGGGCTTGTATTCCTGAGTCCACAGTACTGTAACAGTCAGAGAGAGGGTTCTTGGCAGGCCATCACTCCCATGGCACTGCAAAGCAGCAGACTGAAATGCTCCTCCCCTGTGTTCTTATATAAAAAAGCCTATTTACTTGTCCTGGAGCTTCCATCTGAAGGACAGGCTTAAGGTTAGTCATAAATCTAGAGGCTATGGAGTAGCTCTCAGGGAATGTAGGAATCTCAACATAACACTAAAGAAAGTCATCAGACCACAAGGGAAGGGAGCAAGAGAAGAAGAAAGGAACAGAGAGGAACTACAAGACAACCAGAAATCAATTGACAAAATGACAATGAGCATATACCAATTTTTAATTAATTGGTATATGCTCAATAATTAATTAATAATCAATAATTAATTTAAATGTAAATAGACTATATCCTCCAATCAGTGGATGAATGGATGAATGAATTAAAAACAAAAACAAAAACAAGACCCATCCATATACTGCCTGTAAGACACTCACTTCAGATGTAAGGACACAAACAGATGAAAATGAAGGAATGGAAAAACATAGTATATGCAAATAGAAACAAAAAGAAAGCCAAAAAAATAAATAAATAAATAAAAATTTAAAGGGCATCTGGGTGGCTCAGTCATTAAGCGTCCGCCTTCCGCTCAGGTCATGATCCCAGGGTCCTGGGATTGAGCCCTGCATAGGGCTCCCTGATCAGCAGGAAGCCTGCTTCTCCAGCTACCATTCCTTCTGCTTGTATTCCCTCTCTCGCTGTGGTTCTCTCTGTCAAATAAATAAAATCTTTCAAAAAAAAAAAAAAGAAAGAAAGAAAGCCATAATCTGACAAAGTACCAGGCAAATAAACTTAAAAACAAAAACTGCGATAAAAGGCAAAGAAGAGCATTACAAAATGATAGCGGTCAATCCAATAAGACAATATAACATTTGTAAATATTTGTGCCCCCAAAACAGGAGCATCTAAGTATATAAAATGATTATTAACTGACCTAAAAGGAGAAATTGACAGCAATATAATAATAGTAGGGACAATACTCCATTTACATCAAAGGAGAGTATCCAGACAGAAAATAAATAAGGAAACATTGGCCTCGAAGGACACATTAGACCACATGGTCTTAATAAAGATATATAGAACATTCTATCCCAAAACAGAAGAGTACACATTCTTCTGAAGTGCACGTGGAACACTCTCTTAGACAGGTCATATGTTAGGCCACAGAATAATTCTCAATACATTGAAGAAGATTGATATCACATTCAGCATCTTTTCTGACCACAATATTTTGAAAGTAGAAATCAATTACAAGAGGAAAACTGGAAAAGTCACAAATGTGTGGAGATTAAACAACATGCTCTTGAACAAACAATGAGTCAATGAAGAAACCGAAGTTGGAATCAAAGAATACCTTGAGACAAATGAAAATGGAACTACAACATACCAAGATGTATAGGCTGTGGCAAAAGCAGTTTTTAGAAGGAAGTTCATAGTGATACAGGCCTCCATCAAGAAAAAAGAAAAACAAATAATCTAACTTTACACCTAAAGGAACTGCAAAAGAAGAACAATGCCCAAAATTATTAGAAGGAAGGAAAGAACAAAGATCAGAGAGGAAATAAATGAAATAGAGACTAAAAAGACAATAGAAAAGATAACTGAAATCTAGAGCTGGTTCTTTGAAAAGATACACAAAATTGACAGGCCTTTAGCTAGACTCTCCAAGAAAAAAGAGGGCTCAAATAAATTAAATCAGCAATGAAAGAGAATTTACAACTGATACCACAGAAATACAAAGAATCATAAGAGACTATTAAGAACAATTCTATGCTAAAAAGTTGGCCTACCTAAAAGAAATGAATTAGTTCCTAGAAACATATAATCTTCCAAGACTGAATTAGGAAGAGATAGTAAACATGAGGGGCGCCTGGGTGGCTCAGTCGTTAAGCGTCTGCCTTCGGCTCAGGTCATGATCCCAGGGTCCTGGGATGAGTCCCGCATCGGGCTCCCTGCTCGGCAGGAAGCCTGCTTCTCCCGCTACCATTCCCTCTGCTTGTGTTCCCTCTCTCACTGTGTTTCCCACTGTCAAACAAATAAAATCTTAAAAAAAAAAAAAAAGAATAAGTTAATTATTAATACGGAGATTGAAACAGTAATCAAAAATCTCCCAATAAACAAAAGCCCTGGACCAGACAACCTCACTAGCGCATTCTACCCAACATTCAAAGATTTAATACCCATCCTTCTCAAACGCTTCCAAAAACTTGAAGAGGAGGGTAAATATTTTTTAACTTATTTTATGAGGCTAGTATCACCCTGCTACCAAAACAAGATGAGGACACACACACACACACACAACACACACACACTACAAGCCAATATCCCTAATTAATATACATGCAAAAATCCTCAACAAAATATTAGCAAGCCAAGTTCAACATAACATTACAAAATCATACATTATGATGAAGTGGGATTTATTCCAAGTATGCAAGGAAAACTAGACAGCCACATACAAAAGAATGAAACTAGACCACTATCTTAGAAAAAATTAACTCTAAATGGATTAATCAATGTAATACCTGAATCCATAAAACTTCTAGAAGAAAACATAGGTGGTAACTTCCTTGACATTGGTCTTGGCAATGATTTTGTGGATTTGACAGCAAAAGCAGAAATAAACAAATGAGAATACATAAAAATAAAAAGTTTCTGCACAGCAAAGAAAACCATCAACAAAATTAAAAAGCAACCTACTGAATGGGAAAATATATATTTGAAAATTATACATATGATAATGTGTTAATATCAAAATATATAAAGATTCCATACAATCCAATAGCAAAAGAGACAATCTGGTTAAAATATAGGCAGAGGATCTGAATTGACATTTTCACAAAGAAGATATAGATGGCCAATAGGTACATGAAAAGATGTTCAATATCACTAATCATCAAGGAGACATAAACCAAAACCACAATATCACCTCACACCTGTTAGAATGGTTTATTATAAAAAAGACAAGAAATAACAAATGTTGGTGAGGATGTGGGAAAAGGGAGTCCTCATGCATTGTTTTTGGGAAGGTTTTGGAAATATAAATACCTGGTGCATCACTATGGAAAATAGTATGGAGTTTCCACAAAAAGTTAAAAATAGAACTTCCATATGATTGATCCAGAAATTCTGCTACCAGGCATTCAGAAAATGAAAACATTAATTCAAAAAGATATATGTACCCCTATGTGCATTGCAGCATTGTTTATAATAGCTAAGATATGGAAACAACCTACATGTCCATTGATGGATCAATGAAGATTATATATACCCATTATATATATATCCATGTAGATAAATACTTCTCAGTCATGAAAAAGAATGAAATTTTACCATTTGTGACAATATGGGTAGACCTTTAGAATTATGCTAAATGAATTAAGTCAAACAAAGTTAAGACAAATAGTGTATAATTTTACTTATATGTGGAATCTAAAAAACAAAAGAAACAAGTGAAAACAAAAGCAAAAACAAATTTCATAGATACAAGGAACAGAATGATGTTTGCTAGTGGGGAGGTGTTTGCAGCTGGGCGAAAAGGTGACGGGGATCAAGAGGTACAACTTCCAATTACAAAATGAGACATGAGGATGAAATGCATGGCATGATGACTATAGTTAATGATATTTTAAAGCATACTCAAAAGTTTCTGAAAGAGTAAATCCTAGAAGTTCTCATCACAAGGAAATATATTTTTTGTAACTTTGTATGGTGATGATTGGTCACTAGACTTTATGGTGATCATTTCATAGTGTATACACATATCAAATAATTCTGTTGTACACCTGGAACTAATATGATGTTATATGTCAATTTTACCTTAATAAAAATAAAAGAGGAAAAGAAAAAGAAATGCAACATTTAGGTATGAAGACATTAGGGTTTGTTTGTTACTTCAGCAAATCCTAACCTGCCTGATTGATACACAAACCAAAGTTAAGAGTAGTACAGATTTTATTATGAGGGCATGAGGACTAACTGGAATTTTTTTTTTTGAATAGGTCAATGGCATCTGTTCTCCTGGCTTAAATTTTTGAAAGAGAGCTCTCCTATCAGTTTATAGGAAAGCAGAAAAGTATGTTCACTAATCAAGGTGAGAGATAATGAGAGAGATTTAGGATATGGTGGTAAAATAGATGATGCATAGGAGAAATATTTTTGTGATGGAACCAACATGATTTGTTGAGCGATGAGCTATGAGAGGTAAGCAAAGGGTCTAGGATGACTAGGTTTTCCAGCTTCAGGTACCAGAAGAATTAAGTTGCCTTTAAAAGAATGTTTATTCCAGCAATGTCCACAATAGCCAAACAATGGAAAGAGCCTAAATGTCCATTGACAGGTAAATGGATAAAGAAGATGTGGTATAATGGAATACTACTCAACCATCAAAAAAATGAAATCTTGCCATTTGCAACAATGTAGATGGAACTAGAGGGTATTATACTAGGTGAAATAATTCAATCAGAGAAAGACAATTATCATACGGTTTCACTGATATGTGGGATTTTAAAAAAACAAACAGAGGATCATAGGGGAAGGAAGGGAAAAATAAAATAAGACAAAATCAGAAATTAGAGAGGGAGTCAAACCGTAAGAGACTCTTAATCATAGCAAACAAACTGAGGGTTGCTGGATGGAGGAGCGTAGGGGCTGGGGTAACTAGGTGATGGACAGTAAGGAGGGCATGTGATGTAATGAGCATTGGGTATTATGTAGGACTGATGAATCACTGAACTCTACCTCTGAAACTAACAGTACACTCTATGTTTAGTAATTGAATTTAAATTTAAAAAATAGATAAAGGAGGCGTGGAGACATTTTTAAAGAAATGTTATGACTTCCAAAGTACATATGGAGTAGTATTTCTGAATTATTGAATAAACTATTACAAAAAAAGAAAAAAAAAAGAAATAAGAAGTGTAATAGGGGAAATAAATAGGAGAGGGAGGAAAAATTCAGTCCATGAACCAATTACAATTGAAGAATTCGGGACAGAATTCAGTGCTTAGGAATTGTGTGCTTCTAGAGTGTATTGACCTGAAGAAAATGACTACCTAGAAAATAGGGTTGAAAACAGAAGCCCAATCACATATTTAGGAGATAGGAGAGGAAGAGTGCACAGTAAAAGGAGTATAGGAAGTTGTTTTGCTGTCATAGAAGCTAAAAGAGAAGAGACTCTCTGGAAGGAAAAGGTATTAAATGCTGTGGAGACACTAATAGAGGTAAGGACTGAAAAAATCCATTACAATTGAGATTCAGTAACCACATTGGAAAGAGTTCAGGGTGGAGAACAGATTTTACAAAATAGAAAGAGTGGGTGTGGGCATTGGGAATTGGGAGGCAGTAGGTATAGATGGGTATTTTAAGAAATTTGCCAATAAAAGGACATAAGAAATGGGAAGTTAGACCGGTAAAAGAGAAATATAAATAAAAAGTGGAAATTTCTATAGAACGTTGACTTACAATGGTAATGAACGTGATCAGGGCAACGTCATTATTGTTAAGAGTTTGGGCCAGGGGGTTAGATAAGTCTGAATTTGAGTCCAGCTTTGTCAATAAGTTGTGTGACCTATTGAAAGAGGACCTCCAAGGGGTCTCCAATTCTTCTAAGTAAGGGTTTTCTTGATCTGACCCCTATCCACCTGCGTTGACCTTACCTGCTACCTCCCTACCCTTTGCATACTGTGCTCCAACCACACTAGCACATAATAAAGGGCACAATAAAAAAGAGCTATTTATAGCCCACTGGAAGTAAAGATCCTCTGGCCAGGGTTTGGAGTAGGCTTAGAGAATTTTTGATCTTCAAAGAACTTGCTGAAGATTCAATTCCAGTTGATGTCTGTATTTTGAGATGACAGTGGCTAAGGCAGCATCTGACGATGCAGGGAATTTATCTCAAGAATGGGTTTGGGGCCTGGCCAGGCTGGGGAGAAGGTGGGTTCTTGCCTTGTCATGAGAATGGGGTGAGCACAGGTAAGGCTATTTCCATGCCTTTGACTCGATGTGGTGCTGAGGCATATGCTTGAAGGGAGCCTGCATAGGCAGTGCCTGATCATGGCAACACTTACCCAAAACTAAACCGTTAAGTCAATATCTATGTCTTTGTACTGTGGCTGCATTTTCCCACCCTGCTGTGAGTCCAGGGTTGGATCACATGGCAAGAAAGGAGCTTTTATCAATAAAGACTTCAGGAGCATCCAGCACCTATGAAGTACATCAATATTCTAAAATTAAAGATTTTTGTTTTTAATTTTTTCCTTAAGTAACATCAATGCTTGGCAACCACAGCTGCAGGGCTCAGGGAGAGGCCTGCCCTGGGCATACAGCTGCAATGATGCTTCTATACACTCTGGCCTCTGAATCTATTCTGTTCTCAGGCAGTTTGGGGGCAATAGAAGCAACTTCCTACTGCAAGCTGGTGCCACCACTTTGAAAAACAGTGTGGAGATTCCTCAAAACGTTAAAAATAGAGCTACCCTATGACCCAGCAATTGTACTAGTGGTTATCTACCTCAAAGATACAGATGTAGTGAAAAGAAGGGCCATATACACCCCAATGCTCATAGCAGCAATGTCCACAATTGCCAAACTGTGGAAAGAGCTGAGAAGCCCTTCAGCAGACGAATGGATAAAGATGTGGTCCATATACACAATGGAATATTACTCAGCCATCAGAAAGGATGAATACCCACTATTTTCATCAACATGGATGGAACTGGAGGGGATTATGCTAAGTGAAATAAGTCAAGCAGAAAGACAATTATCATATGGTTTCACTCATATGTAGAACATAAGGAATAGCATGGAGGACATTAGGAGAAGGAAGAGAAAACTGAAGGGGGCAAATCAGAGAGGGAGATGAACCACGAGAGGCTATAGACTACAGGAAAAAACTGAGGGTTTCATGGGGGGCTGGGGAGATGGGGTAGCTGGGTGATAAATATTAAGGAGGGCACATATTGCATGGAGCCCTGGGTGTTATATGCAAACAATGAATCATGGAACACTACATCAAAAACTAATAATGTACTCTATGGTGACTAACATAACATTAAAAAAAAAAAAAAAAGAAGCAGCAACTTCCTAGTTGTCAAAGCTGGAGCACACCCTGGGACTTTCTAGGTCATTACTCCTCTGGTAAGTTATTGAATTTAAGCGTTTCACTGGAATGCATCTTCTTCATTAAAAGAGATAGTACCGGGAGGCTGTCATTGTAGGGCTCAAGGAACAACACCTTCAGAGTCATTTTTTAGCCATGTAGTTCCATGCTCCTACTTCTGCTAGGCATATGTGAAAAACTTCAGCCATTTTTCCATCGCATGAGTCTATATCATCTTATAGCAAGGCAGACAAAGCGATGCCCTAAATAACACAAACAGCTTCCCAGAGAAATGCAGTAAGTATATCTTAAGAGTCAGCCTTGCTGACAAGGAGAAACACACATGACTCATGGCAGAGAATGAAAAGTCTGTGTGAGGACTGAACATTTGCTCAGAATCTGAATTTTGGTCTAAAACCTGGTCTTCTCAGAGAGAGTTTATCTGACAAAGAAAAGGGATGTTTGTTGTTTTGTAGAAACAGGAGGCTTCTCTGCGAACCTTAACAACTCAGATTATAGATCCAGACCTTTCATGGAAAAAAACAAGTGTATAGGGACTTGTATTTGGCTTTGGCTTTTCAGGGACAGCCTATCTCATTGACCACTCATGACAGCAGGCCACCCAGGAGACACTTCCATTCATTCACAAATATTTGCTAGTCACCTACAATGTGCCTGGCACAAAGTAGACCATAAAATAAAGCCCCAATCTTGAGAGAGGAGCAAGATGGCAGAGGTGTAGGGGACTTAAATATCATCAGGTCCCAGGAGTTCAGCTACATAGTTTTCAAACCATTCTGAATAGCTATAAACTCAACAGAAGATCAAAGAGAAGAAGAGCAGCAATTCTAGGAACAGAAAATCGACCACTTTCTGGAAGGTAGGATGTGTGGAGAACTGAATCTGAAGTGATATATGGGAAGATAAACCACGGGAGGGGGGGCAAGTGATAGAGCAGTAGAGCACAAAATTAGAACTTTTAGAAGTCTGCTCCACTGAGGGATGTCTCTCCAGAGGCTAAGTGGAGGGTGGAGCCCACGCGGTGACAGTGTGGTCTCAGGACCCTCAGGGTCACAGAAAGACCAGGGGTTCCTGAGTGTGGCAGAGCTCTCAGGTATCAGAGTGGGGAAGCCGACTGCAGAGATGGAGCCAAGGAGTGAGCTCTCAGCTTGGGGTTATATTAAACCCTGATCTGAGGCACAGTCGGGTCACTGGTCTTTGAGCAGGGATCCCACAAGTGGCAGATACAAGGACACTCACCTTCCTCCTCTGGGAGGAGAGACTGCAGGGGCACACTACAGGAATCAGCTGGGTTTGGAGACTCCAAACGGGGCCATGCACCAGAGAAAGAAATGCTCAGTCACAGGCTGGGTGAGCTTGGAGTGTGGCCAGACACCAGGGAGACAGGAGTGGTTGACTGCTGTTTTCTGAGGGCACACTGAGGAGCAGGGACCCTGAGCACTCGGCTCCCAGGAACCAGAGATTAGGAGGCCGCCATCTTCATTCTCCTCCTCCAGGGCAGTACGGAAAGCTTTCAGGGAACAAAAGCTCCTGATAGCAAAACTGAGCGGATTATTTAGCTCAGCCCCTGGCAAGGGCAGTGCAATTCCGCCTCAGGCAAAGACATTTGAGAATCACTGCAACAGGCCCCTCTTGCAGGAGATCAACAAGAATATCCAGCCAAGACCAAGTTCATAATCAATGAGAACTGCAGAACTCCAGAGCTAAAGGAAAGTGACACATAGAACTCATGGCTTTTTTCCATGATTCTTTAGCCTTTCAAAGTTAAATTTTTAAAATTTTATTTTTTCACATTCAATTTTAAAATATTTTCCTCTTTCTTATTTTAATGTTTTTTACCTGTTTTATCTTATCAATATCTTTTTAACAATCTTTTAAAAATTTTCATTGTTATAGTCATATCCTATCCTTTCATTGTATCTAACCTTATTTTTTGTATACATATAGGTTTTTGTTTCTTTAAAAGCTTGGGATACAGTTTCTTCTAATAGATTAAAATATACCCTAAATCTAGTGCATGGCTTTTTGTTCTAGTTTCCAGCCTGGTCACATTCTTTCCTCTTTTTTTATTCTTTTTCAACCAACTTTTTTTCCTTTTTTTAGAATCTTTTTAAATATTCATCTTTACAGTCATATTTCACCCCTTCTTCATGTTTACTCTTTGTGTGTGTGTGTGTGTGTGTGTGTGTGTGTGTGTGTGTGTGTGTATGTTTTCCTTTTCTTAAAATTTTGGGAGGTAGTTTCTTCTAACAGACCAAAATACACCCAAAATCAAGTGTGTGGCTCTATATTATACTTAAAGGGTCTGTCCAACAAGAAGATCTAACAATTTTAAATATCTATGCCCCTAACATGAGAGCAGCCAATTCTATAAACCAATTAATAACAAAATCAAAGAAACACATTGACAATAACATAGTAATGGTAGGGGACTTTAACATCCTCCTCAGTAAAATGGACAGATCATCTAAGCAAAAGATCAACAAGGAAATAAAGGCTTTAAATGACACACTGGACCAGATGGACATCACAGGTATATTCAGAACATTCCATCCAAAAGCAAGAGTATGCATATTCTTCTCTAGTGCACATGGAACATTCTCCAGAACAGACCACATCCTGGAGTACAAATCAGGTCTCAACTGGTAGAGTTGTATCTACCAGTTGTATCTAACTGGTAGATATCTATCTAACTGGTAGACTGGTATCATTCCCTGCATATTTTCAGACCACAATGCTTTGAAACTAGAACTCAACCACAGGAGGAAAGTTGGAAAGAATTCAAATACATGGAGGCTAAAGAGCACCCTACTAAAGAACGAATGGGTTAACCAGGAAATTAAAGAACTTAAAAAATTCATGGAAACAAATGAAAATGAAAACACAACTGTTCAAAACCTTTGGGACACAGTAAAGGTGGTCCTGAGAGGAAGTATGTAGAAATACAAGCCTTTCTCAAGAAACAAGAAAGGTCTCAAGTACAAAACCTAACCCTACACCTAAAGGAGCTGGAGAAAGATAGCAAAGTAAGCCTAAACCAGTAGGAGAAGAGAAATAATAAAGATCAGAGCAGGAATCAATGAAATAGAAACCAAAAGAACAGTAGAACAAATCAACGAAACTAGGAGCTGGTTCTTTGAAAGAATTAATAAAATTGATAAACCCCTGGCCAGACTTATCAAAAAGAAAAGAGAAAGGACCCAAATTAATAAAATCATGAATGAAAGAGGAGAGATCACAACCAACACTGAAGAAATACAATTATAAGAACATATTATGAGCAACTATACGCTAGCAAATTAGACAATCTGGAAGAAATGGATGCATTCTTGGAGACATATAAACTACCCCAACGGAATCAGGAAGAAATAGAAAACCTGAACAGACCCACAACCAGTAAGGAGATTAAAGCAGTCACCAAAAATTTCCCAACAAACAAGAGCCCAGGGCCAGATGGCTTCCAGGGGAATTCTACCAAACATTTAAAGAAGAATTAATACCTATTCTCCTGAAACTGTTCCAAGAATAGAAATGGAAGGAAAACTTCCAAACTCATTTTATGAGGCCAGCATTACCCTGATCCCCAAACCAGACAAAGACCCCATCAAAAAGGAGAATTACAGACCAATATCCTTAATGAACACGGATGCAAAAATTCTCATCAAAATATTAGCCAATAGGATCCAATAGTACATTAAAAGGATTATCTACCACGACAAAGTGGGATTTATTCCTGGGCTGCAAGGTAGGAACAACATCCGCAAATCAATCAATGTGATACAATACATTAATAAAAGAAAGAACAAGAACCATATGATACTCTCAATTGATGCTAAAAAAGTATTTGACAAAGTACAGCATCCTTTCTTGATCAAAACTCTTAAGAGTGTAGGCATAGACGGTACAGTCCTCAATATCATCAAAGCCATCTATGAAAAACCCACAGCAAATATCATTCTCAATGGGGAAAAATGAGATCTTTCCTCCTAAGGTCAGGAACATGGCAGGGCTGTCCACTATCACCACTGCTATTCAACATAGTACTAGAAGTCCTAGCCTCAGCAATCAGACAACAAAAAGAAATAAAAGGCATCCAAACTGGCAAAGAAGAAGTCAAACTCTCACTCTTTTCAGATGAGACGATACTATATGTGGAAAACTCAAAAGACTCCACTCCAAAACTTCTAGAATTCATATAGGAATTCAGTAAAGTGTCAGGATATAAAGTCAATGCACAGAAATCAGTTGCATTTCTATACACCAACAGCAAGATAGAAGAAAAAGAAATTAAGGAGTTGATCCCATTTACAGTTGCACCCAAAACCATAAGATACTTAGGAATAAACCTAACCAAAGAGGCAAAGAATCTGTACTCAGAAAACTATAAAGTACTCATGAAAGAAATTGAGGAAGACACAAAGAAATGGAAAAGTGTTCCAGGCTCATGGACTGGAAGAACAAATATTGTGAAAATATCTATGTTACCTAGATCAATCCACACATTTAACACAATCCTTATCAAAATACCATCAATTTTTTCAAGGAAATGGAACAAATAATCCTAAAATTTATATGGAACCAGAAAAGACCACAAATAGCCAGAGGATTGTTGAAAAAGAAAACCAAAGTTGGCGGCATCATAATTCCAGACTTCAAGCTCTATTACAAAGCTGTAATCATCAAGACAGTACAGCACTGGCACAAAAACAGACACATAGATCAATGGAACAGAATAGAGAGCCCAGAAATGGACCCTCAACTCTATGGTTAACTAATCTTCAACAAATCAAGAAAATGTCCAGTGGAGAAAAGACAGTCTCTTCCTCAAATGGTGTTTGGAAAATTGGACAGCCACATGCAGAAGAATGAAACTGGACTGTTTCCTTACACTACACACAAAAGTGGACTCAAAATGGATGAAGGACCTCAACATGAGAGAGGAATCCACCAAAATCCTTGAGGAGAACACAGGCAGAAACCTCTTCGACCTCAGCCACAGCCACTTCTTCCTTTCTACATCCCCAAAGGCAAGGGAAGCAAGGGCAAAAATGAGCTATTGGGACTTCATCAAGATCAAAAGCTTTTGCACAGCAAAAGAAACAGTCAACAAAACCAAGAGACAACTGACTGAATGGGAGAAGATATTCGTAAATGACATATCAGAGAAGGGGCTAGTATCCAAAATCTGTGAAGAACTTCTCAAACTCAACACCCAAAGAACAAAGATTCCAATCAAGAAATGGCCAGAAGACATGAACAGACATTTCTGCAAAGAAGATATCAAAATGGCCAATAGACACATGAAAAAGTGCTATATCACTCGGCATCAGAGAAATACAAATCAAAACCACAGTGAGATACCACCTCACACTAGTCAGAATGGTTAAAATTAACAAGTCAGGAAATAAAAGATGTTGGCGAGGATGCAGAGAAAGAGGAACCCTCCTACACTGTTGGTGGGAAGACAAGTTGGTACAGCCACTCTGGAAAACAGTACGGAGGTTCCTCCAAAAGAAGGAAATAGAGCTACCCTACAACCCAGCAATTGCTCTACTGAGTATTTACCCTAAAGATACAAATGTAGTGATCCAAAGGGGCACGTGCACCGAATGTTTATAGCAGCAATAGCCAAACTATGGAAAGAACCTAGATGTCCATCAGCAAATGAATGGATAAAGAAGACATGATCTATATATATACAATGGAATATTATGCAGCCATCAAAACTCCCAAAATCTTGCCATTTGCAATTACGTGGATTGAACTAGAGGGTATCGTGCTAAGCAAAATAAGTCAATCAGAGAAAGACAATTACCATATGATCTCTCTGATAAGAGGAATTTGAGAGGCAGGGCGGGGAGTTGTGGGGAGGGAAAAAAATGAAACAAGATGGGATCGGGAGGGAGACAAACCATCAGAGACTCTTAACGTCAGGAAACAAACTGAGGGTTACTTGGGGGTGGTGGGAAGGGATAGGGTGGCTGGGTTATGGATTGGGGAGGATATGTGCTATGGTGAGTACTGTGAAATCTGTAAGCCTGATGATTCACAGACCTGTACCCCTGAAGCAAATAATATAGGTTAATTTAAAAAGAAAAACAAAGCCCCAATCACATGAAGTTGAAATGCTAATTGGGGAGTCAGTGGTAGACAAATGAGTATGTGTATGTCAGCATTCATGCATCCAGGTAGTGCTATGTGATACAAAGAGAAAGCAGAGGAAGAATAGATTGGAAAAGGGGTACAGTTTGGTCAAGCAGATGTCTGAGTGGAGACCTCAGCGAGGTGAGGGATATACTTTATGAAGAACTCAGAGAAAAAGGCAAAAGCCCTGAGGTGTGAATATTTGTGTACTTGAGGAACAAGTAAGGGGCCCAGATGACAGAGCAGCATGAGTGTGGGAGGCAGTAGCTGGGGATGAATAGAGTTTCTCACTGCACTCACCAGGACACATGGCAGGCTTGGGGTTTCTTGTTCCTTATTGTCTCTCCTCTATGAAGACAGGAACCGTGTCACCTGCACGTCCATATCTTGTGTGATGGCAACCCTGCCTCCTGACACATAGTAAGTCCAAAGAAGAAGCAAGAATGTCTGGCGTTTGGAAAAAGAACATTTGTAGTCAGAAAGCCTATACTGCAAGTATCACTCCACTATCTCATATCTATATATCTTGGGCAAAGCATTTAAGCTCATTAAGCATCTGTTTCCGTATCTGGATAGGTATTAAGGATCCCAAACATGAAAGTTGTCAAACGGATGAAATGGGATACACCACATAAAGTCCTTTGCCCCCGGAGCCTGTTGATGGTGAGCACTCAATAAATGGGGATGACAGGTGCGGTTATAGATAGGTTTATGAGGTTCAAATGGGTACGTAAGTTGTCTTAGGGACCAGAGGCTGATCTTTAACTTAGCATACTTGGAAAATTTGCTTGGCAGATGAGAAATAATTTGGGTGCTGCTATATCTATTTTATTACTTCTTCAAAATCAAGCAAGACTCCTTTACCAATTTGTTTCACTGTCCACTTTGTTAGGAGCCATCATCTGGGTCATAAACTAAAATGCTGAGCTGTATAACATAGAGTTTTTGGAAAAGATTTTTTTTATCCAGTCCTAGACTGCTGGCTAGAGTAACCCTGAAAGTAATGCTACTTTCAATTATAACAGTTTCCCTTAATCCCTGAGAGGAATGAGAGGGATATGTCTTCTTTGTGTTTTCATAAGGAGTCCATGTGCTTATTCTCCATGTCAGCAAACACATTGTATGGTAATTACTGGTTTACTGATTTAGACTAAAAGCCATTGGATGGGTTTCCAATGGCTACTTGAGTTTTATTTTTGAATCCCTACCACCTGAGGTGCATTTACCATAAAGCTGGTGTAATTTATGCTTCCAGTTCCTGATCTGCGCAATGCTCTTACTTGGGGAGGGGAGGGAGGTCATCCTTTGTGAACAAAAGTTCACATGACCATTTGATTTTGGTAAAAATCTGCATAAGTAAGATATTTTAACCACAATCAGTTAAACTTACGGGTCTTTCTCCACTGACTTCCTCTTTGTTACACTCTCTCTCCATGGCAAGTCGTGCTCATGTGGCCAGGTGGGATTCAGCTAAGAGAGGATTGAGTTGCATACGTATTTAATTTTTGTTTAATAACATGTATTTATGTGGCTAAGTTATTGCTGGCGATCCAAGAACAGCTTCCAGATAGAATCCCGCTGTTTCCTGTGGCAACTCATCTGGTGTTGGGATAGAATGATGAAGGGCTAAAGGTTGTGCTCTGCAATGAGTGTGTTCCTATCGCTCTATGCAGGTGAGGCATCAGGCTAGTAGAAGAGAAACAAGCTTTGAACCATATGGTTACAAAAGTTAGTCTATGGAAAATTCTTCCAGTCATCTGCTGTATAAAATCACAAGGGTTTGGTTCTTGTTGCTGGAACCAAGTCAAAAGAGTTCTCTCCTTGATAAACGTTTTCCCAAATTTGCTGGCAATTCTGAAATGTTATACCACACTACTTATAATTAGTTGTGAAGCTGAAAAAAAAAGCACCTCAAACTGCCAATTATCAGAAATAGATTTTGATCAATGATACTGAAGGAAAGACTAACATATCTTGCCTTTCTGTCTACAATGATATTATGAATATCATAATTGTCATCATGAAAATCATAATTGTCACTGAGAAGGTGATGGAGGAATATGTGGTGAAAAGTGTCAGGAAAAGATATTATAGAGTGTGATAGGTAGTTAATAAAAACGTTACACTATTTTTCTGGATTTTGTGACGCTTGTGACGATCGTTGGCTTTAACATTTTTTTTCATTTGTGTTTTTCTATTATTCTACATAAGTATTCATTTTTTTGACCTAACTTGACATTCTTTTCTTAAAGTTATAATAGCTTCAGGATCCACAAAACTGGATCTATTCCTGCCTACTATTTAGCATGGCACCTGGCTCATTAGAGGTGTTCCTTAGATACTTATTGAGTGAATGAATGAATAAAAACTATAACCAGAGGAATTGATCTCCCTCTTTGGGGAGTAAAGAGGGAGATCTTTGTCTGTAAAATAATGGAATGAAGGTATGAGAGCTTAGGTATCCCTTAGGGGATACCTAACCAATGTTCTTTCGGCTGCTGTTGTTTCTAATTCAGTGTTTTGGAATTTTCTTTGGTAAAAGGAGTCACATTCCATGTGCTGAGTTTGCTTATGCCATCTTTGCCCCCTGAGTCATCACCTGAGCACTGGTCTATATTTTAGTGTCCTCACCTGCTACCTAGATCAAGCAATTTCTAGGCTATGTCCCTCTATTACTCAGTAGTTCTGTTCTACCACACACTCAGACTAGAATGCTCTTGTGCAAATCACAGAATCAGATTTTGAACTCTCTACTTCTCCAACACTGTTGTCAAATCCATATCTTTAGCCCATTCCCCAAAGAGAGTTTAAAATAGTATCTAAAAGTCTCTCCTCTCCCACATGATTCTCTTAAGGATGACCCACAGGGATATAATAGCTGAATGAGGACTGACATTGTTATCTTTTTTCCTATTAGCAAATCCAAAACAAAGAATCACACCATATAGAAATCTGGCTAGCTTGTATTTTTTTAAGAACATGATTTAACTCACAAAACAGTCCCTTCGTGTCGAATTTTCCATCCTCTGAACATCCTACACACTTTTGCTAAGAACATCTGTGACAGACTGGAACACATTTTTCCCCCAGTATTTATTTGACTTAATGCTTACTCTAAGTATCAGACACTTTCCCAGATCCTGTGATATATCTTAGTCCGGTATTAATACGTGAAGAGATGTCAGTTATGCCTATATCTTGAATAGTGTCAATCTGAATTGAAAATATGCCTCTTTTTTTTTTTTTTTTTACTAACAGAGCTTTTAATTCACTGGCTGATGGTGTCAATAACAGCTCAAGATCTATAGCTAAATCTTGGAACACCAAAAAAATTAAATTTAATTTTAAAAAAAGATCTACAGCTGAATATGTCTTCTACTGTTTGAATTTACAGCTTCTTGAGACCCAAACAATTTGTTTTCAGTGTAAATGAGAAATTCAGAATCAGCACGAAAGTGCTTGACTGCATCTATGAACTCCAGTTATTGTCATTATTTATTCTAAAATTTCAGTATTTCTCATGATCTGTATTCTTCTCATACTGTTCACCAGAATTCGTTTTAGCAGAATGTCTTGGGATGGAAGAATGAGGATGACATCTTTTTGTTCTGTAGATTTTTAAATATACTTGTATGTAAACAACTTAATATTTCTATAACCTGACTCGTTTACTGTACGTAGTGCCCATATACAGGCTGACGTACAAGAACTTGTTTGTCCCCAGTATGAAATGAATCACCGTTCTTTTAGGCCAATGCTTATTGAGAGGCAGTAAAGATTTCTTTTCATTGCCTTGTCTTCTGCAGTAACTTGTTGACTTCTGCTTGGTGCTTGGGGTAATAGACATATGCCAGAGGTTGCCAAGGCAGAAGGCCAAGATCTGGGAAGAGTTGGGTCTCAGCAAGAAAAGGCCAGAGGAGAGGAAGTCCTTTTATAATTTATCAAAATAGGAATACTTGGAGTGCAGGTTTTATGAAGAACTAAAAATTGCCCTTCTAAAAAAATAAAAATATGAAATTCACATTTTACTTAGATTGAAATATACTAGACAAAAATTTTTGGCTTTCACCAAAAAATAAGAACAGCAGTTTATTCATCACCTGTCAATAAACTACAAAACTTTTTTTCTTTTTTTTTCTTTTCTTTCCCTTTCTCCTTCTTCTCCTTCTTCTTCTTTTGGCATTCTCTTGGCTAGCTATGTCAAGGTAAGGCATGGCAAAACATGGCACAGAAGTGTACAGAAGCGTGTCAGTGTCCAGGGCCCTCGTTTCTGAGGCCATGATGCTTACACAGCAAGAATCAAATATATACCTTCAAAAAAACTGGTAAAACAGTTTGTCTGGAGGCTCAACAAAGGACGGGATGAAGAAGCAGCAGCAGCCAGATTTGGATTCATGTCTGCTAGGTACTGGTGAATGCTCAATAAATATTTATTGAATGAATTCAGTGGCTCAGAAATGGAGGTCATGTCTCTTTTTTGATGCTTGTTCATAGATATTCTCAGCCACTCAAGCTGAAACACATTTACTAGAATCTTTGTGCCCCTGAAACTCCACCATCACCAAAAGTTTCTCCTAGAGAAAGCTAGGAACTCCCTTATTTCAAGAGTTTTACGGTCAAATGATTCAAACTACTGTTTCCTTAAGGAAAAAGCAGAAGCACTTTTCCAGTTCCTTGTTGGCTATATTCCATTCATCAGAAAGGAAAATCAGACTATCTGGAAGGCAGAGTTACCTTTCTCCCCTTGCTTTTTTGCTTTTCACTTGAAACAGGGGTGGTGCTCAAATGTTGTATTACATACACTCTTGGGTTCTCTTTTCTCCAGCTCCCTCTGCCTCACTGCAAATGGGTGTATATGGTCCTCGAGTCTCTGGGTCTGCATTAGCGTTTGGGTGCAAGGCTAGCATCTCACAGGCAGTTCCAAAGCTATCGTTCACGAGGGGCACCTGGCTGGCTTAGTTGGAAGAGCGTGTGACCCTTGGTCATGAGTTCGAGCCCCGTGTCAGTTAGTTGTAGACATCACTTACATATTTAGGAAAAGATTAAAACAAGACAAAACAGAGTTATCTTTCATGAATGGCCTAATGAGACCAGGTGCTGGGGAGGGATGAAGGGAAGAGAGGGAAGCAACTTATGCAAAATCATAAAGCAGCATTGTGAGGTCCTTTTTTTTCCTAGAGTTTTTGAAGACCATGTGTGATAAATAAGGCACCGAATACCCAACCCTATAAGTTGAACATATGTTAGGAATAAACACCTATTTCACATGTATGGTTAAACCCCCATCCAGGGAGTATCATTAGCAAACACATTAATTAGGATCTTGTTTTCTCTGCTACTGTCAACGATTGTTTGTTTGAACTAATCTATTCCACCTTCATTAAGGTAAATCAGCATGTTAGGGCATGAAAATGTGTTTCGATTTTATAAGAAATTTAGGACCCATATGGAATTTCTATCTCTACATATCTTCTGATCATTTGATATTTTAAACATACGAGCAAGGCTGGAGGTTTATCCTAAAGCGAACTGCAAATGAAACCACAAAGTATAGTATCGCTTCTGTGGACATTCACTCATTCATTCATTCATGTCATTCTGGGTATCAAGCATTCCTAGAACAGTAAGACTTGGCTCCTGTTCTACAGTCTAATATAAATCAGGAACATGAGCGCATAGAACAGACCTGATCCTAGCTTTACCATCTTGCGGGTACAAATGAGGGCAGAATTGTACGAACACCCTACATCTCGATGTTCTAAGCCTGTAGATTTTATTGGAACATAGCCATGCCCATTTGTTTACTTGTCTGTGGCTGTTTTCGCACAGCAACAAAAGAACTGAGTAGTTGTAACAGAAAACCTGTAGCTCACGGAGTCTAAAATATTCACTACCTGGCTCCCTCCAGAGGAAGTTTGCAGAGCTCCAGTCCCATGCCTCCAGAATGTGTGCAGTTCCCCCGAGGGCCTTACGCATCAGGTCTGGGCATTGCCCTGAGGATGTCCTTTGTGGAGAACTGGCATTTTGCCGGTGCTCGGTGCTCGGAAGCCGCGGGCCTCCAAACATCCTGCAGAAATGCCACTTCCACAGGATCACCAGTGCTATTGGCCTTGCGGGCCCTGATGCCATAGCTTTCACCATCCCCTCTGCAAGACACCTGAGTGGGTATTGGGGGAACCAGAAACTTGTCAGCCTTATGGGGGGCTGCCAACAAACAGAGCAGGCCCAGAGAGCCTTTGGGGGACATGCCTAATCAAATCCCTTGGGTTGGCCTCGGCAAAACTTCTCTGATTGTCTCATTCTGCCAGGACCTTGGGGACAGAGAAGAATGACGCTGCATGTTCCCCAACTGCCACTCGCCACTCTTGTCCACCTGCTCTGTGCCTTGTCGGGTAATCCCTCATGGTTCCTTCAAGGATCACATGAGTCGGCTCCTTTGCCCTCTTGATTCCTGTTGGGTTCGGCCAATGGGAGGCACCGGCAGGAGACTCAAGGGCAGAGAAGAAGAGAAGATTTTTTTCTCCCCCAGGATCCCCCCCTGTAGGATGCAGATCAGCAGAGCTGGTCGGGTTCCTCGGCTAAAGTCCACGCCTCCCGCAAAGCTGCCAGTATCAACAGGACAGTAAACAACAAATGTCGGAGAGGATGTGGAGAAAGGGAAACCCTCTTCCGCTGTTGGTGGGGTTGCAAGCTGGTGCAGCCACTTTGGAAAACAGTGTGGAGATTCCTCAAGAAATTAAAAATAGAGATACCCTATGACTCTGCTATCGCACTACTGAGTATTTACCCCAAAGAAGCAGATGCAGTACAAAGAAGGGCCACACGTACCCCAATGTTCATAGCAGCAATGGCCACAATCGCCAAACTGTGGAAAGAACCAAAATGCCCTTCAACAGATGAATGGATAAAGAAGATATGGTATATATATACAAGGGAATATTATGCCTCCATTGGAAAGGACCAATATCCAACTTTTGTATCAACATGGATGGGACTGGAAGAGATTATGCGGAGTGAAA
>CM053606.1:78854599-78885449 GCA_028646535.1 Procyon lotor | reverse complement strand
CCTCTGCCCTGCTGCCCCAGGTCTCAATCAGGAGGTGCCTCTCGGGTTTGCCATTCTGATTGATTTAATTTAGAGAATTTCTCGCTCTTCACATGGCAGCCAAGGTCACGTGGCTTAGCGATTATGTTGTTCAGGAAACAGCTTCTTTACTGCTGTGGTTCTGTAACATTGTTCGAAATTTCCCTTTTTGGGCTATCTTTTTTTTCCTCTTGGGCCTGAGATTATAAGCTCCTACCAAATAGTTTTATGACCACACCTTGGAAAACACTTTCTTTCCCCCCTTTTTATTGCCACAGGGGATGAGAATGTTTATGTGCACTTACCTAGTGCATCTTTATCTTCAGAGAAAATTTCCCATCTCAGAGAGACAGGAGTGGGTCTCTTCCATCTCAGGGATGGAAGCGTCTAGAGACAGAGTTGGTGTTATGTGTAGGCAGCTGTATCAAGGAGAAAGAAGTCTCGATAAAAAGAGAGGCTTGGAAAGCAAAGGACCCTCGCTGTCATTGCTTATGACTTTGTTTTATTTAGAATGTTGAATTTTGCCTGTAGTGGAAAATTGAAGTAGTGTCAGAAACCCTTTCGTGGTCATTGGCTTGGTTCTGTCTTCCTGATTTAATGGCACTCCCATAATGGTGAATGAATTCTAACTATGTGAATCTCACAGTACTCTATGGGGTGGGAAGTGTTATCTCAGTTTTCAGTGGAACAGACTGAGGCTCAAAGAATTTGTATCACTTGCCCAAAGACACACAACTTCTTGGAGGTGGTAGAATGCAATGCCATCTTGGGTATAAAAGCCCCCCCATCTTGGCTTTTCTCACTCCACAGGGGCAGCTGGCCTCCATAATTTTGAAAGAAAATTGAAGAAAAATGTGTCCTGCCTGACTACTGTGGTGTGGCCACAAGGCCATTCTCTTTTTCTTCCTATGCCTGACCCAGGTGCTTGCCATTCTCTTTCAGATTGTTTTCACTAAACAAAAGTGATTCAATGTTTCATAATATAACTCAACACTGACCGCATTTTCGTTGAGAAGCCCATGTGAGCCCTGCCGATCAGATGAGCAGATCCTGTCCGTCTTTTCTTGGCACACTTTCCTGTTGGTCCCTGCTGATCTCCCCTGTTGTGCTGTGACCTGGGGCTCGAGGACCAAGTATTCCTTTTCGTGTCCCTAGTTGTTCCTGCAATGGTATAAAACAGAAAGGATGCTCAATAATTATGTCTTTAATGAAAACACAGGGTATTTATGGTCTGCAGACAGCGAGTAGTCAGCTTTGCTAGTGGACAGGAGGAAAAGGTGAGGCATATGGATTTTACTCACTAAGAAAAGGTTCTGTAAGGATGTTGTTTGAAAGGCAGAATTGGAATTCTGAGTCTATTTTATACAGCCAGCAGCAGCAGGCAGTGGGGTGAACTTGCTGGGGCACCTGAGTGCAGATTGTTATCACAGTCTTGGAGGTCAGCAAAGAAGGTCCAAGTGAGATGGGGCGGAGGTCCAGGGGTGAGGAGGAGAGCCAGGATACCCACAAAAACACCTGGTGGTGTAGAATCAAATGGACATGTTGACTCAATTAAAAGGGAAAGTGAGGGAGGGGGCAAATACTGCATGGTCTGGAGCCCGGGTGACTGGGAGACACAGTTCCATCCCCGCTCTGCCTTCCCTCCCCCACATCCTACCTCGGCCGCCATGTCACTGTTTCCTTAGCACTTACATCTCTCGTGCTGTCATTGGTATTGGCTTTTTCCACCCTTTTAAACTTGGAAAGGGAAATTCTCAGTGCTGGCTTTGATCCTTCAGAACCCCGTATGACAAATGTGGTGACTATGTTTTGGACATTTGCGCTGAAGATGATGTTAGCACCATCCTGCCTGACTTCATTTCTACAGGGCTGCGGACTCCCATTTCCAGGACTCTCTATCCTGGCCACTCTGAGGCGGTACTAAATAGGGGGAGAGCTTGAGGAAGAGCCATGTGAGGGCAGAGGTCATAATAGCGAGAGTAATTGCCTTAATTATCTTGGGCTACTTTAACAAAATAGCACAGGCTTGTTGCCTTAAACAACAGAAACATTTTTCATTGTAATCCAGTGCGATATTAGTTATAGGTGTACCATGCAGTGATTCAACACTGCCCTGCATCCTCTAGTGTTCATTGTGATGAGTATGCTCTGAATCCCATCCCCTGCTTCACCCATCCCCCACCCACCTCCCAGCCAGTAACTGTCTGTTCATTCTCTATCGTTAAGAGTCTGTTTATTGCTTTAACTCTCTCTGTGTCTCTCCTTTTTTCCTTTGTTCGTTTGTTTTGTTTCTTAAATTCTACATATGAGTGAAATCATATGGTATTTGCCTCTGTCTGATTTATTTCCCTTAGCATTCTACTCTCTAGCTCTATCCATGTTGTTGCAAATGGCAAGATTTCATTCTTTTTTATGGCTGAGTAATATTCCTTTGTCTCTACATACCACATCTTCTTTATCCATTCATCAGTTGATGGACACTTGGGTTGCTTCCATAATTTGGTGACTGCAGGGAATGGTGCTTTAAACATAGGAGGGCACATAGCTTTTCAAATCAGTGTTTTTGTATTCAAACAACAGAAATTTATTTCTCACAGTTTTGGAGGCTGGAAGTTCAAGACCAAGGTGCTGGCTGATTTGCTTCCAGGTGACAGATTTCCCTGGTTCATAGATGACTGCCTTCTTCCCATATCATCCTATGTGAAGAGAGAGAACTCCTTTCTTGTGTTTCTTCTTATAAGGTCACTAAAATTCCATTCATGACGGCCCTGCCCTCAGGAATTATCTCCCAAAGGCTCCACCTCCTAACACCATCACAGTGGGGTTAGGACTTCAATTTAAGAATTTTGGGAGGACACAGATCTTTGGCAGTAATAAAACAATAATAAAAATAATAATGGTAATATCAAAAATTTAAGGATTATTAGGTTCTGAGCTTAAAATATGTAGGGATACACTCAACTCCTGTAACAACTATGTGAGGTAGACATAATTTTAAACCCGTTTAGCAGTGAAGAAACTGAGGAATACTAAGGTTAAGTTGGGGCCCAAGATTGCATAGCTTATGATAGAGAAGCTGGGCTTCTAACCCAGGCAGTTGGACTCTTAGCCCAGCCTCCCCGCCAGTCTGTTAGGCAGGGAGGTTGCTTGGAGGAATCTGGATGGATACTGAAGGCCTGCTGGCAGCGAGAAGGGGTCTCCCAGGTCCCATGGCCAGCATGCTCCTTCTGTGAGCGTAGCACTCCCATGACTCAGACGTGCCCCCTGCAATCCTGGAGGGCTGGCTTTCAGCCCACTGGGGATGCCAGAAGAGTAAGCAACTGTAGCTGCTGGGGGCAAGGGGGTGGTGGTGAACTCTGCCCTGCCCTCCCCAGAGCACGACAATTGTGGATGATGGAAAGCACACTGAGCCTGGAGTCCAAGAGGGAGCTCCCTCTGCTTCTTTGGGCCACAGTTCCTTCACCTGCGAAATGAACTGTCGTGGGGACGGAAGGAGATTGGGTATGTGAATGTACCTAGCGCAAGGCCAGGTGTAACCAACTTGGTAAAAGTTGATTTGTTCATTGCATCACTCAGAGAATGAACTGAGGGGCAGGGGGCAGCCCACCCCTCCTACTCCGGAGGGAGCCTCCTAGCTTGGGTGTGTTCACACGATAATGTCAGAACACTCAACCATGGCCCAGAATGATGTGTCAGATGTCCTCATAATGGCACTGTTCATATGTTCCCCCCATTAGAGTGGGAGTCAGGATCCAGAGGAAACTCCTCGTCTATTTGGTGTGTTCTGTGAAGCATTGTCTCTTTTTATTTGTCTCATGTAATGTGCTGATAATTTCACTGCACAAGTTGGCATTTCCAACTAATGTAATTACATTTGGAAACTGTTATAAGAGGCTATTACTAAAGAAATCAAATGTTTCTCCTCTTTATGTAAAATGGGGATAATAATTTCTCTTAACGTTCATACCATGCTTGGAGAGCCTTGACTTAAAGGAATTTTGCAAACACAAAGCAGCATTTCCTGTCTCGCTTTGTCCTTATTTAGCACCTCTCACAAGACTGCCTCTCTGGCAAAAAGTAATACAGAAAGCACGGTCTCTTGGGGCCCATCGAACCATCAAGCCACAGGAGTGACTGGGTGTTAACATTCGAAGACAGAAAATGTCAAATGTAAATTAAGGTCTCTTGTCACAAACTCGAACAACAATTTCCTAAACAGTTCCATATAAGCACAGGATAAAGACAACCCCATTTCTTATCTGCCTGCAATTCAGGGCAAGATGCCAGCCTGGAGGGACTGGCCACATCACTCCCGTCCATGCCAGGGGAGGAGGCTGTGCTGACGAACACAAGAGGATCCAGATACTGTTTTCCCTGGAGCCACCTGGTTAGGGGTGAGGAGCACCCTCTCTGCCCATCCAAACTGCCCAATGAGCCCCGGAGGAGGTGGGGGAGGCCTGCGGTGTGGGGGGCACAGTACTTAACACATATTTGGTGATGATGAGATACTTGTAGAATTCAACTGGGGCTCTCTTGTCACCAGTTAGTTATTACACATGATGAGTCACAAAGCCAATGTGTGAACTTGTACTTCTATTTGTCTTCTGGGCATGAGTGCTGTAGACACCTATTAAGTGCCATTAGCCGAGACACCGTTAGGTCCTGGGAATCGGGAGAGGCAAAACAGTCCTCGCTGTGCATAAAACAAAACAAAAGCAAAAGCACCCAGTCTGCAGAGATGGCACATGGTTTTCAGTTCTCGAACCAAAATACTTTTAGATGGTTGGTCCCTTGGAACACAGGTCAGGGGGGTCCTAAGGCCTTGTCACCTCGACACTGTCATCAGTGTCCTCCAGGAGCATTCATTCACTTACTCATTAATGCCACAAATATTTACTTAGTGCCCTCTATAATGCCAGATGCTGTTCTGGATGCTTGGAAAGCAGCAGTAAACACAGCAGACATTCTAGGGGAAGGAGACAGACAATCCACAAATAATAGAATGTCAGAGAGGATCAGCGGTAGTAGGAAGAAAAATAAAGCAGACTAAAGGAAGAGAAGGGGACTGGTGAGGAAGAGGGACCTCTCTGATGAAGTGACATTTGAGCCTCATCCTGAATGAATTTTGAAGAACGTGTAGGAAAGAAGATTCCAGGCGGAGGAAAGAGCAAGGAAAGAGCAAGCGAGTAGAGAGGCTGGGGCAGAGTGTGCTTGAGGGAAGGTACAGTGTGTCTGAAATGAGAGCAATGAGGGGTGGCGTGGTGGGAAATCCGGGCAGCCGTGTCACTGAGGGCTATTCCTGTAGGGCCTTGTGAGCCTTAGTAATGCCTTTGGACTCTAGTCTAGTAGGAAGAAGCCACTGACGGGTCTGAGCAGAGGAGGGACAAGGGCACATTCCCTTATTTAGGGATCACTCTGCCTTCCGAGGGGGCCATAAGGGGGGGGTGAGGCTGGATGAAGGGAAGCCAGAGGACACGGTTGCTGTCACCCAGGTGAGAGGGGTGCCGCGTCTGGGATGGGACATGACCTGAATGTGAAGCCAGAATGTCTAGCTCACTAGATGGACAAGGCAAAGAGAAGACCCCCAGCTTCAGGGTCTGAGCAATGGGGGAAAAGGTGGCGTCATGATGTGAGATGGGAAGGTGGTGGAGGAGCAGATGGGGGTTAGAGGAGGTGAGCACGTGAAGACTTGGGATTTTAGACACGGTGGTTGAGCACTGCTAGTAGACACTGCAGTAAAGGTCCATGGAAGCCAGACTCCCAAGAAAGGGCGAGACGACAATGGCATGGGAGAGTGACAGCAAGAACCCCTGGGCTTGTCATGTTAGTTCATAGACGTTCTGACATCTCTTTGGACAAAATTCCCAGCACCGGCAAAGTTTCGCCTGTGATTGTGAAGGAGATAGGGCTACCCTGTTAAACTTACTGATAATATTTTCTGATTAAAACCCGGCATGGAGGGGCACCTGGGTGACTCAGTGGGTTAAAGCCTCTGCCTTCGGCTCAGGTCATGATCTCAGGGTCCTGGGATCGAGCCCCGCATCGGGCTCTCTGCTCAGCGGGGAGCCTGCTTCCCCTTCTCTCTGCCTGCCTCTCTGCCTACTTGTCATCTCTCTCTGTCAAATAAATAAATAAATAAATAAAATCTTTAAAAAAAAAAAAAAAACCCGGCATGGATAAATATCAGATATTTCAAAACTGAGACAGTTCAGACAGGCTGGGCATATTCTAAGTGAGTCAGTGAAGTTAAGGTACATGAATTCATTTACTCCACAAGCATTTACTGAGTAGCTCTTATGCGATTTGCTAATTTTTTGTGTGTAACTTGTAACACAGAAATAAGACTAAGAAAGAAATACCCCTTTATAAGGGGACTACTTTCCTCATTTTATTTCCTCTGAGCACCAGAAATCTTTAATCAGATATTTGTATTAAGTTTATATGTCAGGCTTTTTTAAAAAAAGATTTTATTTATTTATTTGTGTGTGAGAGAGAGAGAGCGAGCACAAGCATGGGGAGCAGCAGAGGGAGAGGAAGAGGCAGGCACCTCGCTGAGCAAGGAGCCCGATGTGGGACTTGATCCCAGGACCCTGGGATCATGACCCGACCTGAAGGCAGACACTAAACTGAGCGTGATGACTGAGCCACACAGGTGTCCCTACGTGTCAGCCTGAAGATGAAATGGGCCCTGATTCTCTCTCACCCTCATCTACGTCCTGCCTTTGGCTCAGCCTGCTCGGTGGGTTTTCTGTCCTGAGGCTCCTCAGACATCCTCTTGCCTCATGGTACTTGCCATGGCTGTTCCCTCTGTCTGCAATGTTCTTCCCCTTAGATCTTGGCAATGCACATTTGCTCACTTACTCTAACTTCCCGCTTAAATGCTGCTTTGTTGTGATAGCTCATCTCAGGTGCCATTATCCGCCTGTGTGCCCAGTCCTCACGTCACATGTCACCATCAGACACACCCCCTCTGTGCTTTTGTTCTTGTCAGACATCTGCCATTAGAGCCTGAGCTCATTGGGACCAAGGTCATCTTGTTCTCTACTGTAGCCTGGCCCTAGAATCGTAATTACTTATGGCACATAGTAAGTCCTCCATAAAAGCTTGGAGAATGAGGGACTGAACTTGGCAGTGCCTTTTTTTCCCTTTTCAAGTTCAGGTCTACAGGTGCTTTATTAGTTTGCTAGGGCTGCTGGAACAATATACTGTGGACCGGGTGGCTTAAGCAATAGAAATCGACTTTCTTGCAGTTCGGGAGGCCAGAAGTCCAAGATCAGGTGCCAGCCCGGTTGGCTTCTCCTGAGGCCTCGCTCCTTAGCCTGCAGATGGCCGGCTTCTGCTGTGTCTTCGAGGCCTTTTCTCTGCTGTGCCTGCGTTCTTGGAGTCTCTTCGTTTTCTCATAAGGACACACTGATCCTATTGAATTAGGACCCCACCCTTATGACTTCATTTAACTTTTAAAGGCCTTGTATCCAAAATCAGTCACTTTGGAGGTTAGGGCTTCAACATATGAATTTTGAGAAAACACAGTTCAGTCTGCAAGAGATGGGAATACACTGTAGCTTCAAATGACAGACTCCTTTCCCTGGCCTCTGTGATGATGAGATGACTTTTCTAGAACAGTGCTTTTCCTCTCAGGATTCCATTCCTCCATGCTGGAGCCTCGCATGACCGCAGCTAAGGGAATGCTAGGTGCCTGGCCGGTCCGAATCCTCTGCCCTGGGCCCGTGTGATTTCTGCCCCCAGCTCCCTCTGCACTTGGAAGCCTGCCCTTTGCCTGGAGCCCTTGGCTGGCTTCGTCACTGCTGGCACTTGTCTTTATGGCTCACCCTGGGAAGGTAGGGCACTGTGGCCACCAGTGGCCTCTCTCACTGACCCACCATGTGTCCTGCCCACACACAGAGCTCTCCCACATGGCACAGTGGGGCCGTGCTGTGGGTGGGGTTAGATACCCTTTGATGGAGGAGTTCCTGCTTGGAATCCAAGCTTTAAATGGACCGTCTGTCTGAGCCTTGCTCGGGGTAGTTTCATTAAGCACTTTCTATCCATTCTCTTACGTGAGCTTTGCTAGGCCCTGCAGATACAATGATGCCAGCCACACAGCACAGCCCGAAGCCAGTGTTGATAGAGACCCAAGGGACAGGGCTGGGCAAGGAAGAAAAGATCCACCCTATCTGGGAGGGGTTGAAGAGGGAACAAGGTCCCAAATTCTTTGACACTTCTCCCAATGAGAGACAGAGTCTGTGTCCTCTCCCCAGGAATCTGCAACTGTGTCAAGTGCTAGAATGTGACAAAGGTAATGCCATGTGTATTCCGGAACTAGGTCATAAAAGACATGCGGCTTCCATCTTGTTCGTTGGAATACTAACCCTTCACATAGGATTCCTGGTCACCCCACAGCTGTTGTGCCAGAGGGGCCACGTGCAGACAGTCTGGTGGGCGGTCCCAGGTGAGGCTCAGCTTTCAAACCGCCCCCCCACCTCACAAAAATATGCCTGACACTGAAGTGAAGAAGCCATCTGGGAGTGGCTCTTCCGGTTCCAGCTGCCAGCCCTCCATCGTCTGCTTCAGCCCCAAGCGATGTGTCAGACATTTTGGAGAAGGGGCTAACCATCCTCACTTGTCTTATTTTACTCCAGTAGTTGTGGGCTAGTTTATTGTGCAGCAATAGTAACTGGAACAGGGCATCAACAAGAAGGCGCTTGGACTGGGTCTTAAGGGATGAGCTCACCCGATGGACATAATGGGGAAGCACAGACCAGGCAGAAGGGACAACAAACGCAAAGGCACAAAGAACATTTGAGTCTGGTGTCTTTGGAGGATTGCCACCACTGGTACTCACAGGCTGGCCTCAAGATGAGCCTGAAGGGACACGGACACTGGGTAACAGGGAGCCTCCTGTGCCTTGCAAAGACCTCATCGTGCTCGATTCCACTGAATCTGAATTTGCCACTGTTCCTCAATTCCTGATGATTTACTCATGCAGCGGTGACTTACTAGTGAAGTTAACTATTGCATAGTACTTAATATGCTATCTATAATACAGTCATTAAAGAAGCCTTTATTTCCTAAGTCATTGATCTGAGGTTTTAATTTTGCTGTTTTAACATTTTAACCACGAGTGTTACTGTCTCGTCCTTGAGTGTCCGTTATGTTGTCCCCAGAAAGGAAAGGCACAGATGTCTGCCTTTTGAAATGCTATCATTTCTAGCGGACAGAGAGGGGCTCGGGGGGTCTTCTAAGAGGACAGCTAATTGTCTGTATTCTCAGAACACCTCTATCGCATTTTTCCCCCTGTCCTTACCATCGCCTTTTAGTTTTCATGGGAACAAAAGCCCTTTCCCTCCCTGGAAAGGGGACTCTGCATCCTGTGTTCTTGTTGAGACAATTTTAGAAGTACCCCGCTCTGTGCTGCAGGATATTGTAGTGCGTTTCTGTAACATATTTAAGGGCTCACTCCTTAAAATTGTCACGTCTGGAGAGCCCTAGATAAGTCAGCAAGGACACAGACGTGATCACTCTCTCCTGCCCCTAGTATTACAGGCAGCTATCAATTCCAGCTCATTTAGACCGATCCAATCCCGGCACCAAAACCCATTTCCATATTATTACACCAAACTGGAAATCACAGAGGCTGTGTATTCCTCTGCAAAGGCTCCAATTTAGGGCTTATAACTTAGCACTAGGTTATTAGTGATATGCATCATTATTCTCAAGATATATTCCATCTGCAAAATTTTGTTCTCAAATCCTTTGGACGATCTCAGCTGGGCTGCTCTCTCTGCTAGCAGGCTGCTCCGCTCATGGTAATGCGCTCTTACCAGGGGCTTTAAAATTAATTTTTGATCATTGATTCCTTGCATCAACAGCCCCACGATCCTTTCTAGCGGGCAGAGAAACATCATAGGCTGAAAGCCCAGAGGGAGGGAGTGGACAAGCTGGAGTTAGGAGGAAGGGGGCTTTCATTAAGTGGGGTCTCTAAGGGCCTCACAGCGTCCATGTGGATGCTACAACCACGACCGGACAAGAAAAAATGAGAATCCTCTTTCCATTTTTCTTATAGTCTGGATGTGGCTTGTCAAATAATTCAATTTTGGAAAAACCAGATATTCAAGTTGAGGAATGATACGTGTGACCAGTTCAATTGTTTTGATTGCATTATTGAATCAAGAAAGTAAACAAAAAAGGTTTGACAATTTACCTGGTCCAAAACATTTAACTGCTCACTCCAGAAAATCTCTGAGGTCTTTGTCAACTGTAAGATCCTATTATCATTTTGTCAGTGAAATTAGTTAAATTTGGAGAGCAGAATTCCTACTAGATAGCTAGAATTGCATGAGTGGGAGAAGCTGGGGACAGAAACGCTTTGCCTTATTTTACAGCTAAATTGGAAATGTGTGGCTTCAACTCTCATTTCCTGAATGTGAACCTCAGATTAAACAGTTTCCTGGACATGCTGTCAATTAATTCTCACCATCGCCCCGTGGGGTGAGGCTCAAGATGGCCACTTTAATAGGTAACTGAGGTTACCTAATTACCTTTTTAGGTAATTACAGTTACCTACCTAATAGGTAACTGAGCCTCAGGGGAGGGGGGTTAGATAAAGCCCCGGGAGCTTCTTGGTAAACTGCAGTGAAGTTTTTAATTAGCTTAAGCCGATGGGTCTCAAAGAGTGATGTCTTGACCAGAGGCATCAACTCCACCTGGGCCCTTGTTACCAGTCAAACCCTTGGGCTCCGCCCCAGACCTACGGAGTCGGAAACCCTAGGGGTGCATTCCAGCAAACTGTTTTACTAAAGCCTTCCAGGTGATGCTGACGCATGTTCAAGCCTGAGAACAATTTGTTCCAAGGCCAAGTGTGACAAAGATTGAGAAGTACGGATGTTTCTATTTTAAGACAAGGAGCTCTATGTCAAACTGTGAAATTAGAGCTGTAACTTGGGATACATCGATCACACATAAAGGACCGTTTGCTTTTGAAGAAGCATACACCACAAGTTTTAATTGGGAGTACTCCCCTCGTGTTTTTAAAATGAGATTCAACCTGCATATCTTTAATGTATAGAACATTTTCTCTTCTGGAATTCGGTTTGTTTTAGTTCTTATTTCTATTACTGAATAGAGTCGTTTACCTAAATTGCATTATATAAATATAGTGAGAGGGGCACATGCTCAAATTTGTTTTAGACCCTGTTGTTTCAGTCATCCAGATCAGCACCTGGTATGTAATAGGTGCTCAATAAATATTTGTGAATGCAAGGCCAGGACCCTATTACATGGAAAGTCTGCTGTGTGTGCATCTGTTTCTGCTAGGAGAGTTAACAAGTAAATCATAGCATAAATCATATAGCGAGAACTAAGTGATAAGTGGACCATTGAGCATGAGTAGCAAATGTGGGGATGATTTGCCGAGATTTCTTGGAGAGGTGGAGCTTGACTTGGGGTAGGGTTTTCATGGGTGAAGAATGTTGAAAGGCTGGGGCGCCTGGGTGGCTCAGTCGTTAAGCGTCTGCCTTCAGCTCGGGTCATGATCCCAGGGTCCTGGGATCCAGCCCCGCATCGGGCTCTCTGCTCTGCAGGAAGCCTGCTTCTCCCACTACCATTCCCTCTGCTTGTGTTCCCTCTCTCACTGTGTTTCTCTCTATCAAATAAATAAAAAATTAAAAAAAAAAAAAAAGAATGTTGAAAGGCAGTCCAGGTTTTTAAAAAGACCTATATAAAGTCAAGAAGATGATAACGTGCAGGGTGTCTTCCTTCAGGCCTCGTGGGTTGGGGCGGTGTGCCGGACACCCTGAAGGTGGGTTTTGAGTCCAAGGCTGTGGAGTGGGAAGTTTTTTGAGGGATTAGCGAATGGAGGGATCCCAGGGGTGACAGCTCATGAAAATCATTGTTTAAGTAAGTAAAATGTAAGTGAAAGATCCAACACTTCTAACTACCGAAATCCGAACACCTTTCCCATCACAATGCTGTATCTCTATCATGCAGCCCACGTGCCCCTGGTACACTCACATTTTGCCTTTTCTCCACTGGATCGCCACACTTTGCCATCTGCCCTTCACTGTATGCATACATAGCTTACCAGAAGCAATTAAGTGTACAGAAAGAAAAATAGGGGTCGACAATGTCTCATAAGTTACAGAGCTAGAAATGTAGTATATTATTTAAAATAAAATTGGTAAAAATACTTAACACAGTACCGAGTTCCAGGCTTTCAGTTAAGGTTCGCTGTGTGGTTGCTATTACTATAAGTTTTTGGTTACCATTAGTATTCTCCTTGTTGGTACTATTGCTAATGTAAGCTCCATGTTCAGGCCGTATGTCTCATTTGAAACTTTAAAAGCCTTACATTTGTTGTCCTGGAGTGCTCTTAGAGGAAGTTGGGGTAAGACCTCCGGCCGAAAATTTCCAGAAAAATCTGGAAACGTGGAACTAGAGTTTGAAAATATCACCACTGCAGTCATCGGCACTTTAGACTCTTCCTGTGGTTTACCAGTTTACCAAGTAATTCCGTGTTTGTTAGGCTCATTTTTATTTTCACATTAACTCTGGGGAACGAGTATCATTAGTCCCATTTTATAGATGGGAAAATTAGGTGTCTAGAGCATTACTGTTCAATAGAAATACAATGTGAGCCATATATGTAATTTAAAAGCATCTGGTAGCCACATTAGAAAAGCAAAAAGAAACAGTTAAAATCAATTCTGATAATATATTTTATTTCGCCCAGTATATCCAAAATATTATCATTCCAACATGTAATCCATATGAAAATGACTAAAGAGAGATTTCACATTCTTTTCTCATTTGTTTCATACTAAAGACTTTGAAATCCAGGGAATATTCTTAAATTCACAAGCCCTGTCAGCTGGGATTAACCTCATACAAGTGCTCAACAGCCTCAGTGGCTAGAGACTCCTGATTTAGATGGTGCTGGCCCAGGGGACAGAGTGGGGAATGAAAATATGGGCCCTGAAGAATCAGAATAATGCTCACAATTTAGAAAGACCTTTGCTCCCGAGCTAATGCTAGTAAACTAGAATAACCGTAACAATGAAACAAATCAGACAAAAAGAAAATGACTCGGTGCCATTCAATCCAAATGTGTTTCGGTGTCACATGTATTTTACTTTTTAAAATGTTGGGACCAGTATGGAAAAGAAACACTTTGACTCCTTTCCAGCACAATGTCTGCGATCAAGAAATCAGAGTGGGTTATGCTGCTCACAATCTTGACAGAATCAGGACCCACATCCAGGTGACAGAATCTGACGAACGGGGAGAGATTGAAATCTATGAGGTAACATCTTCTCATAGGCAAATCTCAAATCAACCAAGGGCTATCTGCCTCTACTTGGAGGTAGCTCTCACTCACTATCAATAATACAGGCATGTGGTCAAAAATGCAAATGTGTTGTGTGCATTAAGGTGAGAATTTACATGGAAATATGGACATACACAGATCCAATGAAAAATGACATGTATCCAATTGCCAGAGTTTAGTTATTTAACTGGAACTGATTGTGAAGTGTGAGGCTTTTATTATAAACATTTTATTGCAGATATTTATATTACTCAGGAACAGAGATTCTCCCAAGAGCTTTATTTAGAGCCCTTATCGAACCACCAATATCCTTCAGACTCTGGAGGAAGGTTAACCTGGGGCCCCAGAGGATGTGAATCTCCATTGGTCTACATGCTGCCATGAGAAACACACCAAGTTGCCAAGACACTTGGATCATTTGTCACTCACATTACACTGCTGCTCCGGGCCATTTTCACTTTTACTTCACGCCTGGCTTCCAGAACAACCATGCACATGTTAAAATAGCTACCTACAAAGGGGAGTATAGATGCTCTTAGCAGCTGAGGCAAGGTAAAGTCAGTATGAAATGAATAAAGAGCTGATTGCTGGACAACATGTGCTTTCAAATACCTTCATGTTTTCACTCATCACCTGTCTACAATTTATTATTTAATGGGACTTCCATAGTTAGGCTAAATCTCGATCTAAGGTTTTAGAGCAGTCATCCTTATACTTTAAGGCCTTTTATAAATTAAAAAAAAAAAAAGGAATGTAATAGGTTCCCCACCCGGGGGGGGGGGGTGGAAATGATATATACACAAAATCTTACACTCTTACATGTAATTTAAAGCACTTTACTGCTAGAATCCCTCCATTTCCCTCCCCGAATCTGGTCTGAAGCCTAGGTGTAGAAAGAAATTCACTTTTAAGAGTCCCTGGCTGTAATGTGTGCTGCTGGGTCTATTTGGCAGAATGAGAACCATTGATCAGAATGCATTTAGATTTGACTGCTTTCCCAATTATGAATTGTAATTACACAGGATGTAAACACGGGTTTAAGTGGTTGTAAAACTACTCCAATGCTTGTCACAATATTAATTTAATAAACTAAATATTTAGCTGGGGTCCTCATAATTAGGCGTCAGCCGACTGAAGGATTCTTGCAAACGTCGTTGACATCCCATACTTGGCCCCACGTTTTCCACCCCCCACCCCCAGGGGGGAGAAAAAGAGATGGGGAGTGATGACACTAATCTCTGCCTTTAGGTGTTTATCACACCGTGGAAGCCAAAACAATTACTCAGGGCTTCACGGGGGTAGGCACGACTGGTAAATTTCAAAATGCTATTTCCTTGGAGAATGTTTTCCTCGCTGTGTTTCACACCTGCAGAGGGAAAACCATTCCCCAACAGGAGCGGGCCTCCCTCAGAGCGCAAATACAAACGCACGAAAATGACATTATGTTCTTGCCTGCCTGGGGCAAAAAGAATCACACATTCTTAACAGGACTTCAGGTGTGTGATTTTCTGCCATTTTCCTTCTTTTGTTAGATTAGAATGACTGAACCTTGTAAGAGCCGAGCTGTAATGCAGCCCTATCAGGGCAGGGCGATGGGAACATACACACAGCGGCACATTATGTCTTTAACGGAACTTGACACATTCTCACCACGCAGGAATTTCAGAGTCAAGGCAGACAGATGTAGGAGAGGTAGCAATTATTTTTTCTCTCTTCTAGTCAGTTCCCCCCCCCATACAATTCATACTTCACTAATTAAATAATAGTTAAAAGCGATGCCTCCGAAAAACCGGGACTATGTTAAGAAAATGGGTCTTATTTTTCCTTCCAGTTCTCTGCGGTTCACTTCAGCCAGCCCAGCTAAATCTTCAGTGTTAACATAATTGGGTCTCATGGAATAATGGCCCGTTTCACCAGCTATCATTGCAGGTTAATAAAAACATCACAGAATTTTAAATGTTACTACTCTATTTTAATTCATTCATCAATTAAAAACAGCTATTGGGTGACAGAAGGAAGTAGGAGAAGGATTAGATGCTCAATTGTACAAATGTAAACACACCCCTAAAATCATTTAAGTCTTCTTGATGGGCTTTTTCAGGACCTACTCGAGAAATGTGTTAGGAGAAGAATTTTTCTGCCATAATTGATCTCAAATAACTGCATTTTAAAATATTAATATGGGTTTTTCACAGATGTTTTCTCATTTCTAGCCAAATGCAATCATATGATTTATACAAGGGACATATCTGTTTCTTAGTTATTTGATTCTTCAGATACAAAATGAAGCTAGTATGTGAGCCACACCCTCCCAGGTGTTGTGGAGAGTAAAAGGGCTCCAAGTTCCCAAGATTTTGGTGAAAATTCAAAATGTGATAGTTGGCATTCTTAATTTTTTCTGACACCATATTATGTTTATATGTAGTTTATGCTGGGAAACCCTCAGCATCTGTTTTAGGGAAAAACTACTTTTAGTGTAAAAAAGTGGAAATGTAGTTAAAAGGAAAAAACTCTTCTATATGGAACTGTTCAAAATTGTAGGAATATTTGTGCCAGAGCAACATCCGGTATTTCTTAGACAGAAAACAGATTAGAATCTAGTCCTGATTTCCTGAGGTCTAGGAATTGCTCACAACCAGACATTTGGATCAAAATTCTTACCTCTATTTTTCATTCTTGTATACAATTAAGGCTATCCAGTTGGATTTTTACGAAAAGATTCTACATTTTTACCTGGTTATTCATATTGTTCTAACATGGAGCTTGTTTTCTGTCCCCATTCCCGTCCTTACCAAGAAAGACTGGGAATAAATATGGTGGGGGAGGAACTCTATTCAGATTTCTGAAGCTGAAGCTTTTAAACTGTACCAGATCATAAGACAGAGAATCTCATATGTAACAAATACATAGAAATGCATTTCGAAGTTCCCACAGATTCTGTGCAAGCCTGTGAGCAGAGAAACTGTTGAACAGGTATTTTATTCAGTCTTCAACAACAGGTGAGGTCCAACAAACCCATATCCTATAACACACAGAGCACCTATTTGAGAGTATGGGGTCTTTACAGCCTAGTAATACTGGATTATTGATGGTGGAGAGGGGAGACAATGGGACAAAAGATCTGACTTCAGGATTTCCTCACAGCTGCTCCCAGTTCATCCCAAACTTCCTACCATCTAGCAAGACCACAGTGCAGGTCTGAGAAAGGGTGCAGCCGAACACTCACTACAGGAACTGCTGAACTCTGGCCCATGCCGTCCCCCAACCTGCACCTTTCTCTTACCCAGGAGAGTGATTTGTGCCAACTTAGCAATTTAACTTAAGGGCCCCTCATGCAGTATTTCCATCCAGGCAGATCCACCAGGTGGGGACCAGGACAAAAGTACCCTTGAAAACCCATGTGCCATGTGGCTAAACGGTTAAAAATTACATGGCAAGCTAACATAGGGTTGAATAAAATATGTTCCCATCTGCCACTTTGACACAAATGCTTTTGTAAGAATTGGAAACCCAGGTATCGATATATAATCCTTAGCCCTCTCAGTTCCTTCTGTCCTGGACCCTAGCCCTGAGGCAGCCCTAGTCTCTCCCTCCCACCCTTTAGCCCCTTTCCTTCCATCCTTGAGCTCTGATTTGCACCACAAGGGGCTGCTCCTTGCTCTCGTGAGAATTTTCCAGGGTACACCGCCAGGACCAATTCACTAATCTACCCACACAGACTCACTGTTGGCCACCCCTTGCACCCAGGGATGTGCAGTCATGATGCACGATGCTGCTTGCCTTTAGGACTTGGGGCCCCCAGAAGAGGGGCATACATGCCCTTAAAGTGGGTAGAGGCCATCTGGGTAGGAAAATACTAGGTTCCCAGCTACCAAGACCAAGTGACAGGAGGGTCAGAATGGGCCCCTCTAAGCAACGGCCCCTGTTCATTGGGACCGAAGTGCTCCCTCTAGGCTATACTGGGTCAGAAACCAGTCACTCCCATATCACAGATGGGCAGTCTAATTACTGTCTTAGAAATAGGGATGCTTTGCATATAGCCGAGGCTGCAGACAAAAATTTTGTTGTAGTTTTATGCTCATTCACAGTGTTGATGGATGGAATTACAGTTTTACTCTGTGAGAAAGTTGACAAAGCAAGAATTGGAACCTTAAGTATGTGAACAACTTAGTCCCCACTTTTCAGCCAAGTCCTGTTCTCAAAGCCATAATACGGTAGATGGAACCCGCTTTGCAAGAATGCTGGAGAGCAGCAGATGGATAAAAATCCACGCAGTTGGGGTTTCTTCAAAGGAATAAACCCTTCAGAAGAACTTGAGGATCCAGATTAAAAAGAACATTTCATTTCCATTTGTTATATACCTAAAAGTGAATTTTTATTAAAAGCAGATCACATCACTTCAGGAAATTCAGAAAACTATATCTAAATACATGGAACGCAAGATATTCCTCATCAATTTAGATTCTTATAGCCTCATAAAGATAAAATGCAGATGAATTGATTTAGATCAAGCCTTCATTAAATTTTAGAATTAGCTTTTGGAATCCCATGTATTGCAATGTGCAGAGCCTGATTCCTGAGCATTGTGACAAAGCCATGAGTGGATAATGATAAAGTGCATTGTTGCTAGAAATAACGCAGTCTGCCTTTGGTTTGTGCTAATAAACTATAAGACAACCTAAATTCCAATTTTAATATGAGAAATCCACCTCATTATAAGTAATCTCAAACTCTGCATGTTATCAGCATTTTCGTATGTATTCTTTGGTGAGTCTGAAATATAATTTGCTGTTTATGCTTCTAATGTAAATCTCCAATTTCTGGTTGGCCATCCTGGCACTAAGCCAGAGCTCTAATTTATTTCCATCTTTCCTTATTTCTTACATCAAAAGAGACTGTTGGTTTGAATAACAAACATTCAATCGACTTAGATGTGGGGTGGCAGGCAGCACAGGCATTACCTGTTTACCTTTTATTGCCTGTTTTGAATTGGCTTTTCTGGGAACAAAACCAATAAGACATGATGTTCCTTCATCTAGTTTTCAGCCAGGTTATTTATCAGAAGACCCCCCCCTCCCCGGCCCATGGCGGGGCAAAGAATTCAGCCTGGGAGCAGGCTTCCAACCTAACACTATCATGGATTATTGCTCTACCAAGTCATGAAGGACTTCATTGTCCGAAAGACTCTGGCTTGGGCTGATAGTTGTTTTTTACTCCAGGAGCTGCTGCTGCTAACACATTTGTAAGCCGTGGGACAACAGTGCGCTGGGAATGGAACACACACTCTTTGAGCCACTTTGAGACTTTGTAAGGGTTCCCCTGCACCCCCCTGCCCTCACTGTCTGGCACAGTCATGGGCCTGATAAAAGGCAGAAACAATTTATTACACCTTGGGTGGTACTTAAAACAAACTTTATTCTCAGGAACAGCAGTTATGTCTACTCGCTGCTGTATATATTGATATTTCCTCTAAATACTAAGTCTGAATATATTCAGTCAAACTGCTAATCACTCAATTTCCCTGCCACCTTCCTGGTTCTCCAGGTTGCCTCTCATGATACTCCATGGAAACACTGCATTTGCGAAGATACATAGATCAGCATCCCTAGAGTCACATGATCACATCAATCTGTGAAAATAGCATGACTTAAAAATCAAAGTCTCTTAGTACTCTGCCAACAGGCTTTGGCATGATCTTGGCAATCATTTAGATTTTTTTTTTTTTTTTGCTGTTATAATTTTTCCCAAGTGGAAATAGTCCCGTATTTTGCAGAAGTTGTCCAAGCTAGTGAACATCAATCCATCTTCCTGGGTACTAAATTCGTCAGCTGAATGTATTCAGTCCACATAGAAACCAGTAAAGTGAGTGTGGAACTGCTTGGTGGCTGCTCCTTTCATCTTAAGAAATTGCAATACAAATTCCTGAAATCATTTATGCAGGAATTTTTATTCTTTAAATCTTCCAGTGTTAAAGCAACAAGAAAACACTTAGAATGTCCTTTGGTGGAATCTTATTACACTTGTTATATATGTAAACTGATATTCTTTGATGCCAGCACGTCGTTGCCCTTACAGAGAAGTCTCTGCACAATGAAACAAAACAGAACGGAAGAGGACAAAATAAAATGTCAGTCTTTGCTGCTTCGAATTAGATACATTAACAGATTGTCTGGTAACACAAATTGGCAAGAATACAAAAAATCTACATATTACAGTATTTCAAGAAAAATAACTTCATTTGAATACAAAAGGATAGATACACTTTCTTTTTTTCTAGAGCCACTCTTGGACAGTGGATGTGTGCTCGCACTGGGAATGACTTCAGTGCTGCTAAGATAGACGGGGTATGACTGGCTTGAGCTTTTGGAGGGGGGCTGTTACACGTGTGCATTACTAACATCAGACAAAGAAATCTTTCAACCAACAAGGGTTACAGAGCAACGTTCACTAAAGCACAGGTTGGAAGGGGTTCAGGGACTGAAGCAGGCCAATATGGCAGCTTGTAACAGATTTCCTTATACCCACAGTGCACTGCCAGCAAAGAATGCTTCTATTTGGTTGGTCCACACACTGGGCCAGTGGTGCTGGGGCACCCCACGGGAGAGAAGCAAATGGTTTTAGGTTGCTTGATTTGTTTGTTTGTTGTCTTTCCTGTTTGGGTGGGGGGGCTGTCGCAGCCTTCCCAGTCGGCGAGAAGCTCCGCAGCTGGCCAAGTGATTTGCGGTGATAGCATCAACAGCTGCCAACTCCTCTGGAGTCAGAAATTAACAGTCTTGACTCGGATGTGCTGTCCACGGCTGATAGATATGGCTTAGTTCAATTAGGCCTTCTTAGTTTGTACACGGTGTTGGAGTGGGGGTGTCTGAGTGTGTGTTTCCTATGTTGTTGGTAGCGAATGCTTGCAGGTCGCCTTGGCCTCCCCCCCTGCCCCCCTCCCCCCAACGCTGCGGCGAGCCCTAGCCTGGCTGGTGGCCGCGCCTAGACCAGCAGGGGGGTGGCGGTGCCCAGCAGCGCGGTCAGCAGCAGCAGCGCGGGGGAGCCGGGCGGGGGCGCCCCCTGGCCGGAGTCGGAGCCGCAGCTGCCGGCCTCCTCGCACCGCAGCTTCTCGCACAGGATGCCTGTGTAGGCGGCCGGGCAGAGGCAGCGCACGTTGTTGTGGCACGTCCCTCCGTTCTGACAGTGCAGGAGCTCGTTGTCACAGACATTCGCTGCAGAACGGGGGGGTGGGGGTGGGGTGGGGCGCAGGGAGGAGAAGCAGAATCAATTTCAGTTCATCTATTACAGCATGTTTTCAGCTTAAAAAAAAAATCTCTATCGATCTTGTGCCCCCCCCGCCCCCCCCGCCACAAACTAAGCACGTGACTCCCAATTTCCAAACAAATGTAGTTTGCTGCCTTTGCGGTTTTTTTTTTTTAAATCATATTTGTCCTTTTTCGTATAGATTTTTTGCTGCAATCTTGAGTAGTATTGTCCATCTCAGGCTATCCAGTACAAAGTAATGGAATACTCCTGGTTTGGCAGTATCTTCTCTTCATAGAACTGGGACCTGTTGTGACCTCCTGCGTTTTTAAAGGACAAGTGCCCGATACAAGAATGCAGAGTTTTAAAGCCAGATGAATGGTAGTTAAAATGCAAAGTAGTACTGCTAAAATGACCAAGAACCTCCAAAGGGGTGGGCCAGTCTTCCTGCAGGTGATTCCAGAGGCTGCATGCGGGAAGACAGAGGCAACTGGGGAGTGAGGAGAGAGGGGATGGGACGGAGGCAGGCAGCATGCTCCAGGCAGGCGGCAGCCAGATCAGAAGAGAGAAAGTGGTTTCATGGGAGAAGAGTGAGGATGAGCAGTCATATTTGCCCCTGTCAGCCTATTAGGATATTCATTGCCCTGTAAATATTGGAAGTAGAGTCCAAGGTTACCTTGATTTCCCGGAATAAAAAACGCAGTGATGATACCCTGATTAACAAAATTTCACGATGTCCGTCAATTAATAGGTTTGACTAAATCAAGTAAGCAATTCCAGAGACTAAAATTCATTCATGGTCCCTGTCATGTAATTTTCATCTCTAATAATTACTTATTTCAAAGTTCTGGTTATCCTCATTAATTCTATGTCTCCTATTCTTTTAGATAATCAAGATTTCACTGATTTAGAAGAATGTTAAATAGGACCCAGGGAAATTAAAATAACAACAAAGAGTAAAAGAGCCAAGAACACTTCTCAGCAACATATGCTGCTTAAGTATTTAATATACAGAACCACTCTGGAGTGGGGCGGGGGGTAGAGAGAGAGCAGAAAAAGTAGATTTTTATAAATTATAACATTTTTCATTTTTTTAAAATGTCATGGTCAAATTTCCCCAGAGGGACCACATGAATTAAACACACACACTCACACACATACACTCACATGCACACAATTAATATTACTATCAAGTGCAAAGTACTAAAAAAAAAAAAAAACCAAACAACTCCCAAATAGTAATTCAATAGAGAATGTTGCTTGTCCATTAATCATGTTCGGTAGTCATGTCACCTTCAAAATGTGCTAATGCCTTGTGTGCAAATGAGCTGAGGAAAGATGGTAGTGGACACTCAGAGTTAATACCTAAGTGCCCTAAGTGGGGCCTTATTTTACCTTCTTCTGCAATAATTCTTTGGTGACCTCTAAGACAGCTGTGTAATGTATTGGTATAATTTTCAAAAGTACCCACACTTGCTGTCTGCAAATGTCAGAAGTGACCATTCAGGCCCACTAAATCCTTTAGGCTCCAAATATTGACATACAAGGTGGTGTTGTGGGGGCTCTCATGATTATATAAGCTGCCTCTCATTGAGTGGTATAAATCTTGAATATTAGACCCAAATTATAGTACTTATGTGTCATGGTTAAAAATGTCAAGAGCTGTAGCTGGGAGGCAAAAATCTACACGTGTAGAGTGGTTCCACTCATGGTCAAAACTGGTTGTTGTTAATTTGAGAAGCATCCATAGGTTTTCAGCATTTTGTTTTGCTTACACTTCAATAAATATCTGTTTAATTGGGGTAACATGGAAGAAACAGATCTAAATAACTGTTTCCATTTAAAGTTAGAGATTCTCAGTATTTCTTGTCCCAGGCAGCAGATTGCTGAATGGGATATTTCCTTTCATTTGGCATTAGAGGTAGGGAAATATCTGTTCTATCAATATCGATAATTGCTTGCCTTGAATAATTGAGAAGAAATCAATAGTTAATTAAATATTTCTCCCCTTAAAAAAAATAAAAGCTATTTTTCTTCTTGGACTTGAATGTAAATCAGTTGTTGGACAGAGGTTTCTTTCTTTTTTCTTTTTCCAAGAAGCTGGTGATTAAGTTAAAATCCAATACCTTTCCTACATTTAAATAATCTGCTAGTTGATGTTGGTGAGTGTGAGAAATTAAGTAACTATGCAAGGAACAGATGTAACCCAGAATTCATAATATCATGGATTGGGAAAGTACATTTTTTTCTGTCAAATATAAAAAAAATCAAATCTAGAATATATTTCATTACTTTAGAATTCCCTATGAGACTTTTTAGATTTAGTCTGATTGTGCTATTCAACAAACAGAACTTTCACAGATATGTACAACATTCTGTTTGAATCACATGCTAGAAGCACATCTGAACCTAACTTCGGATCTTACCTGCAATTCATAAATTTATCCTCCATCTTCATGTCTTTTTGAACCAAATTTGTGGTGCTTAATGAATAAACTAGTTGGCTATCAAATATCACTGAACTCTTCCTCAGCATAGGAAGCCTTGTACTAAACACCTTGAACAAATAAAAAAGGTGCTCTTTTGGAGTTCAAGACTGGTTGGGAAGATAAAATATAAGCAGGATATGATCTAATAATAATTTCATTAGCATGCCTTCATCAATTCGATCCACCTCAGCCAACAACTGTTGTGTGCCAGGCAACCCTTTTCGATTGTGTGGCTGTAACTCTATCTGCCCTAAAGGAGCCCACAATTTGGCAGAAAACAAATAAAACGAACATGCAGAAATAACTGTGATACAAAAAAAGACTGTAAAGGAAGCATTTGCAAATGCCAGGGGAACTGAGATGCTGGTGTAAATAATTATTTGGGGGAAGATTAGAAAAGATTCTAGAAAGGAGATTGTATTTGAACAATAGTACACTCCAGATATTGGTAGAAAGAGCATTATCGATGGGGAGACTGAGTACAGACAGGGAGACTTGCAAGTGCAAGGTGCTGGTTATTAAGCAATTGTCTCTCAACTCTAAAAGCACCCTTCTTTCTGCACATTGTCTTCAGCTTCTACCGACAGGGGGCACTAGAGGAACCAGAGAAGGTGAGGGGATTTCCTTTCTCCCATCTGATGGCTCTTCCTAACAGTGTTGCCCCATGATAGCCCTTCACCCCAGCGGCAGTATTTGGTTCCATTCTCCCCCTTAGAAGGTTCCTGCACCAACCCAGCAGCACTCCTTCCCTACACGTCTGAGCTTAGCTCTAAGGGCCCCTGCCCAGGTTTCAGAGGTACCAGCCAGCAGCAGTGGGGTCTCCCCTCCATCCTTTTAGTTTCTAATAACCCATCCTCTTTCCTGTGATCCCTCTGCCCAGAAGTGGTAGTTTCCTGCTTATACAGTTACTACTATCTCTGAGAGATTTCAGTGTCCTCTTCTCATTTCTAAATTCCAAAACACCTTTTTAACTGTTTCCTTTAACAAATTCTCTCTGTTGAAATGCCTAGTGCAGTTTCAGTTTTCTGACGGGAGCCTGAGTGAAAGGAGCATGGAACACATTAGCAAATGGCAAATGGACTAGTGTGGCCGGAACGTGGGATGTGCCCAGGGCAAATGGAGACTAGAAAGGTAGACTATGGCCTGATTGTGGACGTTGTACATAATACACAACACAGAGTTTCGATAATAGGCAATGAGAAGCTGTCAAATACCTACAAGCAAGGTGGTGTTTTAAAGGGAAGAGAAACAGGTGAGGCTTGGCCAGAGAAAGGACAGACTGGAGATGAGGGGCCCAGATGCTTCAATAGAATGGGCTTGGCCTAGTTAGAGCAATGGGAAGGGAGAGGGGATAGATTTGGATGCAGGTGATTTGAAATGGGTAAGAGAGATGCTGAGGTTTCTGTTTTTAGTATTTGGATGCATCATGATAAAATTTATTAAGAAAAGCAGACTAGAGGAGAACTTTGGGCAGGGAAGAAAATGCACTTTTTTGGACCTATTGACTTTGAGGGGTCTGCAGGCTCTTCTTCAGGGGTCTTGTTCTTAGCTGGAAAAACTATTTAACCATTCAGGAGGTAGGTCATCCTGGAGATACAAGTTTGGAGCAGGAGTGATGGTGGTCATTGTTACAAAGAGCAAAGTGAAGGGAATAGAAGACCTAATCTTGGTAGAATATAGAATAAGGACAAATGAAGGCTGCAGATAGAACACTGAATAATATCAGCATTTAGGCCACAGGAAGAAAATGAAAGATCATGAAGGGTCCTGAGAAGAGAAAACATCAACAAAATACAGTGATCATATGAGGGCATACAATTAATCCTAGAAGTCTTCCTGCTTTGGGTGACTCTATCAAGGGATAAACAAACAGACTGGAAGAGTGTGAGAGGAAAGGCACTTTGAGTTGGGTGAAGGTAATTGCAAAATAAGCATTATAGGCTCTTGACTGAATCTGACAGACGGGATTTTGGAATAATTAAAAAAAGGATTGGAGAAATTTAAGGAATTAACATTTAACAGAGGTCTTTGGTTTTCAGTCTAAACTGGTGTTTTTCAACAGTGGATGATTTTCTCTCCCGGGGGCGTTTGACAATGTCTGCAGACTTTTGGTTGTCACACCTCAGGGGAGGGCAAGCTACTGGCCTCTAGTGGACAGAAGCTAGAGATGCTGCTAATATCCTGCAACGCACAGTGCAGTGCCCCCCACAACCTCCCACCCCTCCCCCACCCCTGGTCCCTCACCCCCACCCCTTGTCGCCCCCAACAAAGAATCCCTCTTCAATTAATGTGGAAGGTAAAATGATGACGTTCTGGATCAGAGTGTCAGCCATAGCAATGAAGAAGAGCGGCTGTCCTTATATATACTGGGCAAAGGGGAATGAAGTTGTCTCGCTGATTCTAGATCACAGAATGATAGTGAGTTTTAAGGTGCAGAGCCATGGGAATTAGAGGTGACTATAAATACTTGAAGTTGAAATATAAGAGTGGATTATCCTTGGAAGAGAGTAAATAAAGAAGGTTGGGATTTAAGACAGACCCTTTAGCCCTGTTCACAATGAAAGAATAAGAGAGAGGAACCAAAATCACTCTCATCATATAACTTGTTCTGCCTTGCTCTGTTAGGAATAGTAAAATCAGAGCATGGGGAAACTCCAGAAACTAGACAAGTTCTAGGTGAGGAAACTGAAATCAATTTACAGAAAAACTGGAGCTAGAATCAGGGCTCCTGATTTACAGATTCCTGCTGTTTACATAGAAAAGAACATTCAAGAGAAACACAGTAGATGGTGGTGTGCAGTGCACATCCTATGGTCCTCAAGACAATCTAAATAAACTCCGTAATCCTCAGTGGATTCTCACTTGTACTGACCAGCTGTTCTGCCTTCATACCACACTGTGACTAGGCAGGGTATATGTTGACTGCATTAAATCTCACATCTTCCAGACTTCTACCGCATTCTGGCAGAGTTCCAAGTACCCATCAGCTCATCCATAAAATGTAACCAAAAATATCAAAGGCCTAGGTTGAGAATATCAGGCATGTCACTGCAGATTAAAAATCCAGCCAGGGATTGCTACCCAACACACACCTTGCAGTTATCACTTCCTTTACTTGATGCCCTCTGTGTGGACTTGTCTCAAGCTGAAAACTCTGACCTTACTTGGGGAAGTATTTATGTTAAACATTTCCTGACTCTTTCTTCATTGTTATTGACAATCTAAGAGCTTATGATCTCTAAACAGGGAAGGTTTGTTCTTAAACCCCTTATACAACACTTGATTCAGTATTGGCAGCGAATTGTCATTTGCTAGATACCATTATGTTTATTATGATAAAATATCCTTACATACCAGAAAAGCTAATCCTACCTTGGTAGTAGCTTGACTGTATTCTAAAGGATACTTTTACCATTGATAAAGATAATTCATTTACTGGTGTCTCCAATATCACACCATATAACCTGTAACACCCTGACGTTTCAGTATTAGGACTGCTTTCAAGTGGAGCAACCAGAATGATCTGTGGCCCCTGAGAGATAAGGTTAGAGTATTAAATGTTAGACCCAAACAGTTATGCAGCTAAAAGATGAAATGTGGAATCCTGGTGGAGAAGCTATAGTTGGCAAAGTGTTATAATAGTTCTGATCACAGCATCAGTAAGCAAGTCACAATAGCGGATAAATAAACTTCCACAGTTGCTATGAGTTTATTAAAAAAAACACTCAGGATTTTCAAAGTGAAAAAATAGGAATGAGAGGCATTTCTTCCTTCCTGTTTCCCTTATTATTTTCCCTTTGGCTTCGATAACGAGCCACAGGGATGTAGCTAAAGTATTCAATTCTTTAACTTGTTTTTGTGGGTTCCTTGATTGTCATACACTTTTCCTCTTCCCAAATTGCAATCTCTTATCAAAATGGGAATGATGAGATCTTGATTCTTTTCCTTCTGTTAGTCCTTTCTGGAAGGAATGGAAAAGCAGACATAAAGAGGGATCAGTATGCTCAAAATGGGCACCAGCCAGAACTTAGTGTTGCTGCTTGTTCAATTCTTCTTTGCTCTGGTGACCTGAAGGGTCACTTATTCCCGTTATGGTCATGATGATCCATTGCTTTACAAAAGGGAAGTTTTCTTTTCTGTGTTTGGGTCTTGTTCAAAGCTATACATTTAGGTTCACCCTGTCAGTGAGCTGCTATGCTTGAGCAGTACTGGGTCTGTATTTATAGACTTGAAAGTTTCTCTTTTTGGCTTTGTCTCAGGCACTTCAAGGGATCGAAGCAATGCGTTGCCATGACAGCCTTCCTTGATGGTTGTATTAATAAAGTGACCTCTACCTTCCCACCTGAAACGAGCCCAGGATTGCTGAGGGAAAGATGTTCCAAATTGTTCCCGTCCTTTTCAAAGAAACGTCAAAGAGTGAATAACCTCTACCAAACAGGCTAATAACAAAGGCATGTGTGTAACATTCAGTTCTGATTTAGGCATTTGAGATTTTGAGGCAGGAAGATAAAGAGCTATGATTATGACCCACTTATTCGGCCTTGGCAGCTGTGATACGAAGTTGTGAGCTGTGGGATATAAAACTGGGCCTACAGGTAAGCTCTTGGGGTATGGAAGAATCTTGGTAGGGTGGTAGCTAATGGCCTTTTGTGAATTCTGGGCACATTAACTGCACTTCCCCCCATCTTTTCCCACTTATGTCTGGCTATGACTGGTGATGTGGTACAGCGGAGAAAACACTGAGGAAGAGTCATGAAACCTGGGTTCTAGTTCTGATTAGTCATCTCTTTGCTGTGAGGTCTTGGACATATCATGAAGCCACTCAGTGACATCTACTCAACCTTTCATCCATCGCCCAACCAGGCACTGTTCTAGGTGACAGGCACATGGTAGGAGCCATGCAGGTAACGCAGCCACTTCTGTGGAGCTTACATTCTAATGACAGCTGGAAAGTTAGGGAATGAGTTTGAAGTAGGTATTTCTAAAGTTCTCTTGAACTTTATGATTTGCATGCATATTTTTCATGGAGAGACTATCATCTGAAGAGACAAAGAGTGAGGAATTCTTCCTCTTTTTCATCAAATACGTGATAATAGTTGGACTCCTCCAATATTATGAATCCTGGTGATGAGTCAGGTGGCTGTTTTGACTTAATTGGTTTTGCCCATTGGTCTTATCTGTTGCCAAATGGAGCAGGCATAGTTTTTCTCCTGACTTGCACTAGAAGCATGAGGTGGTGTCAAGGGAATGAGGTGAAGAGAACTTCAAGTTGTTCTCTTGAATCAAGTTGATTCAAGTTGTCTCTTTAGTTAATAGGCAGCATGAACTTGGGGAAATTGTTTCACCTCTCTGTGCCTCTCTATCCTTGCTTCTGAGGCAAGAATAGTAACACCTGTCCTGTTCACTCACCTCGCAGTTGTTGGGAGCCTCAAGGTGAATTATGTGACGGTATTTTAAAAAATATAAAACACCACCTAAGGATACTTTGTTAACGTTCAACACCTTCCCAATCCCCAATTCCCACCACTCCCAGTGCTAGAAGCCCAGGGCAGAAGAGTGAGGTGCTTGTTCCTATCCCTGTCAGATAAGGATTTCATCATTGCCTATCCAATTCAAGATGCTCAAGTGAAAACAGAAGCAAATGTCCTCTCTCAAAGACAGAGTCTGTATATGTCCTCAGTGGGTATGAATCTTGAGATCTTGGGATCAAACATGCAGTTCTTGAATATCTGTATTTAGCTGTCATGTCCAAAAAACAAGGTTTTGTGAGGCTGGCTTAGAGGGATAGGGACATCTTCTTAAAGGTGACTTATGTGCTCTCATTCATTGTACATTCTCCTATACTGATAAGAGTACAGAAGGTCTGTTTTCAGGGTTGCAGGGAGCCCAGCTTTAGCTTCTGCTTTGGGGAGGCAAGGCATAAGTTCAGATGCAAATAGTATCTAGGCTACAACTTGGAGGACATCAGTTGGAAACATCCTTGCCTTCCTGCTCTCAACCTCCACTGCTGTCTGTGTCTAGATCCATCTTGGGACAGTGGTGCTGGGGGCAGGATTCCCGTGTGACAGCATCCAGCCTATTGGGTCCTGATCAGTGTCATGAGGAAAAGGAGTAGAGCTGAAGGGGCTCTAGGGAGCAATGTGGAGCTGTCAGTCGGGTGGTCAGACATGGGTGGGTAATGAAGTACAGCACATTCTAATACTAGAGAGAAGCCATTCTATTCATAGTCATCTAATATCAAAGCACTGATTATGGGAGTGATGCTTAGTCTGGTCTAGTCAAAGGAAACACTGCTCAAAACATCATAAAAAAAAAAAAAAAAGCGACGTTCACTTTGAAGGAGCCTGTGCTTGCATTAGGCAGTAACCCAGCTAATGTGAAAGAAATAACAGGTGACTCCAATGAAGGAGCAAGAGTCACTGGCTAAACCTCCCCAAAGTCGTCAGCCTTTGCAACCTAAAAGCCTATGCTGATGTTGAGAAAGAATGAATTCACTGAGAATCCCACAAAGCCAAGGGCTGGGCATCTTTTCCTAAAGCGATCATTAATGATGTATTGAAATCCTATTTAGGTCAACACCTTCAGACACAGACACGGCAAGGTGCTCATAAAAACGGTGCTGAGAAATCAGAGTTTCTCATCTGGTATCAGAAAATGCACTTGTCTAGTTTAATAAAAAGGTGCAGCCTCTACTCTTTTTGCCTGAGGTGAAAGATGGTGCTCGTTGGGAGGCTTAGTCACACACGATGCAATATACATCAGTGGTATAAACCACTGTTTCAAAGTGCAGGACATTATCTCAGGGTGAATAGCAGCCCAAATATTTATTCAGCATGATCCCTCTAAGTACAGACTTACCCCTCTACACATGACTCATGTAATCCAGACCTTAGAAGAAGAAATGGAGCAAACTGTACCAAAAAGCGACCAGTGTTAATCTCTGGCTGGTGGGAATGCAGGTGCTTTTAGTAACTTTAATTCTCATCTTTTGACTCTTCACTTTTTCTAAATTGGCAAGAATAAATATGTGGTCCTTTGAAGATACTTAATATGTTAATAAAAGGAACTGTTGTTACTTGAGAAAATAAAAGGCATATTTTACTGAGATGATAAAAGTGATTCATGTAAGAAATGATCCATGTGACCAAATTTTGCCATAGTTCAGTATTTGTGTCATTCATACATATTTCTAATCAAACTACCAGTTACCTTAAATTTGCAAAAATTATCCCAGAGTGTGTTCCCTAACTGGAATTTAAATAAAAACTTGAAACACACACACACACACACACACACACACACACACAATCTCAGGGAAGAAAGAAGAGTTCCTACACAATCCTGTAATTCCTAAGAAGGCCCCCGACACTGGGATTCCTTGCCTTGTCAAGACTACAGAGCGTCAGGTGTGGATGGAAACAGCAGAGTCTCTGGAGCTAAAGGGATCTGTAGCCCGAAGGTCTGCTTATTGTTAACTGGTACAGACGATGCGAGATGAATGGACATTTTTACATTGGCAGATCACAGTGATGACTGTGATGGAATTTTCCACGACCATTCCAGTATAGAGGCTCTGAGTCCAGCTTAACTGCACTGAAAGAAAACTTCATGCAACTTGAGTCTGTGGGAGATTCCTATGGGTTCCCCTTGTACATGTCTGCACTGTGTCTAATGTGGTCATTGTGGTTATATGTAAGTACGGACCACTGTTCCTGGCACCAAATTGATGCCCAATAAATTACTTACTGAACTCACAAATAAAATATGTCTTTTGTTCTTTGCC
>CM053606.1:78751596-78854499 GCA_028646535.1 Procyon lotor | reverse complement strand
TTTTTTTTTTTTTAAAGATTTTATTTATTTGACAGTGAGAAACACAGTGAGAGAGGGAACACAAGCAGAGGGAATGGGAGCGGGAGAAGCAGGCTCCCTGCTGAACAGAGAGCCCGATGTGGGGCTCGATCCCAGGACCCTGGGATCATGACCTGAGCCGAAGGCAGACGCTTAACGACTGAGCCACCCAGGCGCCCCTGTTCTTTGCCTCTTTATGAACGGTGGTCATATATCAATTATTTGTAGATAGACAGGTAGATTGGTAGATAGGTATCTATACACAGGAATACAGAGCATATAGGCTGGAGAGCGGGAAGTGGAGGGAATTTTCCCTTGATGGCCTCCTTTAGTTTATGGGCAGTGGGAGGCAAGGCTAGTTCCTGAGCACAAGGAGGAAGAGGGAAGGTGAGATCTTGAGGGGAGGGGTGAAATATTTGGGAAGGAATGGGAGAGGAAGCTAAAAGGGAACATCTAGAAAACGTTCTAGGCTGTGTTGGCTCTCCAACTCAGCTCGTATCCTACGATTTGTCAGGCCTTTCCATACCTGCTTTCCTGATGGAGAACACCAGCAGGAAGGGAATGGTGACTTGTCTGGGGTTTCTTCCTTCAGTGATATAGAGTAGGCCTGGGGGAGTATAGGGGAAGGGTAGGAGAGAGGGGAAGAAGGTAGAGTGGCCGACCAAGCACCCCTTTCATTTCTCATTAGGCAAAATATATTAGTTCTTACTATAATCGTGGTATGCCAGCCAGATGGAGGTTGAAAAGACATGGCCCTGAAGGAAATGAGTGACTCTTATCTTTTTTTAATGGAAAGGTAACTCGTTAAATTTGGAACATGGGGTAAAGGAAAATCCAGATTGGACTGGGATGGAGGCAAGAGACTGTCAGAGGCACAGAGAAGAATGCAGGTAAAGAGATTTGCAGCTCTTTGAAATGACATGGGAATTGTGAAAGGTGATCCATATAGCTGAAGGCAAATCTGTGAAACAGTCCACAATCTGAGGAGGAGGTAGGGCAATACTACAGGCTTTTGATACTTGGCATTAAGAATCAAAGTATCTGTGACTGAAAGGAGATAACTGTGTCATTAATTCATATGCTTTTTTTTTTTTTTTGAGACAGAATTTCAATGCCTTTGAGCACTGTGTAAAGCTAAAATATAATTTGAGGTTCCTGTTTGTCAAGTTATAGCTAAATGTCTCCTTAGAGACTTAATTTTTCCTATATATACTTGGCAGGAGTGTTCTAAATATGGTTTAAACCCTCTTAGGATTTTTAAACAGCAGGGATATGTAAGTATGACAAATAGTCACTGAAGTCACATAGCAGTAACTTTTCTTAATGATTTTTTTTTCCCTTGGGAATCACTGTAATTCACTCTTGTCTGTTGTGGCCTTGCTGTCACCATAACCACCTCCTGACAATGTCGAACCAAGTCTTGGGAGGTGATTTTATAATAGGATGAAACAAAGCCATTTCCCTGTTAATACCAGTGTCAAGGCAAAATGAATTGGTGTCAATAAATTCAAGGTGAGGAAAACAACATTATGGAATCAAGGGAAGGTGCAAAATGATGGCATGAGTCACTTAGGGGTGCCAAGCTCCAAGTACAAATGACTGCTAATTTTCAAAAATGTATTCGCCACTGCACCAGGGATCAAACATTTAAGTGTTCTCAAATACATTAGCGAGGCTCAGGAGGGACAAGGGGGTTACAATTACAGACGAATCACAAGCATACCTTTTTGATAAAGTCAATGGTGACTCATCACAACTCACACTGTCCTTTCCCACTGATACATTCCCGAGACATCCAGAATTTGAACGGCAAACTAGTATTTCACTGCCTACCCGGGTGTTGTCTAAAAGTCCGAGTTCAAATACTGACCACCACTCATGGCTGAATTTCTGAGTCTCTCTTTTTTCATCTGTAACAGAGGCATCTCAGAGATGTTGTGAACACGAGAGAGCATTCAGCCCAATGATTATTATTAAGAGTTTTGTAAGTGGGGGCACTGCTCCAAGTTCTTCAATAAAAACCCAGACTAGGAGAGCCACGGAAATGGTGTTTATGTGTTTAGGTTCATGGATTTACGTCTCCTTAGGGAATGTAACTTCACACGGGGTATGCTCTTGTGTCTTCTAGTTTACTTTCATTGTTAATAATTTCTAGCTTCTTTGGAGCTTAATAAATACTGGTCGATTTGGAAAAAAAAATCATCTTTCATACCTACAGTTCCTTACATAGAAAAAACAGCTGCTTACCTGTCAGAAAGAAGATCTATTTGCTCATTTTTCTTTAATGAAGAGAAAAACAGACAAAAGCGCTTACTGAGAAAAACATTTAGGTAAGACAGGGATGCCAGATGAGCTCATGAATGACTTCAATAATTCTATGCAACATAGCTTTTACTAAAACTAAACTTCAAACTTGAGGCAGAAGGGAAAGGTATTCAGTTCTTTCTTGACATCCAAAAGAACTTTTTCTTAATTGGTTAAGAAAATGGTGTAGGAATGAGAACAAATCCAGAGATGACGACCAGAAAAGGAGAAATAGAGTCATTACAGGTCTAGAGAAGGGTGTTTTCAGGCTTCTCCTAAGAAAAGCACGGCTGTTGCGTCTTGGGAGAGGTGAGCTAGTTAGCTCCGAATCAAGAGGCTAGCAAGCAACATGTGCAAGCTGTGCCTTCCTGGGCTTTCAGATCCAGCGGCAGAAAGAAAAACCAAGTAGGAATGGCTTTGGATACAATTGGGAGTCTGTGACCATTATTTAAAACACAGTGAAAAGATGTTCGCCCTCCCCTTTGAAGCAGATTAAGGCATACCCAAGGTGAGATTAAGCAGGGGTGCACAAGGTTTGGGTGGGCTGGTTAAAGAGGAATCACACCACAGGCTTTGAAAATATCTTGTTCTAACACATTACACTTTCTTTGAAATTTCCTATTCTTATTTATGAACACATATATATATTTTCATATTAATAAGGAGTTATTCTAAATGTACACCCCATACAGATCAGGATTTTGACTGTTTTGTTCCTTGCTATAGTGCAATACCTAGAACAGCGCCTGGTATCAGACTATAGTCAATTAATAAGTGAAGATTCTTGAGTGGATGAATACATGCATTTTATAGGCAAAAAATCTCGTATTTCATACCCATTGCTTCCTTTCTACTTTTAAAATACCTTCCCACTGTGTCCACTCTCTCCCCCCAAGTCAAATATGCAGGAGTGCTATGGCTGGATTGAGTTTCCCACAGAGCTTACACAATACCTCTTACTCATTGGATAATTTTGTAGTCAGAATCCCCCACAATGTGCTGAGAACTCATTGTCTGCTTTTACTCCCCAAAATAAATTTTCCAATCTTGGCTAATCTACTATGTCTTAAATGCATGCACACGCATGCACACACACACACACACACACACACACACACACAAATTATAATTAAGGTACTTTTGCATGTCATCCTGCCAAATATTTTCACTAAACTGGCAGGATAGGTATTGTATTGTTGTTGTTATTATAATAATTATTACTACTATTACTACTATTATTATTTCCATTTTATGGGAGATGTGTGGATTTTACCCCAGCCCCACCAGCAACCCAGCAGCAGAGGCAGGACTAGAACTTGGGCCCCTCTGACCCTAAGCACCATCGGTCCATTCTGCCTTCCTGCCGCTTGGCTGCTACATACCAGCCTCTGAGTCAAAGCCTCTGCTCCTGGTGTGTCCTTCCCTAACCTCCTCATCTATCCATAAAAGTCCAGCTCCTGGACACCCCCCCCATGAAGGTTTCTCGGACTGTTCCAGTCTTCAGACCCCAGTCTTGCTTTGGAAGACAGATCTAGAGCTAAACATAGATATAAATGTAGATACAACTTGAATAGCTAGATTTAAACCTTGGCTCATGAAATCACTCAAGTAATCTTTCATTCATAAAATGCAGATAATTTAATACCTGGTATCCACTTCATAGGACTTTTAGGTAGATTAAATGAGTTAATATACACAAGGCAACCACAACAGTGCCTGGCACACAGAGAGTCCTTTGGTAAATGTCAAGGTTTATTTGACTCTTCAAAACCTGCAGCACACACCCTTTCTCTATATGCATTTCTTGTCTCCTCCATGGAAACATAGGCAATTTGAGGGGAGGGCATTATCTCGCACCTCTTTTCATTGTTCACATTGAGCAGTATGGTGCTTTGCACGGAATGGGTGGTCTATAAATATTACTTCTTGAGGGCTAGTGGATATCTTATCTTGGTATCCTCTGACATCTCTTATATCTTTGTATTGGAAATGTCTATTCTATTGCCTGGCACATAACAGGAGATTCTTCACGGTTGTTTTCTTTTTTTTTTTTCCAAGTGATTTCTGCATTCTTAAGACCATGTAAGAGTTAAATCATTCCTGACACTGTAACTGAAAATAATCTGAGTTTCATTACTGACTAAACTAAATAGTAGTTTTAGCCATGTCCCTTATCTTAGTCGTTTTTAATATCTTTTGTTTCTGTTTATTTTAATCCTCTGGAAAAAAGAAGAATGGCAAGGACAGAGGGGCGAGGAGGATAGGGAAGGAAGGGAGATGCCAGGTCGGGTTGATCTGGAGAGATCCTCCTCAAGGCAGCGTGGTAGGCCTCTGCTTGTTTGGGAGTAGGGATTACCCTTAAAGTTGAAAGCCTTCAGAACCTTAAATTAAACTACATCTTAGATTTAGCTTCTATCCTGGCTATTTTATTCCAAGGACCAGAGGATGAATAAATCTCATGTATTCCCTATAAAGAAAGTGCAGAAGGGTGAACAGGCTTTTGCACTCTACAAATTCAACTTTCTGACTTCTGAGGCCAAAGCTAAAACCCTAACTCAAACAAATACACCTCTTTTTACTAGATGTGCTGCTTGGCACGCTCTGTGATCCTATGTGGATCACATTACCCGGTTTTACCTTCCAGGGTGCTGATTGTTTTGTACCAGTTGATCCATGTAGGTTTCTTGGTTAATCTAAAGTTCTTTGCTCCCATTCACCCCGTTCCCTGGGTTCCTGCTACCTGTCACTGCTGCATTAGACCTTTCATCTATATCCAAGTCACTCATTTCCATGTACTGCTTGCTTTCTATACCAGGTGCCCTTAACTAGTCACATCTGAATATCACTCCGGCCTATTAGGATGTTTCAGGCAGGTCTCCGACCTGTTCAATCAGGCAATTTCTTTGTGTTAATGATGTTGGTTATAAACCTTTATGCTTGTCAAATCCCCCTACAATGTTTAAATGCTCTAATCTAAAGGTTTGCTTATGGCTAGCCTGGCTTCAGGAGGACAAAACAGGGCAGTTTATTCACAGATTGCAAAGAAAGACAAGATTCACAAAGGTAGGAAGTGGGTGATAGCGGTTTTCTGACAATTTAATAAGTTTCTAGTGAGAACTCTTGGATTTCCTTTTGATCTAATGCTTAAATATTTAAAAATGTCTTAATTAATATTCTGGGCTATTAGTATGCTATTTTAATTCACTGATTGTATTTTGTAGGAACAAGTGTAAAAAACAACAACAACAACAACAAAAGAACAAAGGTACCATGAACTGAAACTGTGTATTATTTTTTCTAGTATTACATAACTAATTAGATGAATGTTTATGGTTTATGATAAAAATATAGTAGTAGAGAATTATGCCAAAGTTTCAAGATAAATGAGTTTGTATGATCAAGTTATAAACTACATGATATAGACTTATTTTACAATGCTAAACATCAGTAGATCCTTATTATATTGCCAAGAGCAATAATGTGAGAATAATGTGAAAAGACTGAATGACCACAAGAAAGAGTAAAAGATTTTCAGTGATTTCCAACCTTCATCAGTTTATTTCCTAAGAAGTACATAATGAATTCATGTTAATGATGGGCACTTGCCTGATGACATCAAAATGCATGATCAGTGCATGCTAACTGGGCTGCAAATCTAACTCAGGACATTTTTTTTTTTTTTAAAGATTTTATTTATTTATTTGACAGAGAGAGAAAGATCACAAGTAGACAGAGAGGCAGGCAGAGAGAGAGAGGGAAGCAGGCTCCCCGCTTAGCAGAGAGCCCGATGCGGGGTTCAATCCCAGGACCCTGAGATCATGACCTGAGCCGAAGGCAGAGGCTTTAACCCACTGAGCCACCCAGGCGCCCCTAGCTCAGGACATTCTTAATTGGAGATCTGTCAAGGCACAAATGAAGACCTGAGCTGGCTGGAGTGGGGGAAAGTGAGGGTGAACTCTAACTTCCTGGTCTGTTTGATAGATTCGAGATAAAACTAAAAGTCAAGTTGCCTGGTATAGTTTGTCCTCTTTTAAGAGAAAGAGGAAAGGCTGTGATATCATATAAAACTGGCTCAAATCTCGCCTCTTCAACTCACTAGTGGTGGGAACTTGGCAGGGCAAGTAACCTTCCTAAACCTTCCACATCTATAAAACAGACACATGTTTTCCTAGCAGTGTACTTCCAAAGGTGCAAATAGGTACTGCACATAAAAAGCTTACCAATAAATGTAACTATTTTGATGATAGAGAGGTCTAAATGAGATACAATTGTCTACGAAACATCTGTCCAGTAGCAAGAGCTTCGTAAATATTAGCTTCTCTCCTCCTCTTAAGAAATTAAAAAAAAAAAAATCTCTACATACTCCCTCTTCCTGTTTGGTAACTGAAAAGAAAAGCACATGTTGATATGTCATTTTATGCATCACTTGGTGGGCAGGGGGTGGACGGGGGTGGGTGGGTAGAGAAGGGGGTTTAGTCAGACCACAGTAATGACAAAAGCTACCATTTATTTATTGAGCACTTAATCTGTGCCAGGGCATTATTCTAAATGCTTCTCATGTATAAACTTATTTAATCCTTTTAACAACCTCTTAAGGTAGGTATTCTTATCCTAATAAGGATAGTCTTATCCTAATAGTCTTATTATAGATTGGGAAATAAAGACCCAGGGAAGGTAAATAACATGTCTAAAGTCACATAGGTAGCAGGTGGCAGAGCCCGGGATCCCAGCCAATTCTGTGGACTTAGCTACTTTGTCTGACTGCTCTGCTTTACCTCCATATGCTGGAATGTTGTGACTGCTACTACTTTTGTCCCTGTGCTTCCTTCTCTACTACACCAAAAACAGTACAAACCAATTACAAGGCATCCAGGTGGTGAGGGCAACAGAAAACAGAAAATGCACATCTTGGTTGCAGACCACCTCAAAATTTAGATTTAATACTGAGTTTCTCAGCATGGGCAGGCACAGACTACAACAGATCCTGAGTCATCCACAGTCATCACTTGCTTTGTTGCCAACTAAGTCTAAGCCACTATGACCTTTTGCCTGGACTACCTAAGTTTGGTGGTTCTAATCTTGCCCTCCCCTCTTCGCCCACTCTACCATTTGTTGTCTTCACAGTAGCCAGAATTATTATTATTTTCCAGAATTACTGTTTTTAATCGAAACCCCCATATCATTAAGCACTCCACTGCTTAGCATCCACTGCACTTAGAAGAAAATCCATACCTCTTGCCCTGGCTCTAAGGGACAGGTGATCTGGTGCCCAGCTTTCTCTCCCACCTCACCTCAGCCCCTCTCCCTCTGATTCACTATGTCACCCACACTTTCCTCTTCCCATTTTCTGGACAGACAGAGCTCTTTCCTGCCTTCTGGCTTTCACAGGATGTGTTTCCTCTACCTGGAATAGCCTTCCTTCAGAACTTTCCACAGTGGGCTGTCCCTTGACATTTGAGTCTCAGCTGGAGTGCTACCTTCTCTGAAAGGCCCTGGCTAACTACCAGTCTAAAATGGTTTCCTCCCACTGTTTATTCCTTTCCTTATTTCCTATCTGCGTGCCAGCCCGCCCCCCCGCCCCCCGCAAGGCAAGTTCCATCCATGTTTACGGAATAAAGTGCAGGGTTCTCTATGGCTTATCTCACCCAGCATCCTTCCTTTAAGGGCCTAAAAATACAGCAGGAATAATGGATTTTGTGGAAGCTCTCCTGGCTGGGATGGATTTTAATTGTTCTTCTACCCCAGGATTAGATAAACTCTTCAGACCTTCTGAGCTTTAAGACGCAATGATCACCATAGAACACAGCACCCCAGCGCATCGGGCTGCCAGCCCCCTCTTGAGTTAAATATCATGGGATGTGTCACAGCGGTGTTGTTTTATGCAGCCTCGCTCCAGGGGAATATTATGCACTTGGCAATCCAGTAGAAAATTCCCCTCAGAGAAAAGATCATTCCTCATGATGGATGGACAGTTTCCAGCATCGGTTTCCACAGCGAAGCTACCTCCTAATTTCTGGTTTGCCATAAAAGTGAAAGCTGAAGGATGTACTGCCTTCAAAGGAAAAGAAACTATCAAATAATTACGGCTATTATTTCAGTAGAAGTGGCTTTTTCCCTGTCAGTGCAGCTAAGATGCTAGGCTTATAAATATTCGTAAGAAGTCCATATGAAACCACGGGCCATATAAGAAATAATTTCATATCCCAAATAGGAACTATTGGATTTCTTTGTGAGACTTAATTGCCAAAGTTATTCCAAATTGTCTAAAATCTGTCCTGCCTGATAAATGATTATCGGCTCACCTCTGTCTGAGGAAGAGAGCGACGAGCGAGGTCCTGATAAAAGTAGGGGCTGAGCCTCGAGCGTATTCCCTGGTGAGCGGCCAGCTTGGCACTGCGCAAGCGCTCAGCTTAGTGACTCAGCAATGCGCAAGCGCGCGGCCTAGCGGCAGGCACTGCGCAAGCGCGCAGTTTAGTGGCTTGCCACTGTTCAATGAGTAATCATGACGAGAACCAGCACTAGCTGTTTGTGATGCGCGGATGGCCCCACCGTTGTGTTTTGAGGTTTCTCTCTCCTGGCAGAGCCAATTGTTTTCTGCCCTCAACGTTCCAAAGAAACAGAAAAGAACAGATAACAAAATGAGAGAAGTTTAGCCACCACTGTCCTTGAACCGTCAATGCATGTGTACGTCTGGCTAGCTGGGGGTGGGGGGTTATCCTGATTTGCGGGTTTCAGTCTCCCACTGGTAAATCCACAGGCAAATAATTTGCTCTGGGAGTACCTGGTTGTCTATGTGTGAACTTGCTGCAGTGAACCCTTTTCTTTAACATCCCAGAATGGTGTATTGGAACAGCTCCTTCGTGCCGGGTTCTAAGTTAAAGCGCTCCATCCCAAAGGTGTTTCAACAAACTGCCCCCTGTGGCTTCTCACTAGCATTACTGCATAATGGATTTTGTCAGGAGAAACTAGTGGGGAGGGTAAGGCCTACCCCTATCTGTAAGGAATCATTAATCTCTACTGTGAATAATTTCGCAAGACTTGGCTGAATAGAAATAATCTCCAATTGAAACTACAGCTTTTTTTCTCTTGGCAACTTATTTTCCACTCCTGCCTTGCTCCCGCCCCCACCATTCCTTTCCTTTTCTGGGGTTGACATCTAAGTCTACTGGCAAGGTATTTGCAAAGACTCTCCAACAGCAATGAATGCGGCGAATGAGATCTTCAGAAAGTATATATTCTATTTTGAGGCTGAATGAATAGCATAACCTGAAGCTAGTGCCCTCTGTGTTGGGAAAACAAGAACACAACACAACAGAACCTGTTTTGTCTTTTTTTTTAAGCAAAGTTTTGGATTTCACAAAGGATAGAGAAATAAACCGGATTAATCCGGTTTCTAACTCACTCTTCCTGAACAATATATCTATGTCTTTGCAAAGCTGTCTAAAAAAAGGCAATAAACCGCTCTAACTTTTTTTCTCTTCGGTACAGCTCAGGTGATGATAGATATGTGAGCCAATGCTATATAAAAATCCAATAATAACATTTTTAAGAAGTGAAAGAGATTAATAAAAATAAGCAATATGCATTGAGAATGACTTTAACACAGCAGCTACCCAACTTTCTAAACTGTTTTTGATGCCTTTTGGAATTATAAAATAGAGCAAAATTAGACAAAAATTAAATTATATTCCTTATTAGGGAATAACATTTCCAACTTGAAAATAACATTTACATTCAACAAATAGGATTCCATATATGTAGGAAAACAATAGAACTCAGATAAGTTTGGCCTGCTAGTTTTTGGTATGCAAAATGTTACACAAGAGCCTATCATATAGAAACTATAACTGTAGTAATGGTAATGGTAATGGTAAGATATCACAGCTTTCTATTTTTTTTTTTTTCCTTCCCTGTGAGTTGTTCAGGTTCAAAAAGGCCATCAGGCTATTTTTTTCAGTAACTGTTTCATGACGACTGTTAATATGTGAATTAACTGAATTTGCAGGTCTTTAAACGAGGAAGCTGTGGACACTGCTCATTTCTGTCCATGTCACAAATGATACCTATTTTTTAGTTTTAAGCCAGATGGTCAATGAAGGCAGTGACCTCAGTAATAGCCAACGTAATTACCTACTTTATTTTCACTGAAATTGAAACTTCATTGAAAATAATTTTGTCTCTCAGTTTATTTATAGTGAAAAGTGCTTTTTACCTTTTGAACTTGAAGACTACTGAGCTGAATATAATGGCTGGAGATCTCCTTTAATCGTCTCTAATGGCTTTAGAGCAGGCTAAAGTTAAATTTAAAATGATATAGAGTTCTTCTGCTTCCCCCAGATTGGCAGTTCCTAATTTTAGAAGATTGCCACTGGAGTGGTATAACAGTGGAACCGATGTGCCATCTCCATTAATCTGACTAATAGATTGAAAGTAAGGGGATTTTGAACTAGCTTTTTATTATACTGTGTTTTTTAATATTTGACATTAGACATATGGTGAATAACACTCTCAAACTTTCATATGAGGACAGGTTGGAAAAGAATATATCTGTTCTTGGGCTATTGGAGTAAATGAGATCAAGTTTTAAAAGAAAACTGAGACTCTTCCTTGAATATTGTGAATAAAACATACCATCCTGGGGATGCGCTCATTCTCTAATATCGCTAAGGAGTCTGGGATATATAAATGAAAAAAAAAGTCTTCAGAAAAATTTCCTTACACTACTCATAACATAAAAAGCCAAGAAATTAATGTTCTGCTTCCTTAGATATTATGGCAAAGTATTAGATTCATAATTTTCTAATACTTTAGAAGGCGAACACATCCTCACACTACAAACTCATAAGTCTACTGATATAAATAATTTATTCTGGCAGCTTATGTTTGATTCAAACTGTAATATTTATAAAAGAATGTTGCAATTTTCTTGTTACAAAAACTTAATAAAAGAAAAATTATTGTTATATAAATCCCCAAACAAAATAATCTATTTGCCTCTTGGAACATTACATGAATATCTGATAGACACATGTATATGTGTCATAATTAAGCACAATATTAAATAATATCCCCAAATTCTCTGCTAATTGAGCACAACACATTCAAAGTAACCATGTTGAATGAGTGCTCATATCTATGTATACCTACTGCACTGAACAGAGTGCCATGCACATGGATAAGTGTGAAAAGTACAAATGGAATTCAAATGCATTGCTTCCAGACTTTTCCAAATATGTGCTGTTCTTCATAGTTAAAGTATTGGATAGAGGATTTGGTACTAAAAAAACCAGAAACTCATACTGGAAAATAGGTCGAGAGATAAATATATGGTGTTTCCTTTCAATCTGAATGCTGCCTACTGGACTTTATTTCTAAGAATTTTTTTTTCTTTCTTTCAAGAGAGAGAGTGGGGGGAGGGGCAGAGGAAGAGGAAAAGAATCTCAGGTAGACTCTGTGCTGAATGTGGAGCCTGACGCTGGGCTTGATCTTATGACCCTGAGATCATGACTGAGCTGAAACCAAGAGTTTGGTGCTTAACCAATCGAGCCACCCAGGCACCCCTTTAAGAATGCTTTTCTAGTGAAGGAAAACAGACTGGAACAATTATAAGTGTAAACGTCTAAATTTCATAAAAAGAATTGTGCTAACCACAGAGCATGAGGCTTGAGATTTGTATTTTCTTCAAATGATACATCATAGATATTCCAGTAATTTGATTCATGATAGGACAAAAAGGAAGAGATTTCTTAAATGTGTGGATGGTGTTGTATGTGGAATTTCTGCAGACAAATTATTAATTCATCTGTACATTGAGTTATATGGCCCATGATACTCCAAATGTGTAATTCCACGGGCCTACAATTTAGCATTCCAGTATGATTTTATGGAGTATAGTTTCACGATAGAGTCTCTGATAGCTAATGGCACATCAAAGCACAAATGGCATCCAACTGGGGGATTAAAGTCTTGTATCATGGTAAGGCAACACTATTGCAATATGTAGCCAGACAAAGGTATTTGCAGACCAATATGAAACCAGATGGAACCTCTAACTCTGCGTTATAGGGTTTTTTGGTTGGTACCAGATACCTTAATCTACTTTGGGCATAAGGATTAGATGAAGTGAGTGTGGTATCTGAAGATACATCAAAGCCTATTCTAAAATGTAGCTAGGAGTCTGAGTAAGCAAACAGGCTGTTGCTCCTGGCCGGGTCTATTTGTTTCTGCTGGGAGCTCTTTGAAAAGCTTAGCTGATTCACTTGACCAAGAATGATTTATAATACCAGGATCTTTGGGAGTTGGCATGGACCTATGACAGATTCCAAAGCTAGTCTGGGTAAGAGAGGACTTGCTTGTGCCCATTGTGTCTAAATCCCACTCCCTCTTCTAAAATTTGAAAACAGGGATATGGATTTCTTCTTGGTACCCAAAGGTTTTTCATTTTGAGGTTAAGGCAGCCGAGTGAGCCTATGACTTTGCAGATCAGCCCATGGAGGGCACCAAGCCTTCTTATGGGCCACTCTGTTGCCTTACTACTTACTGTAAGCAGATCCATTCACTCCATTTCCAGCCTCAAGTGATTTTGGATTATTTAATCTCCTTTGCCCTTCATTGCTCACCCCCTTTTCATGAGATTTTTCAAGTGAAATGACCTGTCTCCCATCATGATGTGTCACTGTGTTCAGGCCCTGGCAATATTCTGATCTGTTCTAGAAATGGGTGCATCCTTCCAAACCTGAACAGAGATGATTCATTCCATGATACCTATCCAGTTTTTCCAAATCCTGTTTACAGCATTTGTAGCCACTATATTGAGCCATCTCCATTTTCTCTCATGCATCCTTCCAAAGAGATGACAGGCACAGGACACAAAAGCTGTGACAGTATCTGTCTGCCACCAGCAGCTAATGATTTGATGATGAAGAGAATTCTTGCCTTTCCTTATTCCAGGGCAACAGAAAGAGCCTGACCACATAGTCCTGAGATGACATCATGAAAGTTGCTACCACAATCAAGGCTTGTCCACACATTGTTCCTGCCTTGCTACCCAATGCTGTCACCTTATATCACTGGAATGGCTGCATTGTAACAGTGGTTACTGGCCCCTGCCCGTCTGAGAATATTGGAGCCTTAAAGTGAATCAGGCATTTATTACTTTCCACAAGTACTCACACAGCTGGTGAAGAAGAAGCCTGCTGCTTTAGAGATGATGGGCATCTTCCCATCTCCAGAAGCCTGTAACATTCTGTTTCATTTGATCCTGAGGAGCACCATACTAGGTGAATGGACAACACTGGGAATAATGACTTTTTATTGCTTCTAAAAGTCATCTTGCAAGGGCTTGAAGTTCAACAGTCTTCCTCATTACATCTCACTTCTCACCTCGCCTTCCTTGTGAGGTTTACCTCAGAGCTGCCAGAGCTCAGTGTTCTGCCCACGGCCCCTGACAGTGAATACCCGTTGGTGGCCTGGAGAGGAAGAGAACTGGGTTTGGCCTTCTTTTCTCTTCTAATCTTGTGACCTAGATAGTTTTTATCACCCCTCTAAGTCTGTAAGACTCAGAAAGTGATATATTCTATTACAGGGATAAAGCCAAGGGCTTGTCATGATGATGATGTTGGAATAAGACTATTTCCTTTGTCATATCTGGTCAGGGACTAAATATCTAGCAGCTGTTTATGGAGGCTATTTCCTTCTTTGAGGTATTAACTTGTGAAGTGATATGGGGTCAGCCACAGTTTGACATCTTTATTTGAATTTCTGACTTGCTTGAGGAATTGGTCAGAAAGTCTCTTCATGACCAGCTTAAGTGATTTTTCCATGAGAAGAGACACAGGATTTTTGGCTTGAATTGAATGATCTGCATCCTCAGAATGATAGCTGGTCCCATTTGTTAAGCATCTCCAGGAGATGCTTCTCAACAGTTTGTATGTTATGGTAAGGCCTCTCTGCGTGCTCCTAGGCACCGACCTTGAGAGCTGGGAATTGAAGAGCATAGCTTGCTTGTTCCAAGTGAGCATGGGCAGACTAGCTGCTAATTCTGAGACATAAATTCACTGCACATAGAGAGCAGGAAATAAACATTTACTCCTGTTAGCACATGATAAAGTGAGAGTGAAGGAGAGTCAGTAACCTTTGTCAGTTGATGCTTGTTTTTGTCCAGAAGGCTCTTTCTCTGTTGTGTGGTGGTGTTCGTGTTTATAAACACTCCTATTAATGAATACTGAGGCTTGTTTCCATCCCACTGAAAGCAAACTTGCCCTGTAGCTGGGCTGTGGTCCAAGACTAGAACACCATAAACTCATATTACCCTCCCAGTTCCAAAGGAGGATTGAGCTTAAAGGTGTGTCTGCTTTGGACCTATAGCAATGAGTCTGCGTGGCATATGGGACAAGGAGTCAGATCTTTATCTTGGTTTTATAATAGCTCTATCACCTACCAATTGTTTGAATGGATTAAACTCTCTGCCTTAGTTTCTTCATCTATAAAATGGGTATACTAGCGCCTCGTTGCAGAGTTTTAAGGAAAAAGAATTGAAATAATATGTGTGAAATGTTCAAGCATGCTTGTGGCACATGGCATGTTTATTAGTGAAATATTTGTGAATGTAACTTATGAAGTGTTTATAATACAAGTGTATTTATTTGTAAGACTCCAGCATATTTCCCTATATGGTATTCATCTTTCCTGTTATTAAAGTCATAGCAGTTTGAAAAGAAGGACACGGTCAGCAGGGAAAGCTTAACTACATTGCAGGAACAGAATTGGACTTATGCTGGCCTGAGGAGAATCCCCCCTAGGGGTTTTAGTCATGATCTCTGGTTGTGTTTTCAAACACATTTTTTAGTGAGTAATGCATACTTTTGTAGCTGGAAACTAGGCACCTGCTGAGGGAAAGAAAAGATCCCCTGTGAACTCCTGTCTTCTCTTGAAAAGAAATGTATTTTCAGTGTCCTTTTTGACTGTCAGTTTCTGGATGAAGTTTTTAGACAGATATCCATGCTCTAAAGGAACATTATTTTCTGTACTAGTGTTAAATGTGAAGCTAGGAACAGGTAGTGCCTTGCCTTCTTGATTAAAAAGTACAAGACTACCTTTACCTACGGATTTATTAACAAATGTGGAGTTGACTGTGCTGTTCCATAAAACAATAAAATTCTAATTTGAAATTGGACACAAAAGGAACTCTTTCTTCTATTACACAAATGACTAATGCTGGCTGTTGTTTTGAGACCCTAATCTCATGCCAGAGAGGTGAGCCACAGGGAATGGAAGCTCCATCCTCTCACTCAAGGACCAGTGGGGATGTATTGAAGAATCCCCAGCAAGGTGGGAAAATTCAGGCATTTCCTAGATCGTGGTCACTTCCCCAGGACCAGGGGAGCAACCTATGATGTCAGATACCTCCTGAATGTAGGACAGACTTTCAACTCCTTGTATTTCCCACACCTCTCTCCCCCAGTGATTTTCAGAACATCAGGGAATCCATGTAAAGTTCTCTGCCCACCACCCAGACACTTCCCACTGTCCCCTGATGACTTCGGAGCACACATAATTAATTGTCTTGTCAAATATTGCTTAAAAATTACATTTCTGATTGGTATCTCCTTCAGGTTTAATGGCTCATTGACGGCTACAAATCCATCCAAGCTCTTCATCAATTGCCATTACTTACTGCAATGCGCTTACAGTAGAACAATTTCAATAACAGCGATCATTTATAGAACTTACTGCACTCCCGGAACTGTGCTCAGTAATTCACAAGCATTTCATTTGGTTTCCCGACACCTCTATGAGATGGAATCATCTCTTTTTTAGAGGGGCAAAAATCTTAGGTCAGAGAGGTTACATAATTTGCTCAACACAGGACAAGGCAGGGCCAGGATTGCAATCACTATTCAGGGCAGAGCCACTCAACTAAAGTAGACCTACAGGAGTTTCCAGTTTCCTTTAAAACCAGACTCATTAGGATGGTACTAAGTACTCTGGACAGGAGACTGTTTCACCCTATGATTTTCTGTGCGTTACACCAAATCAAATTTGGTGACCCCCTGGAGGGCGCAGGCTGTATGAAACTTGCTTGACATCTTACATAGCACCTGTCATGATGCAGACTTCATCACAAAAGGTCAATAAATGTTTGGTTATATGTTGAGGAATCCCTCAACCGAGAGTCTTTTCTCCCACCCTGCTCCTTTAGAGCTTAGTACTTCTTACACTCATTCTGTCTGCCCCAATAAATTCTTCCTCAAACACCAGTACATTCATTTAAAACATAAACTAATACGCCATTATAGTGTACATAGGGATGGCACATTTCAAAGGCACATACTAAACCAAGAGCGGCCGATCCTGTTAGCGAGTCCCCTGTTGAGAGAGACAGTAACCTTTCCCTCATGCTCTCCTTACTCTTTGGAGGCTCTGTTTCCTTCTCATTTTCACATTTTGTAGTGATGTTCCTAAGGCTGAGGAAGTATTAACTCATCTTCTGTTCCTCAATGCCTTTGGTTCACCTTAAAAAATTCAGCCTTCCTTCTTCAAGGGCGCTATGACATGTGGTTAAATTGTTACTCACATTATTTCTTTTAATCTTCTGCAGGAAAAAAACAACCCTATTCCCTTCAAAGTAAGAATCTCAATTTGAGCATCTTTGTAGTATGAGAAATCTGAACTTTGCTGAAAAATAGCACATAACAGGAATTTGCTAAGAATAGCAAAAAAAAAAGTCTGAGAAGTTCTAAAAAAAAAAGTCTGAGAAGTTCTAAAAAAAAAAAAAAAGGCTCTGAATGCATTTCTGACATACAAATCCCTAAGGGTGTCAATAGTTGCCAAGCTGAAAATCGTCAAGTATCCAATGGGTCTGATGATGGCACAACAGATTTTAAGTGTCCAATCATCACTCCTGGGAAACTGGTTTAGGTCCAAGTACAGAAACCACTGCTTTTGGTTTGTTTAGGGGGTCACCATAACTCAAGATCTGGCTAGCAGGCAGGCATTTTAGCATTATAGAGTAATTTTCAGGATTTAGGATGATCCTAAAATTGACAAAGAAGTGCTGCTAAGAGTAGGGTGAATTTAATGGATAAAAGTTTATAGTGAGGGCTTTATTTCTCTATTTGGAAACTGCAAAACTAAGAGGCACTGATTTTAAACAAAATCTTCACCAAATTTTGCATTTACAGATGGCAATTAGGACGTGAAACAACCACAAGAAGATGACACAGTAAGTATGAAATTACATTCATTGTTTAGTCTTTTTTTTCCCCCAGGAAGCAGCTGTGACTATGATCGCTTTCATTTTTATCCTGTCATTTGTTTGTAACTTGATTGCTTTTTAAATTTGTTGATCCAATCCCCACCATTTTCAATGAAACTTTGAAGGCAGTACTATTGCTTCTAGTTCTATTAACTCACCATGTGCCCTTCCTGTGCAACAGAAACTGGGTTAAATACCATTATGTTATTTAATTCTCATGGATAGTGAGGCAGATCTGATTCTTACTGTCATTTTACACAAGCAAATTGAGGCTGAGTAAGGTTAACTAATGGTACAAGACTGTAATTGTCACACACCAAATATTTGATTGAGTCTATAAGGATTTAGGCACATTAGCCTAAGTTGCAAATATTACATTTTGTTTCATTATCTTTAAACTTCTGTCATTGTCCAAATGTTCTTTCTTCCTTATCCCAAGATTTTAAAAATTAACAGGTGTTAATATATTTTACTAATCCCACTCATTTCAAAAAACATAACTGAATATAAACATAATTTTTTGAAGAAAGAAGATAAAGCTATCAATGGGAATAAAGCAGCCATATTTTTATCTTTATATACTTTTTTCTGTCTTAGAAATATTTTATTGAGACAAGTATGCAATGAGGAAGTTGATTTTAAAAAATGGTAATTGGGAACCTGATAAAATATACTTCAGAGTAATGCTAATCATGTGTGTCAAGATAAAGGAAATTAAGGTAGCTTAAGTTTTCAGTTCTCTTCAGAAAAATCAATTATAAAGCAGTTATGCTGCTGACACTAAACAATAAATCCCTGGATTTAGTTAATAAAAAAAAGCCTTCCACTTTTTGAAGGTTTGATTTTTTTACTCAACAGAAGAAACTCATAACATTGATTTTTTGAGAAAGAAGGAGCTATTTACATCACATATCTCTAGATCCAGATATATTCTTGATCTTAGCCTGTATGGATTAGAAATCACTCGCCAGCTGGGGAATATGTCTTTATAAAGCTGCCTATGGTTTCTAGTGCTCCTGGCCTTGGTTGAGTGCCCTCTTACCTTAGACTCTAATGAGGATTGGCGAACTGGACCCCACCTGGCATTCAGATGGGGTGCAGAATATCGAGTCAAATTCATGGCTGGCTGAAACCTCTCTGACAACGTGCAGTTACTGAAAATGTAGTCCTTGATCTTGGCTGCACGTTGTTATTGCCTGGGGGAGTAAAATACAGATGCTTGGGCCCACCCGCAGAGAATCATACTTAAGTATACTAGAGTGGGGCCAGAGATAACTATTTCATTTCGATCTCAATTAACCTTTATATAGTCACTGAGATGTTCATAGTCTTGTCACTTTCTAGTTTTGGACGATTAGAATCTTGCTGTCATTCTTCCCCTTTTGTTCTCATAAAACCAATGACACAAAGGTTAAAGCCACTGAGAAGGAAAGTTTTTCAACAAGTGCGGTTCTGTTCATTGCTTTTCAAATGAGCAATTAATAATTCATAACAATTAACTGAGTTATGAGTTTCTCTTTCAATACGTTTCCAAACATGAATAGATTAAATGGTAATTGCCATCAAATTTTATGTTCTACTTCATGTGCCCAATAAAAGTTTATCTTTCGGAACTCACTTTGTATTTCCTTTTGATATATTCATAACCAAATGCAATATACTATATTAAAATATTTATTATTAACCTATCAAATATTAACCACTTTTAAATTATATGGAAGAAAGAAAACAAATAGGCTACTTGTTTAAGTTTTCATGATTCTCATTATAATATGATTTGGATTTGTAGAATACATGCTGGTAAAAACTGATGACATGAGGTACTCCATGAGCTTCTGCCCCTTATATAATTTCTTCTAAGGCATACATATGCCCTTGATTTCCCAGCCACCAACATTCTGTGAACACTAAGTGATAAAAGCAAGTAAACAAAACACCTGGGCTTTGGAGTCAGCCTATCCCAAGGTTAAAGTCTACACTTACCCTGTAATCCTATAAATTCTCAAAATTTGAATGCAAATATGCATACAAATCACCTGGAAATCTTGTCAAAATGCAGATCAGAAAGTCTGGGGTAGGGCCTGAAATTAATTTCTCACAAATTCCCAAGTGATGCTGATGCTATTGGTTGAAGGATCGATACACTTTCAGGTTGCAAGAATCTAGATCACCATGTGCAGGTTATTTAGCCTCTCTGAGCCTCAGTTCACTTATCTGTAAAGCAGGGATAACTACTAATTGGATTTTATACAGATTAAACAAGTCAGAGTAAACGGCTTGGCATAGTTCCTGGCACATGGCAGGCAATGAATAGTGGCCATTGTCATCATTATTAATTGCAATAAGGAGTGCTTATTAAAGCTCTAAGCTATTTATTTATTTATTTGTTTGTTTGTTTGTTTGACAGAGAGAGATCACAAGCAGGCAGAGAGGCAGGCAGAGAGAGAGAGCGGGAAGCAGGCTCCCTGCTGAGAAGAGAGCCCGATGTGGGGCTCGATCCCAGGACCCCAAGATTGTGACCTGAGCCGAAGGCAGAGGCTTTAACCCACTGAGCCACCCAGGCGCCCCAGCTCTAAGCAATTTTAACAACTAAACAATTTTTACCTAGGACTTAAAATAAGTTCTAGGTTAGAATATGTCTAAGACTCCAAGTCATATATAAAATTTCAAGATTATCAGCTGGAGCAGAGATTCCTGTGACCAGAAGAATGAGCTAGAAGAGTAGAACTGGAAGGTGGGTCTTCTCAGATTCCAACAAGAGTGAGGGGCTGTCAGATTTGAGACCCTTCTGCAACTGTCAGACCTTAGAGGCAGGGATCACATTTTAGTTGTCTTTGGTGCTAAAATTTAGCATGATTCCCGGCACACAGTTGGGCTTTAATATTTTAAAACGAATGACAGAAGGAGTGAATGAATGAATGAGTAAATGAGTAAATGAATGATTACATGAATAAGTGAATGAATCAGACAATCCTCTAGCCAACCCAGTTTGCAACAGAGGAGAATTCAAAAGATTTGGCAAGACTCTTTTAAGAAGCCCTTCTATCACCTTGGTTAAAATGCATTTTGTGACCAAAGATGAAACTGAGGGTCTAGATTTATAGGGTATGCTATGATCTGACAGTCTCCAGTAAAAATGTGACTTCAGAAATTTCAAAGCCTGATATGATCAGATAGAATTCATAGAATTCTGAATGCCATATCTATATACCTATATGTAGTTTAGCATCCTTGGTGCAAAATCAGCAACTTTAATTTTTATTTTAATCAGAAAGAAGAGGGGTGTGATATCTCAGTAAAGACCTCTTAATACATCCAAATATCTTCCACATGGGCATTAGTAAAAGCTGAATCAGTAAAATCATTGAAAATGCAGCGATCGTGACATTACCTCACTAATAAACTGCCACATTATCCTGGTAACGAGCCCTCCTACATACCCCTAAACCTCCTTTTTGTACTCAAAATCATGTGAAAGATGTAGTGGTCCATATTATTGATTTTCATGATAAAGAATACAGATTAACATAAGACTAAGTCCATAGGGTCAAAGTACTAATTAAAAAGAGGTCTAAATGTGATTGTTAAAAATAATTACATCAATATTTCATTATTTTTGTAGTTTTGTCTGAGACATACGCCCATTTCCTCCAGAGTTGTAGCTCAGAAGAAATAACTGCAATGCGTAGTATTAATGCTACACTTTTGCAGAATATGGAAAAGAATTATGTTAAAAATGCATTTTGGCAACTGTTTCTGTTTTAACACATCCAGGGATGTCTGGATGATCTTGATGCAAACTACAAGGAGGAGTCGGTGACTGAAGTCAGGTGCAGAGCAGATGAAGTGTATGTGGGGCCTGAATTTCTGTGTGTGTGCCTCTTCTAGTTGAAATCCAACTTCACTGAAATTTACATGGAGATAGTCAATTGCTGTGTGCTAATGCATGCCTCTTCTCCCCACCTTGCAGCAATGAGAAACTGAAAGTTGAGTATAATTTTTAAAAATAAAGTAATTTGACAAAGATGGGATGAAGAGGAGGACACAGCTCTCAACTAGAGATGGTCATGATATAATTCTATTCCTGAAGGTAGAGCCACATGATCCAGAATGTTCTGGGTTCAATAGATACAGTCACATTCAAAAGAGCATTGGACAGAAGAGGCAGGGGCTCATGGCACTGACATGCCCTTTATTTAAAATAATTACCTCTGATATCAAAGCCGATGGTAAAAAAATACTAATTCTCAATGGGTTCTGTATCTAATTTTTTCCTGTGCCCTTGGTATCATAGCTGATATTATTACTATAATTCTCTCTCAGTAGAGCTTTCTGCTGATATTCAAGTGATGGGTTGTTCCTGCAGAATGCAACAGAATGATTCCTCACACCAACATGAGCAATCCTGATTGTGTTATGGCCACCCTGACTTCTCTTTCATTAGTTGCTGATTGTCCTAAATTGATGCTAAATTGACTCGGCTGGCTCATAAGCCTTCAAATGCCTGGCACTGACTACGCCTGTGATCTTGTCCTGGAAATTATATGGTCACAGCCTTCATGTTTCTGGAAATCCTAACATTTTTCTTAAGGTCAGTTAGGGTCTGGTAAATATGAATCAGTTAGACCAACCCCTTTTGATATCCACATCAGGATAGAAGACACTTTAATAAAATGTGTGTGTGTGTGTGTGTGTGTGTGTTTCTTAATGTTCTCTTCTGTCTTCTGCTTTATATTCTCTCCACTTTATTAACCCAGTCCTCTGTTTCTTCATTTCTAACTGCTGTGTGAGTTTGAAATAAATCAAACTATGGTCTGCATGCCAAATGGAGCCTGCCTCGTGTTTACTGTGGCCTATGAACTAAGAATGGTTTTTATATTTTTAAGTGCTTGAAACAGAATCAGAGGGAGAATAGTATTTCATGGCACGTGAAAATTATATGAAATTTAAATTTTGGTGTCCATAAATAAAGCCTTAATGGAACAAAAACACACTCATTCATTTCAATGTCATCTTGGGCTTTGATTTGGGGCTACAATAAGCAGAGTTGAGTGGTTGCAACAGAAACTGTATGCCCAGGAAGTCTGAAATATTTGTCTGATCCTTCATAGAAAAAGTTTTCTGAACCCTAGAATACATCACCAAAGCCTCTGTCTCCATCTTCAAAGTAAAAATGACAAAAATCCTATAAAACACTGCAGCAAACTCAATTCATAAATATTTGCTAGTAACTAGTTTGTCATTTTCAGGCGTTTGAGTTGGGGGAATTACCTACTTTAAATCTTTTTTCTTTCTAAAATATGGAAAATAATCTTCATCTCCCTTGTAGAATGAGATAATGCACACATGTTCCTGACACATAGGGAGTGTGTAATAAATAACGTTTTTAATTATTAAAATAATAAAATATATTATTTTATTTAAATTATTGTTATTTTTTTAAAAATGATTATTCCTCAGAACTTGGTCCGTATGCAAGTAGGTCAAACCATCTGTGAGATTTCAGGATCATAGAACTTCAAACCAACAAGGAGCCTAAGAGCATCCAAGCCTTCTCTAGGATTTCACAGGAGATGCACAGAGAAGGCTGTGGTGTTGAGCAAACACTCCCTGGGGAGCTGGTAGCAGTCACAGCCAGAATCACTGCACTGACTCCTCGAATTTAGTTATCGGGAACCCTGTCTCTCTGGTTTATCTGTGGCTCCTCTGCCTTGGAATTCTGTTCTGATGGAAGCTGAGGACTGGGTCTGCACTTAAGTAAAATTTTCTCCCACAAATGTCAAGTGGGATGGTCCTTTTTCAACTGGGCTGATATTCATACTTAAGCATTATCTTTATGTACACGGCTTCAGAAAATGTTGAGTTTCTCTCTCACACACACGCACTCACTCACTCACTCACTTATGTGTAAAGAGTAGATCAGGGTGAAACTCCATTCATGTATTGTCTGAAGTAAGGGAAGAACTTCATGTATTGTTTTTCTGCTTGGCCTTCTGATCATCTTACCATCAGATAGGACCAGGGCTGCTGCTTTGATTCAGGGCTACTAGTAGGTAACATTGTACCTGACTCTCACCGTGAATCCTGGCATCTCCACACCTTTCACTGTTCAACTTGTGTGGTTCTGTGGTGTGAAATGGTGGAGTTTGTGCATCTTTGTCAGTTTCAAAATCCTCTTTAAATAAAGGAGAAAAATAGTACAGATGAGCAAGTAACTAGGAGAAGTTTCTCACTGGGGTCAGAATCAAGGCCCCTCTCTGAGCTGAGCACAGGGTAGCTGAGTAGCAGGAAGCTTCAGGATGTCAGGGAGAGGTCTGGAACTGCCATTATATCCCGATATGGATTGCTACGACATCCAGTGGATAGTATATCCACTCTCTGTATCTGCCTTATGCCATACTCCATCAATTCGAGAGCTCCAAGTTTTAAGTGTATTTAGGATATGCTTCGACTGTGAAGGGCGCTCTGAACAACTCACTCCTTTCAAGCTGCTCCAGGCTTTGCCTCTTCTGGTTGCTCCAAATGCAGCCATTAGTGGTGTGAAGAGGTAAGGCACTTTCTGCGGCCCGAGCGTGAGCCCTGGATCCTCCTGCTCACAGGTGGCATCGGGTCCCTGATGTACTGGGAGGGTGGTGGGCTTTTTCCACCAATCCCAAGTTAAAGTGATGTTAAGAATGGAAGGGAAACAGCACTGGAACTGGGAAGTGATGGTTATTAGTGTGACTGAGTGCTGTGGCCTCGTCCTGCTGAATCAGGAGAAATTTCACAACTGGGAGCAACCCTGGGGTTCGCTCTTCAGGCTGACGAAATGAGCCTTTTTTCCCAGGACTACCTGGCGTATTTGTAATGCCTACAAATTGCCACTTTCTATCTTCTGTCTTCCTAATATTTTCCTTTATAAATTACCTCAGGGAGGCTCCTACTGGTTCTGTTTAACGAGCACTTCCTTCCCACCCTTAGGAGTGGAAAAACAGTAACATCAAGTGCCCTTCCAACTATTTATTTTTCATCACTCTTAGGGATGTGGTACTCAGCCAGGGAAATGAGACTGTTGTTCAAGTTGCTAGCAAGGAAATTAAAAACTTGGATTCGGTGATGCCATTCACGTTCAGTGATAGAGGTGTAAGAGCCAAAGGAGTGAAATCATATGTCTGGGACCACAAATGCTCTGAAGCAGCACAGACATCCTCGTTTAGGGGACATGCCACCTGCCAATGGATTCAAAATGTGAGGTCAACTGATGAAATGTGAACCGGACATTTTAATGTAACACGGCAAATAGCGGGAGACTGCAACTGGAGGCAATTGAAAAATTACAAGTTAGGTTCAAGGTATTTGTCCAGGGAGGTATAATCTCCATCTCGCAGAACCAATTGGAAGCATCATCTTAATGATCTGATAGACCTTAATCTCATACCAAAAAAAGAAAAAAAAGAAAAGAAAGCCTCCTGATCTATAGTAGCAGAAAAGCTATGACAAGAACCAATTAATCTCTAGAAAAAAAGGATTTATGGGAGTTTGAAGCCCGACTCTTAGAAACCGGAAGTGAGGACTGAAAACAGGGTTGGTGAGAAGCAGGAGAGTCTATCTGTTGGAAAAGAGAGGTGAGGGCGCAGAGGACAGCTGAGTAGCCAAACTGGTTCTTAATACAACTTGAGCTGGGGATCTCTCTACACCTTCCCTTGGCCCATGTGATTGGTCTGAAAGAGCCAAAAAGCTGGAAAGGTCCCAGAGGTCTTTTCACTCAACTGTTCATTTAAGCAGAAACCTCTTGAAAATGCATCACTCATAGGAGCCTGTCCAGCTTCTCCTTGAACTTTTCCAGAGTCTGGGGATTTATCATGACCCAAGGCACTCAACAGTATATTCTTAGACAGCTGGAGAGAATAATCATTGGAAAATGCTAAGCCGAAGCCCACCTCTCTCTTTTACCTACTGGTCTCCGTTCTATCTTCCTGAAGCAACATGTCCACCTATTACATAATAGCCCTCTGAACCCTTTGACATCTGCCATGTGTCAAGTCATATGCCCACAACCTGCTTCCGCTAGCTTTATGAAAATCCCTTCATCAAAGACAGAACTCTCCTATATCACTGTCTGCTGCGTTAGAATGCGGTCTCCAAGGACTAGACTCTTAGTGTGGGCTGCTCAGGGCAAGTGTCAGAACAACCGTAACTTCTTTTGGTGTTTGTTCAGCCTGAAATTGTGTTAGTTTCTTTGCTGCTCATGACATACAGCTGTTTAGAATTGAGGTGAAGAGGAGCTGAGATTGCCACGTAATTGTCACCTGAACAACTGCCAACACAACTTTATACCATCCTGCATTTTTGCCATTTTTGTCTTTTAGCCCTTAATTTGCAGCAGTGTCTAGCACATAGTAGGGACTAAATAAATATTTGTCAAAACTCCATTGGGAGCCCTTGTATAACTATGTTGGTTATTTTGGAAGTCTCCTATTTTCTCTAGGTAGCCTACTGGGAACAATTTGTGCTTTTATTTCTAAAAAAAATCAATGTGTGTGTGTTTCAAAAAGTATCTAAGATCTTTTTTCCCCCCTAAGGATATTTTCCATTTTTCTTAATGTTTGGGACAATGTCCTTTAAAGGTTTTTATTAACATTTGTTCTCTTATGTGATACTACCATCTCTGTACTACCCCAGAGTAGGGGTACCACTTTCCTGACTTCTTGTTTCATTCTTTAGAGTGAAGAAATTCTTGTCAATGCAAGTCTACAATTAGCAGAACACATCTTTTAGTAAATATCTTGATATTTGAATTCCTTCATTTTGGAAGATTCCAGAGTATTTAGGTTCTCTAAATTGGCTTTGAAAAACATGTTTATCTTCTAAATGGTTGTGTAGTCTGTAGTATACTTTCACAATACCTTCTCTATAAGCTCTTTGGCCTTGACTGAAAGATATTTCACTTGTTTCTACCTTCTAACTCACAATGCAAGTCTTTACCTTCTTGACATATGGAACTCTTTTCTGATGTACTATGTATTTCTTTTTTCTCTTGTATATCTTTATTCCATCATGAGTTACAGTCCATCTTCATGATACCCACATATTTATGGTTGGCATTAAAAGTTGGCATTAAAAGTTGCCATTCTCAGTGATTATTGAGGTAGATAGTGTCAGCTGTCTTTCCAAACACGTCTACATCCTAATCCTTGTGACTTGTTTTTTTGTTTGTTTGTTTTTATATGGCAAAAGGGACTTTATAGAGAGATTACACTAAGGACCTTGAGGTAGAGAGATTCTCCTTGATTATCTGTGTGTGCCTAAGCTACCTATATTAGTCCTTAAAAGTGGAGATCTTTTTCCTTCTGTGGTCAGAGAAAGCTATAATGATGGAAGAAAGGCACAGAGAGATGGAAAGTTCCTGGCTTTGAAGATAGGGGAAGTGGACCATGAGAAGGTAGCTTCTAGAAGCTAGAAAAGGAAACAGATTTTCCCCTAGAACCTCCAGAAGGGTACACAGCTCTGCCAACAGCCTGATCTTAACCCAGTGAGATCCTTGTTGGACTTCTAAATACGGAACTATAAGAAATATATTCTTGTTGTTTTGAGCCACTAAGTTTGGGGCAGTTTACTATAGCAGCAGGAGAAAATGAATACAGTTATTGTGCATTCTTTGGGAAGGAAAACATCTAAAACATAGAGTTTTGTTCCACAAACCTTTCCTTATTCTCCTGAGACTAACTCTTGTCCTTTTTTTTTTTTTTAAGAAAACTGTGGTTTGCCACACTGTCTGGTTTTACAGTTTTACAAGAGTATTTTCACAATATTCTACTCAAAGATTTTCTTGATTATACTATTGAGCCTTCTACTAAATACATTTTTCTGTTCTCGATAATATATGTACCGATCCCTTCCAAGAACCTATATCCCAGGGTTATAGGGTACTGTAGGCCATGGTCCAGTAACTGAATCTCAGCCTTCCCTTTGCTGTATGTACTAAGTTCTTGATTTCCTACATGCTCTGTTATTTTCCAAAATCATAACACTGAACTATGTCACCAACACTTTTGACTTTAACTCAAATATTTAGATGATAAGTTCTTTTGAAAGCACCATTCATATAAACTAGGTAAAAATGGGGAGATTATTGACAGCTGTAATATATATTTAATATATTTATTATACACCCCTATACATCCTCCAGGAAAACAAAACACCTCCTCTTCAGCCTCATTGGTTCTCTGTATGGCTATTTCCATTCCATTTTCCAAACCAAAATGTCGCAGACCTCCTCTATGTCCAATCTCCTTGGTGCTGGTGACAAGTTTTTAATTACTTCCCAATACATGTTAACCCTCCTTATTTTACGTGAAGCATGGAATGTGGTTTCCTTTTGTGAAGGGTTAGCTTTATTCTCTGGGATGTGGCTCATCCCTCTTCAGTGATTTCAAGGGGGCACAGAAGAAAAAAAAAACTGAAAAGCAAAAATGCTGCTTCTCTTCCATGTTTCATTCTTCAACCTCAACAGGAACCTCAGGAACCTCAACACTAGTTTTGATTTTGCTTGGTCTCCTTGAAATCTTTTCTTTCTTTTTCTGCTTTCTTTCCTGGATTGGGTTTGCCCCATGCTGTCTAAAGACCATTCATTCTGATGGTTTTCAACTGTTTCACCTTTTCTGTCAGAGAGACAGCTTACATTTATGGAACATAAAAGAGGTGGCCCCCTGAGGCAGAAGGTTCGCTCATGAGCCTGGAGCTCTTCATTTCCCCTGTGGAAGCCACACCATTTTTGTGGGGGGTCAGCTTCACTTCCATTTTCTTTTTCTCAGTCAGAGAAAGCATGTGTGCATACAGGAGAGGGAGAAGCAGACTCCTGGCAGAGCAGAGAGCCTGATGCGGGACTTGATTCCAGGACCCTGGGATCATGACTTGGGCCTGAAGGCAGACATTTAACCAACTGAGCCACTCAGTCATCCCTCCTTCCATCTCTTAAATCAACCCTGTCTATAATCAAGGGCTTTTTAGAAGCTCCTAGGTCAACAGTTAGGAATTTCAATAGTGGTTAATTCTTGCTGCATGTTCTGCGCTACCATTGTACAATACGTTTTATTTTATTTTTTAAAAGAATTTATTTATTTGACAGAGAGAGAGAGAGATCACAAGTAGGCAGAGAGGCAGGCAGAGAGAGGGGGAAGCAGGCTCCCCGCTGAGCAGAGAGCCTGATGTGGGGCTCGATCCCAGGACCCTGAGATCATGACCTGAGCCGAAGGCAGAGGCTTTAACCCACTGAGTCACCCAGGTGCCCCTACAATATGTTTTAAACATGGATTTGCCTAGCATTTTGACACATCAACATGTGCTTGGAATTAAATATCTGAGCACTTGCTATGTACCATGAGGTCCAATTCATTATTTCCTCTGAATCTTCATGATTACCATATGTGTCATGTCCCAGTGTCATCCCCATTTTAAGATAAAAAAACAAAAACAACAAACTGGGCTTAGAGAGTCTAAGTGATTTCCTCTAAGTCTTGCAGCTAGTAAGAGGTGGAGGTGCACTTCAAGCCCAGGGCCTAAGTCTGTCTGCTTACTACAGCTCATGGCTCGTGGCCAGCACCATTGCCAGCTCTATCTACCACTGCTTTCTTCTTGGCATTGGTTTCTGGTTGTCAGGTTAATCACTGCCACTGATAATTAGTTTAACTCAAGGATGCATTCAATTCAGTAGAAGTGTGTGGGGGTGAGGGTGGAGGGAGGAGAGAAAGAGAGATCGACTTTAACGGCATTTTTTTAGAAGCCATACTTGAGGACATGGGAGTGATATGAAAAATATTTGTCAACCTGTAATCATCAATTACACTATTACACAATTACACTAATTAAAATGAGTGTCTATTGTAACACCAGTGTTGGAGGCATCTTACTATGATGGGTGTTACCCCACTGGCTGGTGGATCTTTGGGGTAGTCTGAGAGATCCCAGGGGAAGGCACTGAGGGAGAGCCTCATGCTGTGGCCATTTATCAACTGACAGCAGAATTTCTATATTTTGGCATCAAGTATCCGCCCAAATGGGTGGATCTGAGGGAAGCAGAAAAGATTTCAGAGTGAGATAAAGCTATTGCATACTCAAAGGTGTATTTGAAATACCTTAAATTGATGTAACAAATCTAGTCTCATCCTGTTCCAGTCCTTCCTTTACAGAGCAGCCAGAATAATCACTCTAAAACAAATTCTGACCATTTCATTCATTCCTCTGTCTAAAACTGTATGATGGTCAAGTTTCATTCTTCTATACATAGCTGTCCAATTTTCCCAGCACCATTTATTGAAGAGACTGTCTTTTTTCCACTGGATATTTTTTTCCTGCTTTGTCAAAGATTATTTGACCATAGAGTTGCTAGGTATTTACCCCAAAGATACAGATGTAGTGAAAAGAAGGGCCCCATGTACCCCAATGTTCATATCAGCAATGGCCACAATTGCCAAACTGTGGAAAGAGCCAAGATGCCCTTTAACAGATGAATGGATAAAGAAGATATGGTCCATATATACAATGGAATATTACACCTCCATCAGAAAGGATGAATATCCAACTTTTGTATCATCATGGTTGGGACTGGAAGAGATTATGCTGAGTGAAATAAGTCAAGCGGAGAGAGTCAATTATCTTATGGTTCACTTACATGTAGAGCATAAGGAAAAATATGGAGGACATTGGGAGGAAAGGAAGAGTGAATAGGGGGAAATCGGAGGGGGAGACAAAACATGAGAAACTGTGGACTCTAAAAAACAAACTGAGGGTTTTGGAGGGGAAAGGGTTGGGGGTTGGGTGAGCCTGGTGGTGGGTATTGAGGAGGGCACATATCGCATGGAGCACTGGGTGTGGTGCATGAACAATGAATCTTGGAACACTGAAAAAATAAAATTAAATTAAAAAAAACCAACAACACTTGTTGTATGATGGATCCCATGTCTGCCTCCTCCCTGAGAAGAAACTCCTCAGCTTGATGTTCATAAAACCATGTGATCTGGTCTCTGGTTGCCTTTTGAACATCTTCCCTCTATCTCAACACACACACACACACACACACACACACACACACACACACACCTTATCCTCCCATCGTGTCAAAACTATTTGGTATCTCTGGAACACAGTGTGTTAGCTCATGTACTTTTGCCCAAGAAGTTCCATCCTGGAAATCTCTTACTAATCTTTCAGTACTGAACCAAACTCGCTTCTCTGGAAAGCCTCACTTCCATATGGGCTTCACTAAAAGCACATACATAGCTCTTTCTCAGTCGTGATTACCTTCTGTCAAAACTGGTTGTAGGTCAGCCTCTCACCTCAGATTGTGAACTCTATGCCCATATGTCCACAGCAGCTATCTTTCTTCATCCTTGTAGCCTCTACTGTTAGCTCTTTGCCTAATTCATGGTGGGTACTCAAGAAATACTCAAGAGGATAAAGCAATCACTTCTATAATCTCACTGATCCTTACATACCAAGGATGTGAGGTGCTGGACCTGGGGTAAAGAGGATTTGGTACATTGCACAGCCCCTAAATAGTAAGGCAATGTGCAATCCAGTCTTCTAATTCCAGAAGGGAAAATTTAGTGACATTGTACCTTTTTATAATACTTCAATAATTAACCCAGAAAAATCAAGTTAGGACCTTTTTAGAATATATCTGCCCTACGGCTGGATTAGTTTCCACTTCTAATGTCTTTCCCTGATTACACCTATTCATTAGGTCCTGCTGCATCAGGAAGTTTACATGAGGCTTTCTTTTTGAGAAAAGTGTCTTAATTGCAAAATCTCCTTACAATATATGCCTAGAGTCTTGGGCTGGTTTGGGTCCTTCCTTTGTAGCTCCTTCTCTTCTCTGGGCTTTCTCTGGACCTCCACATCTAGATGTTCCAGGACCAGTGACTGGCTCCTCACATCTTAACCTTGGCTTCCTCAGTGCTAGATTTCTCAAACTATCACCACAGTTCTTTGCTGCCCATGGCAATAGTATGGCAGTAAATTTCACTTTGGCTTTACATCATGTAGAAGCCTGGCTTACAGGTAACTATAAATTCCACAAGTAGCCAGTGAAATATTCTGTATGGCTTTGGAATTGGCTTTAGACAGTTCTTGCATGCTGACCTCGTTTTCAAGTGAAAAGTAAGCAAAGGAAGGTCTAGAGCCGTGCTGTCCAATATGGTAGACATATGTGGCTATTGGGCCTTGCAATATGGTCAGTCCTAATTGAGATGTTCTGTAAGTATAAAGCACACATTTGATTTCAAATATGATATGAAAAAATTGTAAAATATATCCTTAATAGTTTTGAAGTTGCTTATATATTGAATGATACTATTTGAGAAATTTAAAGGTTACATGAAATAAGTTGTTAAAATCAACTTCTTCTATTTATTTTTACTTTTAAATTTGGATAACAGAACACTGAAAATTCCGTATGTGGCTTGCACAGTTTGCTATTGGACTGCACTGCTCCAGAGGATTTGCCTGGTGGCTCTTTAATATTAGTAAGTTAAATGTGTACAGATAGACTAGGAAGTTAGTGCATAATAAAAAAGCAGAAAAGGTTATGAATGACAGAAGAAAGCTTCTGCTCAGATTTTAAAATTTCTGTTCCCTGAAGACGCCGACATGCCACCTGCCTGACAAGCTTTTAAGAAGGTCTGATAATCCTCAGAGAAATGAGGCTGAACCAAATGGCATCTGTCTAAGACTCACTGCATGGTGCCTAACCTCAGAGACTTAAAATCAATATTGATTTTTGTCATTTATTTCACCCCGGCATTTAAATATCCCTTAGATTTATTGCCTTTAGGTTTTTGGTTAAGATTCAGCGATGGGTGTGATAGCAGGGGTGGTAATAAGTTATGTAGATATCATTTAATTTATGAACTCTGGAGCTCCGGAGTAGTTTTCAGTTCAAGAAATATATTAACCACATACACATCACCCTTCATTTTGCGGTGAGAATTTCCAAGCCGGGTCCCTATTGTGCCACTTAATTTATGGCCTGGCCAGGCACCTGGATCTGAGCACAATATTTCAATATAAGTTGCTCCCGCATTCAGAGAGGGGAAGAAGATGGGCTTGCAAGAAGCCAGCTAGACAGCTGATGGATCGCTCTCTCTCCTCCGCATAGGCTGGGGCCGTCAGTAGCTTTTAAAGCTCGTCAGTGGTTTGGGTCTTTTTCTGCTCTGAGAAGCTGCACGCACTGGCCTGGACAAGCAGGATCAGCCATGCTGCAGCAGAAGGAGGGCAGCTCCCAGAGTTACTTACGTTGACAGCCGGAGTGCCAGGAATTCCCCGGCAGACACTCATCACATTTAGGCCCTGTCGTTCCCGTCTTACACTCACAAAATCCTGAGCCATTACAACGATCATGGACTGAGCCCAAAGGGTTACAATAACACTCTGTAGAAACAAGACAACACACAGGCTGGAGACAAGTCTGCATGGCTTACAGGTTATCAACACAGGAGCATCCCTGAAATGCATCGCTTACTTAAAGGACAATGTCTGCTAATGAAATGCTTGGGCAAATGGGGCCATTTCGGCCCTGGGTATTGATTTCCTCGCCCTTCCATGAGGCCATTTTTATGATATGGGAGGAAATTAACTGAAAACTTTCAGGGAAATAAGACATCACGCTCTTCACGATGAGCAGATCATAATAGAGATTCCATTTGTTAGGGCACTTTTAGATGGTTTAATGAACACCATGAGAAGTTTGTGTATCAAGTATAAATCAATATGCCATCAGTGTAAAATCTGTTTTAAATTATTCAAATAGGCTTCTCTGTTACACTCAATATTTGAGAAATGCTGAACATCTTTAAAGCGCCGTATGAATGCACTTTGTTCATTCAAAGGCATTTTTACTTTATGATTTGGGAGAGCACTTTAATATATATATATAATATATATATTATATATATATACACACACACAAACACTGTTTTGTGAGGAGCCTGTAGATGTGGTTTAGATACCAGGCATGTTAGTAGGGTTTTAATGCAGCCTAGATTAACAATCATGAAAGAAAAATAAAGTTCGTAATCCCAAGTAGATTTCAACATCGGCATAATTTGAGACATATGTTTTTCATTATAATGTCTACTGGAAGACAATACAACTCTGCCTAGTGAAAAGTAAAGAGAATATTTTCTTGATTCCTCACACATTCTCCTACAGGATATTTTTGCTTCTGAAGCTCTATTTTGCCAAAAGGTTGAACCTGAAATGGGAATTTCTTAGGTTTCCATTAGTTTGAAAGGCAACAACAGCTAGTTTGGAGCTTTTGGAATTTGGGGGGCCAAAGTGCCTTTTCTCGTTACCCGACTGTCTAATCTGGGCAAGCCTCTGTGTCACTCTGTTTCCTTTATATTAAAATGCCCCATTAAGAGTGTTTTTTTTTAAACCAAATAAAATACCAACCAACCAACCAACCAACCAAGAGGAGCCCTGAGAACTAAAGCTTATTAGCATCGAGTTTAGCATTTTAGATTGGCAACAGAGATTCAAGATTTAATGTTATAAAGAGGTCTGGAAGTTTGGCTCTGTTTTTGTCATTGGGATTAACTAGACAACTTCTTCAGAGAATCCTCAGAATTATGACTTATTTCGCGTTGCTTGAGTTTTGAGTTCAGCATTATTGTGATATAAACATTTATAAGACTAATAGTGACCTATGCGGAGGGAAAAATAAATCCAAATAAACTAAAATTCTCCCTTCTTGCCTGGCTTGGTTTGCGCTTAATAACTAGAGTTTTATTTTAAGTGGGCATTTTTTATTTTAATGTGTGTGTGTGTGTGTGTGTGTGTGTGTATGGGAGTTGTTGTTTTTTTTAGAATAGTGATTTTGTTGTGGCTTTAAAAATTTATAAGTATGTATTTAAACTTACTCAACACTTACTTTGTTTCTTATTATTTAAAGTGTATAAATTGACAATGAGTCACCAACATTCCTTAAACCGAGGAGTAGAGTTATAGCTGGACAACGTGAATTCAGGTGCTACTCTAGTTAATTAGCTCATAGCAATTACATTAATATAAGGGTTTAGATGCAAAGAAAGTAAACAACATTTTTTTAAAAATGTGCAGCCTATATTAACAATCATAATAACCACCATATGACATCCCAGTTGTTGTCATAGGAAAAGGTGATTAAGTGTAGTGCTAATCAAACAGTAATGAAAATAAGTGACAAGAAGAGGTGTGGTCTATACACCACCTTATGTACAAATAACTTAGTTTAAAAAAAAATATTTGTGGGACCACAGTCAATGGTAGATATTGGTAATGGCCTTGGAGTACTATATTTTATTCCATGAAATTAGAAAGAATATGCAGGACTGTTAGGCTAAAAACAACATGAAATATTTTGGGAGGTTTGATTCAAAAGTTCTACTACAGTTGATTTAAAGGCGTTAGAAATGTCTCGTCTATAGAAGGTACCTCTGGTTACCTTATCTTGGCTTTCAAGGGGTATGAAAAAATATTACAGAGTAATTTGAGATATGTTTAATAGTAACTGCTGAGCCCTGTGTTTCCTTCTGATGTCAAGCTTGTTATCAGAGATTATTAGCAGTGATTACCCAAGGTCATGGACCACATATCCCCTAGCTTCCTGCTTAATGCTTGAGTTTATATGAAACAGAAGCATGCAAGAGTGTCATCTTCATGTAATTGCTGCACCATACAGGGTAATTACATGCATCTTTGGAGAAATGGCTGTGCTTGGAATTTGTATGAAAATGGTAAGTTCACTGGTAGTCACAAAGCAGCAATCACTGTGGCAACATGGAAGAGTCTGCATTTTATATTTGCCATAATCTAAAATGATGCAAATAGTTTATGACATCTATTTCAATGCAGTCTACATTTTGCCAAAGATGGGGGCTATTCCCTTATAACCAGGGGGGTGGATTTCACTGTCATGTGTTTGAGAAATGGCAAGGTGCCATTCTTTTCCTCAGAATTAGAGAAGACTCTGGATGAAGTTCAAATTTTCCAAGATTGGTGCTTAATTCTGTGAAAGTGAATTAGGTAAATATCCATTCATTTTCATTTGTGCTTTCTATACAAAAAGGTATTAAACTCTCAATTACTTGTGGTGCATGCTCTTAAATTTAATTCTCAGTCCTGCCTCAAGCCTTTTGGGGGAGCTGAACTGTGGAGAAGAGTGAATTGGTTCATGCTTTTCCATAGGGCAAACCTTGGCAATAGGGAGCCACAGGCTACCAATGGCCTGGTGGGTAGGCAGCCCTGATACCTCTACCCTTGGCCCTTCAAGTGGGAAAAGCAGAATCTATAGCTCTTTTAGGAAATTATTACTGATTCATTGTATGTATTTATAGGCTCAAGACAAAAGATAGACAGTAGCATATACCAGATAGCCACATTTTCCAATTCATTCTTTACAATTTTACCCCTTAGGGAAAGGGCAGCAATTTAAGGAATTTTGGTATATGGGGGAATATTAAAGCTAATTTTAATTCTCAGCTAAATTTAATCCCAAAATTTTCATCTTTGGGTTTACCAATTTACTTGGTTTGAAGAGTATAAAATACTGAATAGAAACATGTTTGCTTCAGTAAAATATAAAATTACCCAAAGTTCTTTAATTTTAACCAAAAATTTTTCTAGAAATGGAGAAAACAACTGCTTTTGATTTATTTTCATTAGGAAAAAAATGTATATTGAGCTTCCCATATTTCATCTCTATGTTATTTAAAAACAAAAGCTAAACAGGCTATGTTTGGAGATAATCCAACATAGATTTACAACAGAACTATACCTCTTAAAATTGAATAGGAAGTGCAGATTTTATAGTTTACAAGATTACTTTAGGACTGGAAAAAGGCCAAAGTTTGTAAGAATAGAATATTCCGAGTAAAACATTGGGATATTGTTGTTACCAACTAGATATTATATGGAATGAAACCTTTTCTTCTAGGGCTTTTTCTTTGTTCATTTAAAATAATACAAAATTAACACTGTAAAATATTTTAATCTTAGGCATTTTACATAAATGATTTTTATTACCGTGTTCTTGTTTATTTTACCTTTTTCCTTGTTTCCATATTTATAGTGTGACATTTTTATATTTTTACAAATGACATTCAGTGAAATGTAACTCTGCATTCAAAATTCTGACAGCTACATGTCTTTTGGGTTATTAATAACCTCAAATCTTTGTAACCCCAATAGTTATAAAGACAATTGAACTTCTGTTTGCAAGCTCATAGTGGAATTGCTACTGTCATCCAAAAAGCATACCATAAGTAGAAGTCTGACAAGCTTAGTTTTGCTAATTATGTCAAGATCGTTGGGAGAAGGTATTCAAGCTTTGAAGTCAGGAAACTAACTTTTTGTGAAAGCTGTATGATTTGGGTCAATTTGCCTTCCTTTTCTCAACTAGAAAATAGAGGAAATTATCAGTGGAATACTTACCCCACAGTTTTGTTAATGAGGATTAAGTAGAAAAAACATATTTGCAAGTCAGTTCACAGTTTACCAAGTATTTTCTGTGCATACCCATATGATCCCAGTTTGACCAGGAGTTCTGAAATGACTTACCTAAGGCATACAGCTATTAAATAGCAAACTGGGACTTGAACCCAGCTCTCCAGCCTCTAAGTCCAGTGATTTCTCCACTAATTCACAAATAATAAATAAGGAGGCACTTTGAAAAATAGAACATACTGTAGATATAAACAGTATTACGTAAACTTGGCCTAACTGAATTCAAAACAACTTGTACAGTTATCTTATGCAATTCTGGGCAAATAGCTAATATGATCTTAACCATCCAATCAGAAAACAATGATCCCAGAATTGCCGATTAATTAGATTTCTTTTTTGATCAAAAGACTGCCTGCCATTTTTCAGCATGTGTTTTCTATTTAAATTAGTCTCTAGCGCAAAATTCTATTTTTAAAATTAGTTGCCTGTGTTGTTACCTACTGGCGAGGTAACAGTTATGTATGTACCCTTGACCATTTCAAATATTTGCATTTCTTCAAAATAAATTATGAAGTGAAATTCCATTTATTGTTTCTTATTTTTCCAACAGCTCCTTTTTAAAATATGGGTTCCACTACGCAAAAGGTAGAAGAAATTTTTGGGGTAGAAAAGGCTGGTTCTCTCCAGTTGACCTGAGCAGTAGTCATGGTGGGTGGGAGAGAGTGCTTGAGAGAACCCTGTGGACCCCGTCTTCCAGAGCTTATTTATCTTGGAAGCTAAGAGAATTAATTGCCTAGAATAGCTTTGAGAAATTGCTTCTCCTTTTGGGGGTTATAAGAAAATCAAATAAATGGAATTTCATTACTAAGGATGGAAAAGGCAGGCAAACTTCTATATTACCAATTGCTAATGACTTTCGATTCCAAATGGCAATATTTTTAATCAATCGATATTTGTTGGTTACCAATTATATGCAAGAGTTTACCCTAATTTCTCATAACTATAATTAAATCCCATATAGTGAGTTTCTATTTTAAAAGTTGAATGTACAACTTAAGACTTTAGGATCAGTTTAATATTACCAGGTTTAAGATTTCATGCAAAAAAAAAAAAAGGAAAAAAGAATAATAGAAAGAAAATTCTTCGCCTACTAAACATGATTTTTGGCTCATCATCTTTAAAGCAATAATAACATAAGGATTCAGAATATATTCCCCAATTCAACCAGCACAAGAGAATTTCAAATCTACCACAAGGATGTTTTCTCCATTGAGAAAGTTCATTCTGGCTCAGCCATGGTGCAACTCAACAGCCTCTTCACCTTAAATGGCTCCCCATAGCTCGAAAGGCACAGAACAATAGCTGAAATTATAATGAAACTGACCTATGCACACATTCTCATCGTCCAGCTGTGCAGAAGCATTTCTGAAGTAGCCCAGCCTGCATAACTCACAGTGCTGCCCTCTAGTGTTGTGTTTACAGCTCACGCAAATGACTGTATTGAGCAGATCGATATAACTGCATCGATTGGAGTGGCCGAAGCATTCACAATCTTGCAAGGAAGAACAGAAATGTATACAGAGTGTATACAGCAGCAGAGTCACAGCACACTACATGCTTGGATAAAATGAGGAGTGGAGAAAAGATGGCAGGATGGCATTACATCTATGTGATGCAACATGACACATGGTGACCACAGGTGGTGGTGATTGGCATGGGAGTAGCATCTGTTTCGAGCAGGATAGAAAGGTTGGACATTCAGAACATGACTGGAGAGTGTTAATTCTTGGCATACAGTATGAACAGAAGCATTCGCAGGTGTACACCTTTTAAAAGTTGGGAAGGCTCTGTTGCCATTGATGCAAAAGTCTAATTTTTGCATATTGAGAACTTTACTGTCTTTGTGCCACTTCCCCCATTTTTTTTTTTCATATTTGCACTCTTAAAAAGAGGGAGGGAAGTATGGGAGCATGGAGGGCCTAAGCCTGCCATCATCCATGACTTCTTTGTTTAGAGTCTCATTATTATTTATATCAAGACAGTAACTTGGTTAGGGTTTCCCAGAAATTGTGGCAAATTTCACAGGGATCTAGACGGTTAACCAATTCTCTATTTTTTGTTTTTTCCAAATGCTAAGAGGAAAGACAGTTTTTGTAAGCCTTTCCTCAGGCCAAATCTGATGTTTATTTATCTGTGAGAGAAAATATAAAAGAAAGGAGATGATTTGTACGGGAAAAGTGCTCTTAAGATTTTCTTTTCACCCAAGTCTCAAGTTAAGTCCACTACAAAAGAAGGATTAGGCAGCTAATGATTGGGCAGTACCCTCAGATTTCCTTTTCTTTTTGTTTCCCCAGAATGTTGGAGGTGTCTCTGAGGCTAAGACCATCACTCCTCATCACTCTAAGGAGTGATGGTGGGAAGAACTAGACAAGGAGATGAGGAAAGAGGAGGAGAGCATTTGGGGAAGGGTGGAGAGTGACTAGATTTTCTCTCTATTGCATCTCGGGGAAGCAAGAAGTTGTTCATCTAATTCAATGTTTTTCAAAGAAGTGGTAAATACAAAGCCTTTACCGGTGGCAGTAATTATCTAATCAGACAGGAAAAAAGGGGGGAAGAGTAAGTAGGTGGGGAGGCTAATTTGTCTTCTCAAAACATAGGAGCAGGCCTAGCTGGACATTTATGAGGAAGGTCAACCGTGGTACTGTAAATCTTGTTTATCTAATCTAAAAGTACTCCTCTTATCGATGTCTGGCTGTTATTTTACCTCACTAGGAAGCCAAACACAGCCACTGTTTGAGCTCATTCATTCATCCATCCATTCATTCATTCATTCAATAAATATTTTATTGGGTTGATCTACCATGTGCCGGGCACTATGCAAATGATGGAGTTACTCTTTTGGCCTAGATAAGTTTTGGAAGTAGTGCATTTGATGAGCCGAGTAAAAATGTCAAAATGAATAAGGAGGAATAAGGGAGAGTGACTAGAATTTTTTTTTTAACATGCTGCTACTCATCAGAAGGTGTGGACTCATTTAGTGTAACTACTGTTACAGTAGAAAGCAGATGGAGGTCAAGTTCCTGAGAGAATAAAATCAAATCTGGATAGAAGCAGAGGAAGACACTGGAAAGTGTGAAGAGTGGAAGATACCAGGAATAGAGTCAGCACCTTGGGAACTCTAGATGCTTAAAGAGAAGCAAGAAGAGGGAGGCTACTGAAGGTAAGCCACTTTCTTTAAGGGGGGGGCTAGTTTTTTCATGTGTCTAAGTGTGGTGGGGTTGGGATTGGGAGGAAGCAGAGAGAGAAGGAGAACAGAGTGGGAAGTGGGCCGTGGGACTTGGATGTGGGAGATGGGGTAAGAACATACCTGCATAAATGCAGTAGGTAAGGCATGCCACATTATTACTAATAAAATAATAACAACAAAAATAATACAATTACAGATCTCCAAATAAAATTTTCTTGGAAAACAAACATTTCACTCTAATATACTATATCTCCCCGAGTTATATCTAGTTTATGCTGGCATTTCTGACTTGCTAGGAAACTTAAAGGCCTCTAGATCCTTCCTTGGTTGAGTATTTAAAACGGGGAGAACCTTTCTGGTCTAGAGCCATCCAAGAATAGAGGTTGCAGGAAGAAGACCCAATTCCCAAATCTAATTGCTTCTTAGGACTTCTCCAGAGCTGGCATTGCTGAGGAGTGGGCACAAACAGCTCTGTCCTCTGGCTCTCTCTCTTCTGAAAAGGTTCCTTGGTGGTGGTGGTTCTTCACATTCATCCCCCTAAGACTGGCCCTTGGTGCACCTACGATAATTTATCCAGCTTTTTTCAAAGGCATCTTTTATGTGCATAAATTGATCCCAGGAACCTTATGAAGCTACACAGAAGTCCTTGTTGCAAAAAAGCTTGTTTTGTGGGCAAGGCAAACACATGGTTAGAATAACTAGAAGACAACAGAGCTTGTGCTAAGAAAACCAAACAGAGACACAGAGTAATCTAAGGAGAAATTCTTTTAACTTAAGGGGATTAGGAAAAACTAACTCAACACTGGACTTAACACTGAGTCTTCCGTGAGGGCACATAGGGTTTATTAGAAAAAAAAAAAAGAGAGGTGTGGGGGATGAGCATTTCAGGTGAAAAGGGAATAGAGTGTGCAAAGATATCAAGTTGGGGTAAGTGTAGAGAAAAAAGTTGGAGAAATTTCAGAATGTAGTTCCTTTATGAATGTTTGAAGGGTTCTGTAAGATACGCCCAACGGCCAGAGCTACATGTGGAGCTCCATCTGACAGTTTTATCCAAAAAAGTAAACATCCTTAGATATCCAAGTTCAGCACTTTCAAGACCCAACCCGTGACTCTCCATGGACACATCAAATGTCACGCTATCGCCTACTATTGTGGATAGTATACATTTTCACGATAACATTATTTGTTTCTGGGTCTTGTTTGAGAACTGATTTACTACTTTCAATAGGAAAAGATAAATAATATAAGTTGTATAAATAACTATATAGAGAACCATACCAGCTAAACATCCAATATTAATACATTTATTTTAAAAGATAAGTGGATATCCAAATGTCTTATAATCTAGGAAATGGGGTAGCAATTAGATTCTTTTAAGACTTCTAAGACTCTTCTGAGACTTCGATAAAGCTGTCTTTTCTGGCCATGATATATTTGAGAATGCAAAATGAGGAAACTATCTTTGAAAAACATGAGAGCACTGTATAAATGCAAGGTATCTCAAATGTAATTATAAGGCTGCTGTACTATTTTTTAGTATTCTGTTAATTTACCACTCTTTAGGAACTACCTGGTCTTTCCATGTAGGCATAGAATCCTTGAATGATCGTTAATGATGTGGTCTGAGCTACATATCATATTAAGACCCTGCAGGGATGATATTAATAGTTCAATAATCCTTTGATCTGGAAGATTCATTGACCAACCATGTCCTCCCTTCCCTTCTTACAAAGTATAGAGTCCATGGTCTGTCCTTACAGTGACTTCCTTTTGTACAGTCTCATCACTCTTGCCCCCCAAGTCCTCTGGGAAAACCTGATTCTGCTTAAGTCCAACTCTCCATTCTCTGTGCCTACACCTCAGCAGCTAAATGTGACTGGAGTTTTTCTCCAACTATTTTGAAACAAATCTCATTTTAAGTTCATGACCATAAACCTTAAAGAGAGCTTTAGGACTGCCAGGCAACCCTTCCTGAAACAAGGGGCTTCTGGTCCGCCATTCTCTCTTGCTTCTCCTTCTTCCCTACTCACCGATGTAAGAAAGACGTTAGGGTTTGAGGCCGATGGCCAAGAGAGAATTCTTGAGATGTCTTTGGTGCAAAAAGATGGTTTTATTAAAGCAGGGGGACAGGACCCATGGGCAGAAGGAGTTGCACTGGGGTCATGAGGAGTGACCCATTATATACTTTCAAGTTAGGAGGAGCTTAGGGATAGCTTAAGTCTCCAAGGAATTTTGGAAGCAAGGTTTCCAGGACCTTGAGTGGGCTAGCTATTGTTGGGAAAAGTTTATTTATTATTGTCTAAGGAAACCTTAGTCTTGAGACCCTTCAGATGTATATCAATGGGCCATATGCTTGTCAGATGACTGCCAACATATATCCTGGGGGCTTAAAGACAAAAGAATTTTTATATATTAAAGTAGACTTAGAGGGTCCTGGGTTAGGCTAGGATTGCCTTTAGCCCTTAGCAAAGTGTCAACATTGAGGCAGCTGGGTCCCTAGAGGAATGTCATTTTGCCTGTTTCAAGGAATTGTCAGTGGGCTGTAGATAGTAAGGAAATTGAATAATTTTTCTTCTGCTTTTGTTTCCCACATCATTCACCATTGTTTTTCCCTCTCTTTTCCTTTTTTTCCTTTCTTCTCAAATGTCTCAGTGCTTCGTTCTTAGAACTCTTTGCTCTTTAGGCTCACCCTAGAGCCAGGGTTCTTTATCCAGTCTCATGACTTTATATACCATCTACATGCTGACCTTTCCAAAATAGTTATTTCAGGCTAGATCAACCACCAGTTAGTGAGACTTCCTCCAGACTGACCTACTCATCTGCATTCTTAGTCTATACTTGAACATTTAATGGATATCTCAACTTCAAGATGTTTATAAGAGAGCTCTTAGGTTACCTTCCCAAACCTGCTACTCACCCAGACAGCCCCACCCATCTTAGTAAATGGCAATTCTGTTCCTCCAATTGTTTAGCTTAAAATTCCTGGAGTCGTTCTTGACAGCTCTTTTTTTTCTCATCCCTGACAAATCGGTCAATCAGATCTTGCCTATGCTTTTAAAATACATCCTAAATCTCACTACCTCTTATATCTCGTCTTTAGTTAAAGACACCTGGATTATCGCTTTGGTCCCCAAACTGCTCTCCTGGCTTCTATCCTAGTGATAGTCTCCTCTCCACACATCAGTCAGAGTGACCCTTTCAAAACTTTAATTGGGTCATGACATCCCTTTGCTCATAATCCTAATGGCTTCCTGTGTCATTCAGAATAAAAGACACAGTTTAAGTTCATTCATTCCCAATTGATCTGGCCCCTGGCCTCCCTGGTGTCTCATTATCATCACTCTCCTCCTCACTGGCTATACAAAGCTCCATGTTGCTCTGCAGACATTCCAGGGACTTCCCCAGGGCCTTTGCTCTTGTCATTACCTCTGTGTGGAATACTTTTCCCTTGAACATCCCTATGACTTGCTTCCTCACTTTGTTTTTAGGCTTCTGCTCAAAGAAAACTCTGTAACCACTTTATCAGAAATAACAGCCGCTGGCCTAGACATACTAATCCCCAATTTCTTAACCCTATTTAATTTTTTTTGGTATAATTTGTAGCATCTGAAATATATATTTAAAAAAATTTTCTCCCCCATACTCTTGAGTATAAATACATGACTGTAGACCATGTCTGTTTTGTTCACAGATGTAACCATTAAACTCAAAACATCCCCCAGCACATACTAAGCACTCAAAAAAAAAATGTTGCCAAATGAACATATCAATGAATCAGTGATCATCCTGAGGTGCCTTCTTTTGCAAAACAGAGGAAGACAGGAGAGGACAGTTACGTTTACATTCATTCCTCCCTATATGAATTCCATGAGTCTGGCTATATCCCATATATTAAAGGGTCTAGAAAAACAACAGCCACACAACAAGATATAACTGAGTCAGTGATTATTTTAGCTGAGGGTTGTCTATATGTCAATGAAGATAATTTTAGGCAGAAAAAGATCTGTAAAAGTTGCCATGGTTTTATACAGTTTTTCAATCTCAAGTTACATTGTAGAAAAGTTTTAGTTACTGCTGTGTAGACAAGCTTGTGGGGTCCTCTAGAACCCATTTCCATGCCGTGGCATGCAAGCATTGGCAACACCTATTTCCTGAGAACCACCTTGTGTCAGGGAACAACATGAATCAGTCCTGCAGAATCTATTGCAGTTTCTCAACCTCGGTACTATTTACATTTTGGAGGATATTTAGAAACATTCTTGGCATCTGCCTGCTAGATGCAATAGTAATCTCCAAGCTGTGACAACCAAAATCCCCTGAAGGGGAAGGCAAAATCCCCCACTGGATATGTATGACAACATATAAAGCAGTTGTGATAATATGGTACTTAGGAACTGGCTAGTTAAGACCAATGAAAGCTAGAGATGTTTTAGAAGAAGAGTTCAGAGTTGGCTTTCTAGATCAGGAAAGACCCGGCCCTCTAGGTAAAGGTTCTTTCCTATTGACCCTGGCTGGGCGGAGGGCTGGGCAAGGAAGGGTTCCAGAAAAAGAGGTTGGAGAGAAAGAGAGTGGAAGATGAAGAATGGCAGAAGAGGAGGGGTTAAATTTCCCTTTGGTATCTTCTTTCTTACTGTTCCCCATGTTGCCTCTAATCATAGGTTGCCTTGCCTACACATGTAGGAGATGAGGCACTCAGAATGGCATAGGTAGTTTTTTTCTTTTTTAGCCAAATGAGGAAAGCTGGTGAAAATTCATTTTAGTCCCTCAAAAAAAAAAAAGGATTTGGGAAAAAGAGTTTAGACAGAAAGCGAAAGAATGAGAACTCTTTAGTATTTTCCCCTCACTACATTCAAAGGGTCACTCTGCCTCTGAGGGGCCTTCTCCAGGGGTGGCAGTGAAGTGGTTGAGTGGCTTCAGCAATTTGCTGGTCCGTACCCAACCCCTACCCTCTCCTGCAACCTGATGTAGCTTTTGAAGCTCTTCCACATACATCATTTGATGACGATATGGATTTTTTAAAAATAAGTCATTAGGTGGCTTCTCCCTGTCTCTGGAGATGTGTGTGAACCTCATTAGTGCTGTGACCCCAAGAAACTCAAGATTCAATGATGCAGGGTCAAATTCCAGGTCAAGAGGCCTCTTGTATTTCCAGTGTGCTTGACATGACATAAAAGAGAGGGAATCTGTGAGAGCCCCTATTGTTTCCTTTTCTCCTCCACCTCCTTGGTTTCTTTGTGTAGATTTGTGTTTTGGACATAAAGAAAGGTCTCTGTCCTGTGGCCTCGGTGACAGCCTTCTGATGCACACTCATACCCAAACAGGCCTGATACCCTGGGAATCTGTGGCTATTCTGTTCCTAACGAACTTCGTCCCCCCAATTTCAAATCCATTTGCATTCCCCTCAAAAGGGCACCGTCCGTGTTTGATATATTAAAGCACATTGTGAGGAAAGTTTAAGACATAGTTTAAATACTGTCAGTTTCCCTTTTCCCACCTTCAGACCAGTTTCATCTTTTTCCCTATACACCATAGAAGGACTGACTCAACATTAATTAAAATCCGGAAAATGATTTGACTCTATTCAATAAGGAATAAAGAAGCTATTATGATCATTTTCACCAAGCTGGGTCAAGCTAAATTCAATTTTGCTAATAAATATATTTCTTTGTAAGGGGTGTTTCATGAAAAAAAAATCAAAAACATGACATAAATCTAACAGTCAAGGGTGGAAAACAAGACACACCTGTCACGTAGGACATTTAAGGAAAATGGTAAAATAAAAACAGGAGTCTTTATGTTTCCTGAAAAATCTTCATTCTGTGAATGACAGATGCTAGCTGGAATGGGCTATTCATGAGTCACAGATGAGATACTGCTTGCTTTCTTTTAAAGAAAGCAACATAACTATTATTTTCAGGTCATAATCAATGTTTCACCCCGTGCAGATCTGCACTGGTATTTGTTCAAATTCATTCCAAACGATGGAAATAAAGTTACAAGGTATTTAATTTGTCACAAAGTCAAATGGGCACAACACATGGACCCTGCCATTCTGTTCTCATGAAAAGCATCCTTGAAACTCACTGTAAATGAGTTTCCTTATTTTCAATGCAAATGAGCGACGTTAATGTTAATACTCTAACATTCATGTTCTAAACAGGATCCTAAACTGTTTTAATGCTTATTCACACATTAATCTTTCAGAAAACAAATGTTGCAGCATTTTTAATTTACAGCAGTCAAGGTTTGAGTGAAGCTTTTTTTTTCTCTTACATGACATTCTCAGTACTATTTGATGCATTGATTGGAATCAGTCAACATGCCTCACCAATAAGCTGATGGGTACACTTCACAGATATTCCAGATTCATACAGTGCAATGTTTCACAACACATAACACCATGAAATCACTGTATGAATCCAAGAATTCCTACCTCTCTTGTGGTTTGCAACTTGAACAGAAGAAACTGTTGACAAAGCTAATTTGGGAGCAACTGGATAGGTTTAAAAGAATGAACAGCACATTAGAAACAATAGTGAAACGTTCAAACTATAATAACTTATCATCAACCCACTTGAAAAGTAGCCCTAAAGGAAGAGACTATTCGTATATGTTGTTTCTGGGAGATGGGGTTTCAATCACAAAGAAGTCTCATATTTGGCTGAAAATGGTTTAACATTGTCAGTAATAAAGTTTGGAGGTCATATTTTCAGAGGCAAAAAGAATTACCATGTAAGTTAAGAATCCAGTTATGTAAGGATTATTCCAGTAACAACATGGATATTAGGATCCCCTATTGTCCCTCTCTTAAAATAGTAGTGGTGTTGAGGTAATTCACAATCTCATTGCCGTAATTCACTATGGTCAGTCTCTCTCTGTGTCACCAAAAGCTCATCTGCATATAAGCCAGTTCGGATTATTTTCATTGAAACGATTAGACATCCCAGAACAGAATCACAGTGGTCAACCATCTGGCCCTCAGTCTCAGAGTCACCTTGAGTCTGTCTACCTTTAAAAAATGTAGTCTTCTTCCCAACATTTATTACCTTTGTGATATCAGTTTGCTAATGGCAGAGGTTTCTCTCTAAGTTGCCTGCCATTTCTTTTCCAATTATTCATGATGAGTTGTTTGTGAAGATAGCAAAAGCAGGGTAGAGTCTGATGCTCTTTGCAGATGTTGACAAGATAAATTATGGCTGCACAGAACTGGCCTCCGCTAGAAAGTGCACCTTTAGCTAAAATTTCAAGTTTAAGCACTTTATTCAACTGCTTTCCTTCTCAAATAAATTCATTCGAACTCATTATGCAGTTTTGAAAAAACTTTACCTGGTATTAGCTGGAGATTTCTTAAAGTTTTCAGTGCTGTGACACTGACAGAAAACATAGCAAAATAATTAAGTAGGTCTGTTTCAGGTTTTAAACAATGTATAATCTTGTTCATCTCAAAACTCACTGTGGGGAAGTGTTAAGTCTTAGATCCTGTCTTGTATAATTTGTTGAGCTATGAAATTCAATGGGAAATAGTGAGTGACATTTCACTGAAGATGCTCTCATTGAACTTGCCAAGGAATAAAGCCACTAAACCTCCCCTGAATCCTCACAGAATTATACTAATAGGGGTGAGCTTGATCTGTACTTCTTCTTCCATGTATGTATGCAGAAACTTGAAAAATTCATTTGGAGCAGATGATTAAGATAATTCTATTTGCTACTAATATATGTATCTAGGACAGTCTCGATTTCATCACTCTGATCAAGGACTGAAAATGCAGCCCTTCCAATTTGACTCCCCAACAAATTGCTAATATATTTTGTTTTGCTTAGCAGCTATTTCCTGGTTCCTCCTTTTGCTCATTTCCTTCTCCATCTGTATTCATTAGAGTTTAAAAGGAACATCCTGTATGTAACGAAGGAAGGTGGAAGCCAAAAATGTGCTTTTTTTTGAGAAGAAAGAAGGCAAAAGAATACAATTTTCCATTAAAATAAACTCCTATTTATACATGTCTATGTATATCTACAGGCTAGACGTTAATGGGAATTTAACATTGCATTGCATCTTATGAATTTCATTGCCCAGTTTTTAGAAGTTCTATTTCTTCCTGTGTAATCACACTGCTGCTAGTCTCTCTCTTTTATTTATTTACCTAGTTTTGATGTTAGAAATCAGAAAATAATTACAGCTCTAAGGACAGACTGAAAGCGGGCTACCCTAAATGCCAATAGAAATAATTGTTAATTCACAGAGAATTTAAAGGGGAAGCCTCAACAGAGAAAAATATACAGTGATGTGGAAGAGAGAGAGAAAGAGAAAGAGAGAGAGATACAAAATTTGCCAGTCATTATGGAGCAACAGTAAAAGAAAATAGGTCTTTTAGGGGTTACAATACTTCCTTTATGTATTCCGCCCCCTCCCCCCACCTTTAATACAACTGATGTACCAGTCACTTTATTTAAGAAGAGCAAAAGGGAGACAGTGGGAGGATGCCTGTACCAACTCACAAGTTTTTAAGACTTATTATTTACATTCCAAACTGTGATAGCAACAAAACCCAGGCTTCTCTAGGGGCTGACATTCAACCTAAATTTGATAAAGTGCTTTAACTTCTATGCCATCTAATTTTTCCCTATGTCTTTCACTATATTTCCAGGATGCTCTTCATATTAGAAATAATATTTGAATCATGATTCTTTCAAAAACACGGCATTCATGATAATGCTCTGATTTAATGCTAAAAAAAATAGTATATGGGACTTTTCCCCTAAATATGTGGGATTTTATATCAGTAGGAATTTTACATGCTCCTACCTTGTTTTGGGTTAGAAACCTCAAGGGAAGAAATATTCGGCCATATCCTATTAAACTTTGGAGGATCTGCATGCATCAGGAAAAATCAGGGTATGTTATTTTCAGCTTTAATGTCATTTGGTCTAAACAGAAAATTATATGGACGAAGACACAAACCACACATCTGCTCTTTAACTTGGTTGTGGATGCACTTAACAAAACATGACTCCCGCACCAAACAAGAGCAAGCAATTGATGATTCCCAAAACATTGAATGGACATTAAATATATAGCCCCTTTGCTAACAAAGCTATACACATTTACTTTTGCAATAAACTAGAGTGTTCTTACAAATAACCAAATAGGGACTTCAGCATTTCGAACTGTTATATAAAGCTGGTGCCTGAGACTAGAAGATAAGGTGAAAGAAATAATTTCTCACTTGAGGATTCCATTCTCTGCAATTTATATTTACAGATATGAACTGGTTGCATTAGTCTTTCATGAGAGATTCTTCAGGGTGTGTTTTAAGTGTGAGCCATTATCTCTGCAAAGAAGCGGATTTATTTCCTATTTTTATTTATGCAATTTCTCAGAGAAAGAAAGAGAATACTGGTGATTCTGGCTTAAGGAGAACAGAGCAAGGTGCTTCTGATCATAGCTAAGATTTGTTATGTGTGGATGTATATGTCCTCATGATTTTTTTTTTAACCTCAACCTATGTTTCTAGAGTTTTGGGTTCCAATCCAGAAGTCATTATAAGCATTGTTAATTTGAGAATTGATGTTCTTTCTTTCTTGGATTCCCCAGTACGTAAATAAAGACTGTGGAAAGCCAGAATAGCCAAGATCAGGACTGGATGTTTTAAAATGACTTTTGCAAAGGTGTTTAAATATTAAAGCAGTTGTTTTATGACTCCAATCTACCAGCCATTCAGATCAGCTCAAAATGACACCTTTTGTGTGGTCTTTTGGGACCACCCAAATCCACAAAAAGAGCTCTCACCTCTAAACTCCTATAGCATGTTACTGTCTGTGCTCCTGATTTCTCATTGACATGTGGCTAAGGCATGAGTTTTAATATTGTTAGTTTAAATTTCATAGGTCTATTTCTCGTCTCTGTAATTAGATTGGATCTCTTTGAGGAAGGGCAAAGCCTGGTAGGAGGCCTCAGTAAATATCTAATAATTCAGTAATTGATATCAAGTGGCTAGGCTACTGTAAGCAGGTATTAGCAGATTGTTTCCTCCATAATTAGATTATAACAAATAACATTCTTGCGAGACATGGTACTTTCACTATAACTTTGGTTTTTAAGTATTTGTTAGAAAAGCTGATCTATGGTTGTTTTGTGTGTGTGTGTGTGTGTGTGTGTACACAAAGGTAGATGGAATCTTAATACTGACAGTACTATATCTGTCAAAATTGAAGAATGAAAGAAGAATGTAAAACTATTTTCCACATTTGTATCCAAGTGTTACTAAACACCTAGATACTCAGTAACATGTAGGCAGAGTATTCAAGTTATTGACAGAATGCTGCTTTTCACTTGAGCATTACGGTGCTGGGTAGATATTGGGTTAACGGAACAAGGCTACCTGAGCTGTGATGATCACCTTTGGAAAACTAGACATTTGCATTTTGAGGGAATTAATATGATTTTTAGAAATTATTTAGAAAAAAATTGTGGGTATATGTAGAACATATATTTATTTATATTATTAGCTTCAAAGTAAGAATATTTCAGTTTGTTGAAATGGTTCTCTCCATCTTTTTCTTGTAGGAGAGACAAATACAGGTCATAAGTGGGGGTGCTGTTTGTAAATTTAACGTTAAGCACTCAGTGACTTGTTTGTCTTGATGAAATTAAGTAATATTATTTTGTTAATAAGCTTTGCCAAGAAATCTAAGACAGAAGTTTATACCAAATCGATTGAAAAGTGAGTTTTGAAAATTAGCTTCATAAATTAAGCTGTATTCCATGTTCCGATTATTAAATATTTGCTTATGCCTATTTTTAGCATATTCTTTTCCTAATGTTTTATAATTTTCCCCTGGGGTGCAAAGGTTCCACTTTAAGGATCTTCCTAAATGTACAAAAAGTTAACATAGGTCATTCTGCTTCTGAATTGTTGACTACCTGACTGTATGGAATTACCAAGATAGATACCTCAGTTACTACCTGATCCCTACCGAGAATACAACTTTCCTCTGTATTGTGTACTTAAGATGGTTTATTGCTGAGGGGAGGTTGGTAGTCCTTGTATTTGTCTGGGAATACAATTAGACATTTTTTCCCCAAATAATTTCTATTATGTGGGATGCCTAACTTTCTGAACAATCAAAACTCAAAACCACCAGCAGTCATACTACGTGGAAATCCTAATCTAATCCATACATGACTCTGGTGGGATAAAATTTTATGTGCTGACTTTTCCTTGAGAGGAAAATTGTCCTGAAAAAAAGATACTGAAATTTGTGATCTCTTGCTAAATTCGTACAGCATGTTACTGTCTGTGCAATCATGTTGCAAAATTTGGCCATCATGGGATTTTTAATTTACTATCTCATCTTATCTATTAAAAATTTTTTTAAGTAAGCTCCACACCCAGAGTGCAGCCCAATGCAGGACTCAAACTTACGACCCTGAGATCAAAAGTCAGACACTTAACTGACTAAGCCATCTTATATTTTAAAAAATTTATTCTTCTTATAATTGCAAGGTCAAGTAAGAAAACAACTTAAAATTAGGCAGTTACTCTCCGTTTACTCTTATTATTCTAGGATCCTGGCTCAAATAAATATTTAATCAATTTTACTAGCAAATGTTTAATTCCCAGGAGTAAATTGGAACATTGGAGGTAATATTAATAGTACAATGGAGACAAACCTATGTTATCATATCCAATTCTAATGAAAATCTTTGTAGCATGTAGCCTCTGAGAATTTTAGCCAGTGGGCCACTTGTTTCAAGTAGGTGGAAATTACAAATAGAAAACAAAAAGTATACTGAATTTAAAGTATGTATTGTCTCTTTGGGAGAACTGTGGCAGAACTTATTAATTTCATTTTTTCATGATTTAACTAGGGTATATCTATGGGTCGATTCTAAGGTCTGGGAGTGGTAGTTTCTTACAGGGCACATGGTACTGTGAGTCAGAAGAATAGGATTTGGTCCCAGTTTTACTCATGAGCAAGTGTCTGGATGTTAATTTCTCTAGATTTCAGCTTCTTATCTGTAAATAATGGTGCTGGACTAAAAGGTCTCCAAGGTTTCCCTCAGCTGTTAAGTTCCATCACTACAATGGTTCTCTCATGATCTAGCAGGGTCCCACTCAAGTTCATGGAAGCATGAAGCCTATTGCTCTTTGGAGAATCTAGAGGACTAAACGGGAAGGGAAAATTATTGCTCCCTGTTTTCATCGTAGTGAAACCCAAACTGGACTTGAGAAATTACTGGGAAGAGGGGAAGGATCCTCACATATGCCCAATGGGGTTGTAGATGGCCAGTCATTCAAGAATAGCTTTTTTTGGAAATCCCTATTTCTTAAGGATGTTGCACAATATATCTGGGAAAATGGACTGGACTCATCTTGATGATCTCCTTGACTGGACTCCAAAGACTGGCTCTAGGGGTATGGAGACCATAACCACATATTCCACAACTGCCCCCCTAAAAAAAAGAAACAAAGTATCTGGAATGTCCATCAGATGCTATTACTATCGGCACTGTCAAATTTTCAAAGCACATCTATGGGAAGCTTAGAAAATATCTATTCAGGGGAGATTTTTTAAAGATCTGGTGCTTGTAAGTAGCAACCAGTAATAACCAGCAATCTGCTGGTTGCTTTCAAGACTCAGTGGGTTAATATTTGCTTGACATTGTAGTGAGCATTCAATAAATGTTAGCTCTTATTATCCCATTTGTGGTTGTTGTTGTAATAAAAATCAGATTACTGTAGTATTAACAGTCCTTGCTGAATTGAGGTAGAGAAAATAATCTGCTCCTCCATTATTTTGCAACTTAATTATTCCCAAAGTGAATGATTCTGATATGTAAAAAAAGCTCACTTAAGATACAGTTTACTTTAGGGAATAATCCAGTTTTAGGGCCTTCACTGATGAATACTATTGTTCAGAAAGCAATAGAAATGATTTTGGGGATACTGTGAAAAAGATTTAATTTTTAATATTTAAAAATAAAATGTTAATTTCCAAGTTTCTTTCAGTTTAGTGGCATATGATTCAAATATATATCTTATCTGAATTTTGTTTTTCATTAGGGAGAGAATTCAGAAAACTGTTATGTGACAGTTTGGTTGTGGCACTTCAAATGTGTTTTTGTGAATCAGAAAAACTGAGACTCTAGTTATGAAAGTGAAACTTTGGAAGAAAATTTTTCTCCTCTGTACCCCAAGGAAAACTCTGCACTGTACATTGGAGAGAACTATGTGACAGTTGCTGAAATTGACCATCTATTGCTGATGCCATAGTTTATCAAGCTAGAAGACCAGCTTAAAGCAGAAGGCTAAAACATTGTATTCATATCAAGAAAACTTTAGAGGTAGGGTTGTGTTCGAATATAAAGTTGTCTTTTATCATCCATCACACTCCTTTTGCATGACCTGTAGGCAGCTTTTAAAGTGGGCACACTTTCAAAACAGAGTAAATTGTGACCGTAATATCTCATCTCTTTTTTTTTTCTAGAAAGGTGTACCATGTAGAATTTCATACCTCCGTCGTTTCATTAAATGATGAGGTGAATTCTAATATCATGGTAGAATGCGAAGAGTCCTAATTTGGAAACTGGACATTGAGCTGGATCCCGCCTTGCCCACTGTCCCAATAAGTTGGACTTCATTTAAGTCTTCATCACCTTATCTGTAAAATGATGATGTCAGATGAGTGCTCTGTAAGTTTCCTAAAAATACTAATTTTACTTAATTTTTTGGTTCTAAAATATAGTGGGTGCCACCATATTTAGGTGGCACCAGGGTGACACCATGGATATGAAAAGCCTCTGCTGAGGGGATGTTCATGGACCTTCCTGAAACATCCTTCTTCCGAGAGAGGAAAATATTAGGTGGAGGGAGGCAAAGTCACAAGGTCCCTTTGGATTTATATAGTGACTCCTGCTATTACTCAGGGAATCTGCAAACATTATTGATGCCTAGAAAGGAATCTATAGAAAATCCTAAGGCTCTCTAGAAGAAATCTCTGAGCCCTTGGAGGTAATCTTATCATCTTCACAGCAAGCTGCCTACCCTCAGAAATACAGTATCATTAAACTGGTGGGGAAGATATAGCTTAATGTGATAGTGGTAGGCCTGTCCTTAAGATGGCACACAGCATTTTATTTTTGCTCTAAGTGAGTATTTTGATAAAGAAAAAATTTGGATTTTTACTGTCATACAATATGTACAAACACGTTTCACAATTTGCATAGCAAATTTCTGAGCTGTCTCATGTTCTAGACTATACTGGACAATCTCTACATTTCCCTTCTTCCCAAGAATACTGAGGATGTTTAGCGGTGGAGGAGGGGCATACATTAATGGCGTGGAGAGTCACAGTCCTCTACCCACTCTCCTCATGCATGATGTTTGTAACTTCTGTTAACAACACAGTGAGCTACAAGAAAATTAACCTCTGTTTTTCTCCATGACACTAAATTTCCCTGCACAAAAATGGTTCAATTCAGGGATCCACAGGTCTAAGGTGCAGTGTGGTGGATTGGAAAGAGTCTGTGGTAAGAGTAAATAAATCTAGAATTTTTCTCTCTAACCTCTTCCATTTGGTATAAGGTTATGAGCATAATTTTTACAGTCAGACAGGCCTTCCTTGTCCTATTATATTAGTCAAGTTACTTGGCCACTCTGAGCCTCAGATGCACTCACTATTTGTAAAATGGAATTCTGTAGACATATGGGAATATCTCCCTCCAGTTCTGAGCGAAAGCTCTGTCTCACCCTTCCTGGGAAGTGAAGCAGTTAGTTGGCCAGCTCCTTATTTATACTCCAAGAAGATGTCAACAATACCTACGCACTTAGTGCCAAAGTTCACGGTTACATGTTCAAAGGTTTATCATGGGCCCTTTCAGAGATCTTGGCGAATCTCTGGTTACACTAGGAATTTCCCGGGGCCCCACACAGAGATAACGGCGAAGGTACAGATAGCAGCTCACACTTAAAAAGTGGCTTGACATTCTAACTTCTCCTGGGAAGAGGTTAATGCATGAAAAACATCAATTTGCTCACTCATTGTAATATTTGATGTATTCTTCAGGATTAAAGCAGCAGCTATGTCCTAATGTTCATTCAATTTTAGGATAACCACAAAGTTTTCATGAATGTGAAATGCTAGTTACACAAATATGAAATGGATCTGTGATGAGGATACTGGGCACACGATATAACAAAGTCCCAAAGGCACTTCACCTGGGACCTGAGCTTTCCTTCCAGAACATCAGCAAACAGTTCAAAATTAATGTAGCACACCATGCAATTTGCCATATAGCTACACTACCCTGTACATTTTCTTCCTCATTATATAAAACCTAATTAGTGAAAGGGCAATTCAAATGAAACTTTTATTTGGGGGATTTAGAAGTATTAAAGCAAAGGGAAAAAAACAAACAAAACTGCAGCTCTCTGGATAGCATGAACATGATTATTAATTACCCTTGGGTGGGGAAATGATTAACCTTGTTATTTTCCTCACGATCCAGGTTTCTAGAGTAAATGGGTACTGAACAAAAATATTTGGATGCCGTCTGGAAAACAACTTTTACAAGGTCTCCAACTGGCATCAAATATTTTCAAGTAAGAAAACACCTTTAGGTTTTCTCTCTAGGCTGATGGATCCCTGCGGGTAGCACTTCCTTTGTTTAACAGTCTTGTCAATTAAATCAAATTAGAGATGAAGTTTTAACTCCAGGATGAAGGCAATGCTCATTATAAGAGAAAACAGGAAAATGGAATATTTCCCTGAAGTAAACCATTATTTCTAATTGAAAGAGGTAGAGAGGAGGGGACAGCCAAATCCTCCATCAATATTCTATGCTTTATATGCCATGATCTCAATCACTCAAAAGTAATTTAAAGAAATAATACATACTTGGGTTCCCAGAATGTTTACATTTCTCTTTGGTTGCTATTCTGAGACATATATTTATTTATTAAAAAATGCCAAGTTGTTTGAAATGGTGTTTCCTGAGGTGATCTTTCATGTCAATGGCTGGCCTACCTTTAATCTCTGACTCATCTGTCATCTCCTTTCTTAAGCGATAATCACCCACACAGAGCTCTTTGCACATTAGGCCAGTTCTTATTCTAATTATGGTCTTTATAATATGCTGTTTAACATAATTAGTGAAATCACTTAGTTTTTAGGACTAAGGAGCAGATAATATACGCTAGAAGGTAATGATTAGTTTATCACTCTAGCAAAAACATCTACACCAAACCAACTATTAATTTGCATCATCAGCATCAACAAATGTTCACTTGGATAAAATCGTGAATGTTTACTTCTAAGTGCGAGATACATTTTATAGATATAAAAAATGAAACCTGAATGAATTACTGCCACATTAGGTAAAGTAGAAACAGAGATCACAAGGCTCAAATGACTATAGATCTATTTTGGGATTCATTAATTGCTGACAAAGTCACCAGTATTTTTCAGCGATGGCCAAAGCACATCAAAATGACCAAATTTTAAATCAAGGAACTCAGAAATGATTGGGAAACCTATTTCCTAAAAAACAGACAACAGCAGGTACACATGACCTTAATGGGAAATTTGTTTCAAAAATATTTTTAGCAGATGATCGGAAAGGATGACCACTCTGTCTATTGCATTTGAACCTTAATACTGGTGTTGACAGTTTGAGATCTATACTGAAACCTATCAGGGCTCCAAAATCTTTAGTCATTGTGTATATAGCATATGTATGTGAACTTATGGTTACATACATCAATAATTGACAACAATAGTATGTATCATTCACTTTCTTTGAGATATGCTTTGATGATGGGAGCCTCGCGGGTATTACATCTGTTATAATGGCATTGTCTATATACTGGGTGGAATTATGCTTGTTGATTCCTTCTTTGCGATGAAGGGAAAAGCCCTGGCAGACACCCAAACTTAGTTAAAAATTCAAGCAACTCACTCTTCTCTGGCTTATTCCTTGGAAACCCATTCCTGTGCCCTCTAGAGTAGGCAGCAAGTCATCTATGTGTGAATTCCTGCCCTTTGGAGAGAAAAGCAATGCACTAGTGTACCCAATGAGCACCTTATGACCCCACAAAGAAGGAAGGTGCAAATGCCACGAAAGCGGCCCAGAAGATCCTATCCTGTTTGATGGCTTTTATCATTCATCTCTCGACTTGCCAAGCAAGCTCATTGTGTGTGATGTTGGGTGACTCCTGGCAGCTTTGACACCCTGTTTGCTGGAGAAATCTGAGGGAACCCCCACTGCACTCCAAGCAGAGTAGCCAGAGGCATAAGGAAGGCAGGTTACAAACTATCATTTTGTTTGCTGTCGGGTCTTGGTTAAGTATTAAGGAGTTAAATTTTCCTAGGTTCCTGATCAAAAAAGTGGATACATCTTCCAAAGGCATCACAAAGCATCCTTTCAGGTCACCACTGATTTAGAAATAAAACAAAGTGAAACAAAACTGGAATTTCCTGACTCAGTGGGTAAAAGGTCAACATCTGCTGATGCTCAGAGATGGGGCACGTGGTGGAGGCGGCCGGATGAGATGTCAAGTGAGCAATACAGTTGGAGATCCCATGCAACACATGACTGACACGCCGAACAGAAACACACCCCAGCACCAAAGAACCACTTTCCATGCATCCATTTCTGAAAATCTAAACAGGTCACCCTGCCAGGGCAGCCTTAATAATCCATCTCAGCTGGCTTCCATTTGGTCCCCTTTTGTTCTAAGAGGCATATGTCAATGAAATTGTCAAGGCCTGAAAGGAGCCCACTGTGGGAGGGGCGTGTGTGTGTGTGTGTATATATATATATACATATACATAATATACATATATACACACAAAATTAGGCAAATCCCAGGGGAGATACTAAAGCAGAACACAGAGACTATGAGAGCCGAAGGTTTCAGCTGTGAGTTTTTACCACTGATGCCATTTCAACAAGATCCTACAGGCTAGGCTGTTGCATTTAGGCTAGTATCTGAAAGGAGGTGAACACCACTTCTATTCACAAAGCCACTGATTTTCATGGCATTTCACCTGTCTGCGTCCAGGCTTATTCCCAAGCTTAAGTAAACTGGCTCGATTTGCAAATTGCAAGAACGGACTGTGCATTTATCAGAAGTGGGAAGTTGTTTTATCCAAATTATCTGAGTATTGCATTTAAGATGGCTGTTGGGTATTCAAGGGCTGCTGCTTATACTGGAATTACTCCGGGTGGCCCAGCACCCATGATGAAGTCTGTGAGGGGTGAGACCACAGTGAAAATTCTCTGCATGTGCAGTGCCTAATCTCTGTCTCCTCAGTACTCTGTTTTGAATAGGTTATTCAGCAGTCATGCAAAGGATTTAGCCATCAGAGAGAAAGGGTGAGAAATGTAAGGACATGTAAGGTCCGGCTCTGCAAAGCTGTGGGCATTTCCCGAAGGAGCATTTCAGGCTTGGTGTTGGGGTGTCATTGTTTTATAGATGAACAAGGAGCTACAGTCTGGTTCTCCCACGAGAGCTGGGAGAATGCTCTTTGCAATGGTATTGGAGAAATGTTTTGTAGAAGCTTGAAGAGGGATTTCTCTTTCTATTTCTATCTGCTTCTATTTCTACTAAAAGATTTCTTGCAGGAATTTCTACTAGCTGGATTCCTAAATTCTGCATATATTTTTTATACCCCGTTTTCTCTCAAACTTCAGCCTAAGTAGTCAGGAAAAGATGGATCACTGTATTTTCAGAGGGAGAAATGGACATACTGATTTTTCCCCCTTCATTCCTCCCGAAAGACTAATGATCACCAACCTGCCTCTTTCAGGCCTTCACAAACACTGGAGTGTAATAAATTACTAAAATTCCTTCCCCTTGGTTTCATGGTGTTTTCACTGGGTTCTAATGAATACGCCTAAAGCATTTATCGGTATTCATTCTCTGCTTTTAAAAATTATGGGAAAAGTCCATATCCAGTCCTAAGGAGAAAGTTCAATTTGTTGCTGGTTACTATGGGTAAATATGGGTAAATAGGACTGTTTATATTTTTGCTGAATGAACTATGGTTACCTAAGTAATTGTACCTCTGTGAAGGTAGCCTTCATTGGTCAAAAGCAGTCAGGAGAGCCCTGGTACTGTGATATCCACAGAGAAGTTATGCACTGATAACTATGTTATCTGTGCTCTCACCCTATCTATGCAGAGAACACACACAACAGTTCAATTTACAAAGAAAATACCCTCTTACATCAGAAATGGACACTGGGAAAATAGATCTTAGGAGCTCAACAAGAAAACAAAGCTAGCCTAGACTTGATTTGGTGACTACTTTTTTTTTTTTTTTACTTACTACCGATACTGGAAATACTGGGGATACCTGGAGAGAGAGAAAACAATAAAGAAAAACTGTTAGTATTAATACATGCCATGTTTAACTTAATATAAACATGTCAGAAAGTTAACACTTAATAGCATTCAGATCATTAGGAAATAATGCACAGAAAAAGCAAGATATCTATTCATCCATCAAAACCATTTCGCTTTCATTCTAGAACTCCCAAACTTAACAGGGTTAGAAAATTAATGCTCAACTTCAACAGCTGGTTCAAGACAGCTTCATGACATCAAACATTTTGTGCCTGCCTGTAAGGTTAATGAACATTTGTACGTGGTTCAAAACAGATTTTAAGCTAGGCTTATGTTCTGGGCATAGAGTGCCAAATATACACCATGTGGACCTGTACAAATATACCCACGTATGCACCAGATCTCTTTAGAAGTGTTATGAGATGCATATGTTAGCTATTGTAAGTCATTTGGCCTTTTATTTGATTAATTTCACAGAGCCGTCATTTTTAGTCCTCTTTTACATGTCAGATATATGGATTAAACACTGTAATAGAAAGTTAATTGAGCAGAATAATTCAAGAATACATTAGGTTGTTCATATTGATCATGGACTCCATCCATTCTCCCAGATTCCACTTCAATTTACAGGTTGTGTGAAAGTGGTGAGACCATTTCAGAAGGCAATGGGCTTGGTTGCAAACGTGGACAGGAATTTAGTCTGTCCCCTGAAAACTCCTAGCCAAGAGCAAGGGCACGGGAGGCAGGCTCTTGGGGTTTGAGGCTTTGCTCTTACCCTCACTGACTGCGTGACCTTGGGCAAGCTGCTTATGCTTGGTTTTCTACCTTTTAGGGTTGTTGCAAGGATTCACAAATGGATATATGTAAAGTACTCAAGGTGTTGCTTGGCGGGGAGTGTGTGCTCTACCCGTCTTTGCTACAGAGTACTGTTATTGATATAGTCGGCTCACCAAGTAAGCTACGATAGATATTGCTGAGGGAGACTTGGAGATTTACATCTTCTCCACTAAATTTGGGTCATGGTGCAGATAGGAGCAGAGGATGGGACTCAGACAAAAGTGAGTGAGAGTCCTGCTTGGCAACGGACCAGCTGGGTAATTTCAGGCAAGTTCCCAGACTCTCTAGGCCTGTTTCCTTACCACCTGCAAGGGGTTAATAATATCTACTACATAGGGCTGCTGTGAGGATTGAATGAAATAATCCATAAAAATGTCTGACACATGGTACGTAGCCAATAAGTGATAGCTGTTAATGAGCTGTGCAGCCTTTTCTCCACATCACTGGAGTGTAGTCCTAACAGGTGGTAAAAGTAGGAATCATTAAGCTTCTATTTTCATGTTTATCTTCGAACAACTGCCCTCTGCTTGTTTTAACATTTAACATTTAACATAACGGGTTTAATCACTGTAACTTACTCAGAGATTTCAAGCCACGTAGTCTTTAAACCCAAGAGCTTTTTTCCTATTTCTTAATAGGGAGGGGAGAAGGAGGAATTAAAGTTTACCATGACTAAAAAAAAAAAAACAAAAAACAACAAACAAACAAACAAAAAAACCTTGGGAGGAGTGAAATTTTAGCTTTAGCTATTAAGTACATTCAAAATCTCTTGATTTTAAATGCACAGAGTTTAGGATCCTTCAGCTTAATTACTAATCACTCTCCCACCCAAACCGGAAACCTGGATTTCCATTTCTGTGTTTTAACTCTGTTCTCTGAACTGAATTTCAAGTTGAATGCAACCTCTTCAAAGGGCTGCTGAATTCCTGAGCCGACACTTCAGCCGACTCCCTTCGCTGCAGCATGACAATGACTTGGTACTGAATCTTTCCTTTTTTTTTTTTTTCTTTGTAAATCCCCCGTTGAGTGAGGTATGATGGCAGCATCATAATTTTAGTATCAATTGCAGAAGCTCCAAAGTTCCCCGTGATTGAAAATCCAGCTCCATTGGAACTGCTTGCCTTTTGTAATCCGTCAAAGAGAATGGGAGTTAGGGTGGCAGGAAGAGACTTTCCGGGTGTTTTCAAACTTACCCGGAGTTAGAGGACCATGCATAATGCAAGGCGAAGTTCTCAGGCTGTTTGGCCAGATGCGATGGAGAGCCAACCCGCAAGAATGTTTGATTCAGTACTGCAGCTGAATATTCAAGAAAGATGCTGAAATGTTTCCACTCCTTTGGGGACGCCAGCGCGGGGAGAAATGTTCACCGCAGCTCTACAAGGCTCGCCAGGCGAGGCCCATTATGAAATCCTATTTTCCTCATGAAGATGTTTTCTATTCTCTAACATTTTGGATGCTTAAAATTCAGCATCTTCCTCATTTTGTGGCTTACAACTTTTTAAGGTGTTGCAAGGTGAGTCGCTTTCTATCCATTGCTGTAAAATGGGAATTGCTTGGAAAAGATTTTTAAACTTTTCATAGGGATAAAGATTTTTGAAGTAGCAAATAACTGAACACCAAGGGATGCTCTTTAGTATATTTTCAAATATTGTGTTTTTTTCCCCAAATAGTCCTTATTGTAATGTTCAAACACCTTGCTTTTCGTTCCCTATAGACAACCAAAGAATTTAATGAGCCCACTGCATCCATTAAAAAGGCTACAAGCAAACCATGAGACATCTGCCAGATGCCTAAGGAATAAGACAAGAAGGCTACAATTCATTTCATGAAAGGTGGGTTTCTTTGGGGGTGTAGAAGGGATGAATCAATGAGTGTAATTCCATCTTACAACGGTGACAGCGCCTATAAACCACGGAAATGAGAGTCAGATTATGCTCAGGGAAACTGTCTAGACACAACGTTGGTAGTTTTGTTTTTGTTTTTTTTTTTTAACATTCCCTATGAAGTGACAAGCATTATGTAAACAATATTTTTACCTTTAAATTTGAGCTTGGAAGTTATCTCTTCCCTTCCTCTTCATCCCTCTGATGTGAATTAACCACTGCTTGCCATTGCACAGGCCTCCTGTTGGAGGCCTCCCTGAGAAATTTACTAACGTACATTTATAATTGTTTGTGTGTTCGCCTGAGAGGTCTGATGGGCAATCGCCATGTCTCGTTCCTTTCTGTATTTCTAGTATCTTCCCAGGACAATGCCTGATACAGAAGAGCTGCTCAATGGGTATTTGAGCAAAACTTTATCGCTTGTTACCAAGAATTTTCCATCCTAGTGAAAACAGTTTTGGTCATAGTATGATCTTGTCCCATATAAAATGTTCCACCGAAGCATTTCTCAGAGTTCAGTAGGAATGGATACTTTTGCTCTCTCTGAACATTTCCACCATTCTGATAACCAGAGTTATACAACGTACAGATGCCCCTCACAACTTTGCCTTCCTAAAAGTGCAAGAGACTCAAAATGCAACCTGGTGCTCAGCTGGGTAAACTCACTTCATATTTGACTTATTTACCTTCTATTCCTTCTCTCACATCTTCCTTTTAAAGTCCTATTTTGATATTCTTATTTGTATTTGTCCTTTTCTCTAAACCACTTTGGGGCAAATACAGATGTTGTGGAGTCTAAAGCATATTCAAATCTGGGAGCTCTCTTTGAGAAGAAGAATATTAACTTTAAAATATAAAATTAAATAGGAAATTGATTTTTTTTTTAAGGTTGAGAAGGATTCAGGGAGGAATCCTGAAATTTAAGCTTCTTAGGTTAAATCCTTCTCTAAAACAACCTTAAAAATACTTGTGAAAGAGAAAGAGATGATAGGTAGACAGAAAGGGAGCATGATATCAGATAAGCTAATTCAGAAAGAGTCATTTAAAAATGAAGAGAAGGGAGTTAAGCAATAATCTTATTGAGCCTTCCACTTTACAAAAGAGGAAACTGAAGGCACAAACACAAGGAAGGGCCTTTCCAAGTCAACACCTTTCTATTCAACATTGGAAGAGGTAATTACTAATTCTTGTCTGCTGAGACACTGCTAAACTTGCACAGAGGAGATAAAGCCCATTTATGCATAAGCATCACCAGAAGGTTCTGTAGTACATGGCATATGAATTTAATACTACTGCGTCTTCTAGAAGAGAAATGCTACTTCAGTCAGAGACACACACACATGCTGAATAAGCCAAAGGGCTTCGTGTGCTAAAAGAATAAGCAGGTGCTCAGCATATAGGCTCTTTTGGTTAGTCCCTCCTCTGCCAGCCCTCCCCACTCCTATATTTATTTTAATATTTGTTTTAAAGGAATTCTGATGTAATTAAGAGGAAAAGAACTTAGCAGAATTTTACAATTGTTTTCATCTCTTCCTTCTCCTTCTTGCTATTTTACTAACCCTCCCACCAAGTAAATGGCTAGAGAGGGCATAGTTAGGCAACATGATGGCTATCTCAAAAATAAACATCCTAATCTTCTGAAGCAGTTTGATATCATGCTAAAAGCCATAACTCTTTCTGAGAATCAATGCAAAGTCAGCAGCTTTTCATGGAAGAAATCAGAAGGGATACAGATTTGGCATGCCTCAAATTGAGAGGAAATATTGCCCCTGTTGTGATAGATGGCTTGAAAAAAAAGCCCATCAAGTAGATGACTAGATCTTCGGAAGAAACCAGGTTGCAGCCATCGGGAGCTATAACTCCAAAAAACCCAGTTGAAGAAGAGGTGGGTGATGAGGAAGAAAACATTCTGTAGCCTCATTCATATTCTGCAGGAATTTTTTCCAATGTCCTTCCAGCCCTGGTCCTTGGTCCCACTGTGTTGATAGGAGGTATAGTGAGTTGACTACTAGGAACTTGAAAGTGAAAGAAATAAAGTTGTCTTCATAGAATTGTACTGTGAAACCATTATATAAATGATCCAATCAGACAGCCAAAGTCATCTTACAACAACAGAAGGGGTCTAGGACCCGAGGGTATGTGATAGACTTGACAGAGGTGACATCAACCGGAGGTAGCCTATTGACATACCTGAAGAACGGGAGAACAGCCAATCAGAAGGGGGAAGCGTAGAAAGAGGAGAACATTGAGGCATATGGTAGCCCTAGTGGGCTAGCATTGTCTCAGGAAGAGGGAGGGGTAACCTGTAAACTCTCAGACCTTCAGTGTTCTGTAGGCATTAGGGAGGTTTACTCTGTGGTAGGATGGGTGTGTCCAGGATGTTTCAGCCTCATGTTGTTAGCATTCGAGTCATATAAATTTCCTGATCCCATGCTCACCAAGCAACCTTCTGATAATTATCTGGCTCTGCAAAGAGTCTAAATTACAAGGGAGAGAATACACTGGCCATTAAGGACTTAACTACTCTGAATACCATCACAGTTATTTCCTATTTTGGATGAATAAATTGGGATTTAGACACAACCTATCTCCCTAGGTAGTTGCTATCACCAAAGGGAGAGTTTACTCATCAGGCTGGGTTGAGTCCACATGTTAGATCTCAGTGAAATTGTCATGACAACAGCATCTCACTTCATTGTGTGCTTACTGTGTGCCTGCCTATGTTCTAAATACCTATGTGTCTTAATCTAATCAATTTTTATGACAACCCTATGAGGCTGGCACTCAGTTTATTTTACAGATGAGAGAAACTCAAACACAAAGAGCTTGCCCAAGATTATCTCTTATCAGTTGGGAAGGAAACTGGGATTTGAATCCCCAGGTTCCAGAGCTTGAGCCTATAACCACCACTTTTATACTATCCCTTAATTTACTGTATTTATCTCCAATCTTCAAAACACAAAAACAAAAAAAGACTCTGAAAACTAAAAGTTTTCTTTTTGTCCCCCTAAAATTCACCTGCAGCACAACTTACCACGCTCTGAACTAATTTGGTCGCAAAACCCGACTGGGAGGGGTATGAGAATAATCACAGGTTTGCTGCAGAATTACTAAAATGTTTGATTAAGTTGTGGTACCTCATATTTGTGCTATGGGTATGATTACGATATACATCTACAATATACGTATTATGAAATCCTAACAATTTTGAATTCCAATTTTAGTATATGTGCTGCCGAAGCGAGCACTTGAATTCCAAATCATATCTGGTTCCATGAGCTTCAGATAAGGATTGTGGATTGGTGGTTGTACATAAATAATTTGGTATTCCAGCTTTAGATATTGGGCTGGCAGCTGGGGTCATACACATAAGGCTCAGAGAGGAAAGTGCTCTCTTACTGTGCTGATAGAATTGAGGTTCTGAGTCTGAAAGACTGGTGGGCAGAGTCTGATGGTGCTCAAATCACTGAGGCCATGAATGCCATTCGGGGAGGTCTGTGAAGATCAGCCAGCCATGAGCACCCATGAAAAAAAAGTGAGTCTTTTCCCATTTTATTTTCTCCCAGATAGCTGACTGACTCTTCCTGTCAGAGATTAAAGACCCTTGTGTTAGAGCTGCTGAGCTGTGAAGACTACACATTCCAGGAGATATGGGAAGATGGATGGGAGGTCAATGTACCCATGTGCACATTACAGCATTATTTGGGTTGACTTATTCATTCACCAAATAGTTGATTCTACAGACATTTATAAAGGACAGGAATACAGTATGGTCCAGTTCTCAAATTGCTAACATTTTAGCTCTTGAAGTCAGATAGACCGGAGTTTAAATCTTGTCCTGTAATGCACTTGCTGTGGGACCTTGGGACAACTTCCTTATTAATCTTTGTGTGGCTGTGTTTTCTGATCTGTCAAATGTGAATAAAAATAGTACATACTCCATGAGGACTGTTGTAAGGATTTAATGTAAGAAGGCACTTAAAGCCATTCACAAAGTATAAGAATATAAGGTAAACTTAATAAATAGAAGCTACCATTATTATTATCATTACAATTTTGGTTACAGAAAGTCAACTGATTGTAAGTGTACATACACTATCAAGAATCTAGAGTGAAAAGACCAATTGATTTTGCCAGGGAGGGTCTAGGTAGGCTGTACTGAGGAGTTGACATCAAAGAGCAATCTTGAAAAAGAACAATTATAATAAAAAGCAAGAGAAAGGCAACTGGAGAAAGGAATAAATCCAGATAGTATCTAGCACGTTGACTTTGAGATCTTCATAGACAGCTGGAAAAATCAGTCTGGATTCATGAGAAGGATTCCAGGCTGTAATTGACTATTAAACTAATGTCATTAAGAACTAAAACCACAGGAGCTGATGAAAAGGACAAGGAAAAAAAAAGTGTAGACTGAGAAAGGCAGGTGGAGAGCTTAAAAATTTAAAACAAGGGCAGATGGGGAGTCTTTTCAGGCAAAGAAATAAGCAGAAATCCAAGAAGAGAAGTAGGAGAGATCAGGTTTAGATAAGACTGGCTTGCTTAAGCAAGCGTCAAAGGTTCATACTCCAGTGGAGAACAGAGGAAATCACTGAACTTAACCTGAGAAGCAATATAGTGCAAAGCGCAGTCCTTGGAGTCAAGAAATACGTGGGTTCAAATCCTCCTTCTCACCCTGACTAGTGGTGGAGACCTTAAGCAGGGTACTTGTACTCAGCAGTCAGCAGGTTCCATGTCTATAAAATGTAACTAATAGCATCTATCTTATAAGAGTGTTGTGAGTTAAGAATGAACTAATGCATGTAAAGCACTTAGGAAATTGTCTGGATAATGACATACAGATGAGCAGACCTGGGAAAATATAAATTGGTCAATGTGAATTTAATACGGGAGAAAATAATAGAATGATCATCAAATTACCTTCCATTACTCAGAGGAGCCCTAGATATTGTGTAACAATTCGAGTTGGATTTCTGAACAAACAAATAATGTCAATGTCAGACCATTTTAATTTTATCTCTTTGAAGAATATTAGACTGGGTAGGTAAGAAGAAAGTGAAAGATTGAATACAGCAGAACTGGATGGGCTTTCTGTCTATCTTCGTGACATTTCTATCAGTAGGCTGTAGAAATTGTTTAGAGCAGAAGGTCCCCAAAAGAGTGTTTTATAGAAAGTTATTAAGTGTTCCATGAACAGTTATGTTTGGGAAACACAGAGTAAAAAAAGGTTACTTTATTATAGGATTCTCAAATGTTTTTTAATAAGGTAATATGAAAGTCTTAGAGTTATTATAGTTTATAGCATTTTCCAAACTTCTTTGCCATGGAATTCTTTAAAAGGTCACAGACCACACCTTTGGAAGCAGAGGTTTAGATAATATTATAGTATCTTTCTTAGAGTTATGATTCCTAAAGGTTGATTGCTGAGTTTCCAGCATCTATATGTAGAAAAAATATTGTGTGTTTTTCCACAAGGATAGGAAATTTAAAGAGGTGTTACTTAATACTTTTATTCAGGAGCTGGACAATAGCAATCAAGTGAATTATAATGAAGCAGGAAGTTGGGCAGAATTGCTATCTACTTGGAAGACAAAAATAAAATTCAAAGGACACTGAGAATACTGTCAGAAATAGAATGAAGATCAACAGGGAGAAGAAAGATGTCTTACAGAGAAAACATAAGCTTTGTAGAAAAATAAGGAAAATATTTTGATACACACATATGTATGGCTTTAAAAGACCAAGAAAACACACCAGGTCTTGAATAAAAAGCATGGTGTGTAAAGATATAATCACAAGAGTTATTACTTCTGCCTCTGACAAGTCTATTGTATTGAAAAGCATAGGGACATGTGTGTGTCGCACAGATTATAGGGATGGCTCTACTTTAGAATGCTGAGGCTCTATATTCTTCTCTCCTGGCTCTACACACTCCTTACAAAAGTGGTCTTGGAGATGCTCCAGAATTCAGGACTTCCAAAGTCCTATGATTTCCAGCAAAGTCCCAGCTTAGGGTATCTCTGAGTGCTGGGTTAACTGTCTGGAAGGGAGATCTTATAAGTTCCTGGTTTAATGAAGTTCTCTGAGTTCTTCTGCTAAGAGCAGGCAGGAACCAATCTTCCTTTTAGGAAATGATCCTGGCTGCTGAGATTCTGCTAAATCAAGAGATTTCCCAGGATGCATGGCATTTCTAGGCCATTGAGGAGTTGATGTTGAGGGTGAAGAGATTGTGGTCAGACTTTTTATACCTCTTGGGTTTTGTATTCTTGTATTAGGATATGGCATATCCTAAGTGTTTCTCTTAAATAACTGACTTGTGATGCACCACCTGGAGTTGTGTGTGTGTATGGGTGCACACAAGCATGTATGAATGTGTATAAGAAAAAGCTGACATGAAATGAGAATCAGAAGAGCACCGGCAGTCCCATGCTTGTCTGATATCTCCACACTAAAATATTAGAGGACTTCTAGGGCAAACAACCCAGTAAGAGACATGAAAATGTTATTATATGAAAATGGAATCTGATGGTGTTAATATGGAGAAGAAAAGAAACTAGGGTCAATATAGCTTTTTTACTACTTAAAGAGAAAAAACTCATTGGAATTGATGAGATACTCAAGAAGTAGGTGAACCACTAAGAAATAGGTTTTATAACAATTAAAATTGTCCAATAATGAAGAAGCATGCCTTATGAAAAAAGTCCTAAAATTAAAATTATTTTTCAACACTTATTTTGTGACAGGTGTTATGCTGAACACATTACATGCAGGAGCCTACTCAATTCTCCTAAAATCCCTATGAGGTAAGAGCTGCTAATATTCTTGCATTACAAATGGGAAAATGAGTGTTGGAAAGGTTAGTTTACTTTTTCAAGGTTACACAGCTAGTGAATAGATAAACTGTATTTGAACTTGTAACCTGCGTTCTAAGCCACCGAATTGCTTATTTTCATCGTTAGACGTTGAAAGCGCAATCTGATGTGTCAGAAATTTAGTTTAAGGGGTTGTTGCCATTGTAAGGCTTTTCCATTGCAAGACTCAACAACTGCAGCCATCTCTGAATCTTCCATCTAATTTCTGCCACGTTGAAGACTGGAACATTGACTTGAGCCTCCTTGGGCATTGTGCCCCTCTGTCACCGTGGTACTTTAAAAAAAGTAAAAAGTCTAAAAGTCTAGAGAAGGCCAGTAAAAACTAAGGGATAGATGGGCAGCGGAGTCCACAAAGAAAATTGCAAGAGGTTGCATTCCTTTGGCCAGGGAGTAATTGGTGGTGATCTTTCCCTATATGCAAAAGACGTGGGATACATCATTCCCACAGAGAATATAACAAAAAATCCACTCCGTGAAAAAGCTTGGCTGGCGCAAGAAGGAGTCCCCAGGGAAAATGTCTTGAAGTAAACAAGGCTTTGAAGTTCAGTTATGGGTCGAAGAACAGACATGTGAGAATAGGAGCCCACGCAGCTGCCGTTCAGTCCCACCTGCCTTTCCAGTTGCCTTGACAAGCTGGTTGGCCCTGAGGTTAAGCGAGAATGCTACCAAGAGTTTGTGAGCCTTCCTCCATTCCATCCTGTCCCACTAAAGAGGCAGCAGACACTGAAAATGAAATCAGAGCCACGTTCACTTAGGGAAACCTTTAAAGTAAATGTGACAAAGTGTGGTGATAGGGATTCTGGGTAGCCAGGCACAGGGGCTGGCAAACAAATAGCCTCACGATTCCTTCTGAATTCATGAGTCTATGGCCCTGAACGACTGAGGACAGCCAAAGGAGTCTCTGTTAATAAAATTACCTTGAAAAAAATCAACATTTCTGCTCAACAGAGCTTTATGTATTAATTTTAGGAGCTAGACTGTCCTTTTCTTTCTTTCACACAGAAAGAAATGGAACACCCTTACAAATAGGGATTTTTAAAAAATCTTTTGAAGAATATTTTTTTCTGCTTCATAGAAATTTTATCATAATTTCATGCCCCCATACTTCACGGCTTGTTACTCGCTCCATTACTCTTACGTTTAACTTGATAAGGTCCTGGTTCCTGTGATATTAGTTTTTAGGTTCTGGCTTCTCACAGCTGCTGCTTTGAAGTACCTGATAACATTCTTAGCCTCACGCAGAGCCAGTGGCTTTTCAGGCCCTCATTCTCCCGCTGCTCACTATCCTGCTCTTTCGGTTACTTCTCACTTCATGGGTGTATTCTCAACCTCACCCTTCCTCTACTTCTCAAAGAGGGCAGACCTGGGGCTTTCACAAGTGGCTAATGAGTCCATCCATGGAATTGGGCAGTTTATTCTGGAAATAATCATGTCTTTCCCTCAGCGTGTCAGAGCATGTCGTCCTCTGGATCTTCAGGGATTTTAGCGGGCGCACATGGGTGTTGATGGGGCATCTCTTGTGGTTCCTGGAAGCACAGCTAAGGCCTGTGCTCTTTTCACATGAACTCAGACATTTCTTTTCTTAATGTAGTACCTACCGTCACGCTCGGTATCAAAAGGTAGCTTCTACTGACAGGATCCATGCCAGGCATGACCTCAATGGCTGGCACTTGGAAAAAGCCAATTAATTCATTGGGCAAAGTTAAGCCATAGTGAAAAGTGGACGGGGAAGCATCTTCTGGACAAAGCATCCCTCACGTTACCCAGTAGGGAAAATGGGATTAGAAGCATTTAGAGAATTTGGGAGTTTTGAAGGCTGTTGTTATTTTAATAGGAAATTAATTTGGGGAGGAAAGCAAACATCTCCCGTTTCATCTACTTAGGAAAAAATGTCTCCCGATTTCCATCATTTCCCAACACATTTGATGTGAATGTTGGACGACTGAATTTAACAGATGATCCAAGTGTGAAAATGTGCTTACAAGTGGTGAAATAGAGACTAACGCTCTAGCTGCATTTCGAAGAGGAAAAGGATAGCCGGAAGAGGAAAAGCACAACTGCAAGTGAAATCGAGAGGAACTATCAGCTCATCTTGCACAGAATAGGGGGTTAGAGAGCAAAGTTACTCACAGGTGTTTGCAGTGCCTTTGGGGATGGGGAGATACGAGCCTGCACTCCAAGGTCGGCCCTGATAATTCTTCTTGCATTTCCCACAGTCTGGACCTGTAGTGTTGTGCTCACATTCACAGGTCAGTTTGCTGTTGTCATACACACACACAGTGGCGTGGAGATTACATTTGCACCTAAGCAAAAGAGAGACAAGAGTTCATTGTAAGTCAAGTTGGTCTTAGCGATCACGGAGGCTTTACCCATCTGTCTCACTTCTGGGGTGGTGGCTCTCACACTCCACAGTGCTTGCTATATAGAGGCTCTGGGCAAAATGTAGATCTGCAGGCACCACCCTTAGAAATTTTTCAAGGGGGAAGAGATGGGGTTAGGATACAGTCTGTCTCATACCCCACTTCGAGGAATCCCAATACCAATTATTCTATTCAGAGGGGGCCTGAAGGTCCGGTAAGACAATCGTGCTACAAAGTCAAGGGTTTGCCAACAGGTGTCCAAATTATTGCCACCAGTGAGAAGTTTCCTTGTAGTATTAGCAAATCTATGACAATTTCATCAGGGTTTGAAGAGCAATGTTATCTTCTGTTTTTCTTTAAACCAGAAAGACAATTCTTACTTGTTTAAAAGGAAAGAAAACCATGAAGACAATTTGCTGTTTAGGCTTGTTTTATAGACCCACGCAGATCATAATCATAAAGCCCACATTCCAGGCTCTAAAATCACATTACCCAGATCAAAAGTTTTTCCCACCAAGGCCTCTAATCAATCTGAGTAGTCCTTAGATTTCCCAGTCACAGCAAATAAGGTAATTACAAAAGTCTTTCTCCAAATGGCTCAGATAAAAAATGCTTAGAAGCCTAGAAAATAAAAAGACTATATGCGGCAGGGGTTTGAGGTCATTAGCAAATGCTTTGCCTTTGGTGCCTGTGAAGAGAGTTGTGATATATGAGAGGCAACAACAGCATATGCAATTTCCACAAAGATACATTCCCCTATCCAACGTCTTGCACTGTAAAACTGCAAAGGCCAACTGGATATTTGTTGAGGTAGCAGGTTATAAATTGTAACATCCCAAGCAGAGGCCACATCCTCTGGGAAAGTAAAACCTAGGTTGACAGGATGACCATGACCAGAGGCTAGAATGGTGTATGAGGAAGCGATGTGTCTACACAAAGGGGAGAACTAGGACACCCGAGAGGGGGGGATAAAGTATCAAGATCTGTCAGAGTTAGAATCTGAAAATGTTACACGCATGCACGTGCGCGCGTGTATGTGTGTGTGTGTGTGTGTGTGTGTGTGTGTGTGTGTGTGTGTTTCTGGGTGTAGATGTGTGTGCATTTTTAAACTAGTCTGGCCTCTTCCAGGAACTAGGAAAAAATACAGAAAGCCAAATTTCATAAAAACAAGGAAAGATTGTAGCGTTTTACATTTGCTCTCCTTTGCGGGGAATATCATGAATTGGAAAAAGTAACAGTAGCCTTTCTTAAGTAGGAAAAGAAGATTCTTTAAGAACTGATGTTGGTTCCTATAATGTCTGTTTAGCAACATGCACATTTCTGTCTTGTGCATGGATGATCTGTCTGGAACACTGGCCTAAACTTATGGCATGGAAGTGAAGGAATGGCTAAGGCTATTACTGAGAGCTGTTGGGCTCTCTTCTAACTAAAAGGTGTAGCCCCTAAAGTAATGCCCACTCCCCACCCCTCAAACCTTTCTCAATAAGACCACACTTCTCCTTCATCAGGGGTCTGTTACAATTTGCAATATGTATAGCTATACTCTGCCCTCAGTGTAGTTATAAATCGTAATAAGTTGAAAGGTCGTTATTTAAACAATACCTATTCAATTTAGACAAACAGAACCTTTAAAATTAACACATGTACAGTCTTCTGAAAAGATAAGAGAAGAATAATTCAGTTAAGTGAACTAGACGGTGTTTAATTATGACCTAAGTTGCTTGTGAAAGGATCTTTCCCCTTCCAACGTTAGCACCTTTATTTATGGGTGTGTTTTTATATAGGGAAGATGTTAGAAACCTAGGTGACAGAAGCACCAACTTACACTAATTTAGCACCCTATCTGGTGTCAAAAATTCCAAATGAGGAAATGAACAATATGACCCCAAAGAATATGCTTGTTTCATATGGGAAGACTAAGAATATAAGTAGTAATTATAAACTGGATTACATATCTTTTAACTGTTAATACTTTCATACTTGGAGTCACTTTCCGAGTTACAGGCAATTTCCATTTTAAAGGCTTTATATTTGCTGAGAAAATATTCTTTGACTAACAAAAGGTGAAAAAAAAATTAGGTGACTGTTTTGTCTTATTTCTTTCAGATTTCTTCCAATTAATGGTTCATCTTCACCTGTCCAAAAGCTAATCATTCAAGGCTCAACTCAATTCTCTCCTCTCTGCTATCTTTCCTGCTCACTGTAGATACACTGAGCTCTACCTTCTGATTTCCTTAAATGCTTCTGTATATTTGGTTTGGTTGGTTGTTACTTAAAGGCTCTTTAAGCTTTTAAAATGTTGACTCACTGCATAAATCTCTCCCATCCTAAGGGCAGAAATACCCACCTTGTACCTTGGTCTTCTTTTCCAGCTACCTCTTTTTTTTTTTTTTTAAGATTTTATTTATTTGACAGCGAGAAACACAGCGAGAGAGGGAACACAAGCAGAGGGAATGGTAGTGGGAGAAGCAGGCTTCCTGCCAAGCAAGGAGCCCGATGTGGGGCTTGATCCCAGGACCCTGGGATCATGACCTGAGCCGAAGGCAGATGCTTAACGACTGAGCCACCCAGGTGCCCCTCCAGCTACCTCTTTTAACACTCTCCTTTCCCTTCTTGAGTTTCCTATACCTGCATTTTCCATTTTCTCATCTTCCACTTACTTTCTCTTTCTCACCAACCATGGCCTCTCTTGCCAAGATCATCCATAACCTCTTTGTTGAAAATCTAATGGATACTTTTCTTTGCCTTATTTGACCTCTCAATGGTATTTAAATCTGTGGACCACTCCCTTTCCCCTGACGCTTTGTCCTTGCGGGTTCTCAAGCTTATTTTCAGAACCCTCTTCTTCTTTGTGTTCTCTTTATGTGCTCTTCTTGGGGTCCTGGCCCAGCACCGTCAGCCTAAGTGACACTCTTTGGACATTCTTTTTTTTTTTTTTTTTTTTAGATTTTATATATTTATTTGAGATAGAGAGAGAGAGGGAGAGAGAGAGAACACAAGCTGGGGGTGGGGGCAGAAGGAGAAGGAGAAGCAGACTCCCTGCTGAGCAGGGAGCCTGATGTGGGGCTCGATCCCAGTACCCTGGGGTCATGACCTGAGCCAAAGCAGACAATTAACTGACTGAGCCACCCAGGTGCTCTTCTTTGGACACTCTTAATATAGGTTGTCCCTTCAATTTCCTCTGTGGTCCTTAATGCCTTTGAGTTATAGCAAACTTGCATTCTAAATCAAACTTCCATAATCTTCCCCCACCCTGAAATAATAAGCATATGCAAAATAAGCTTAAACATTTGAAAACATTTTAGAAAACTCAGAGATTCTCTGTTAACCATAGCGATCCCTAGAACCCATGCCTCCGTTATTACCAGGTGAATATATTCTGATCGACATGTTGATAAATCCTGTATCTATATTTCCATCATGGAGCTCTCTCCTGGGCATGTCAAACTCAACAGATCGCAAACTGAATTCTGGGGCTTCCCTCTCCTACTCCTCCTTCTGGGGTTTCTGTCTCACTAAATTCATCACCTTTCAGGCAGCTGGTTGAGAATGCTTCCCTCTTTCTTTCCTATCATATCTAACTTGTCATTGCTCCATCTCTCACCACGTTCTGAGATCCCTCCTTCTTGATAAGTCTCAACTACATACAGTTCTAGCCACTGCCACCACCCTAGTTGAGATCACCATCATTTTTGATCTGCTTTATTACAATGGCCTCTGAACAGAGCTTACTGCCTCCAGTCAACCTCCCTAGCCCAGTCTCAACACAACAGTCAAAATAATCCTTTACACAAAAATACTGGGGTCATCTTGGCTTAGAATCATTGAAAGACTGGTCACTATTCTCAAAATAGAGTCCAAACTCTGTAACATGGATCCAAGTCCCTTCGAAGTTGTTGTCTCCTCCCTACTCCAGTGTCATCTGCACCACTAGCAACACTACTCAGTTCGTCACACTTTGCCTTCAGATAATCATATAACCTGTTCCTTTTGCCTGGAACATTCTACTGTACTACCTCTACTTCTCTTCTCTGCAAAATTCTTACCATTCAGGTGTCAACTTGTAAATTTCAGTGCCTGGCTCCTAAATGACAATTCAAAACCATCCACTGAAGGGGGCGCCTGGGTGGCTCAGTCGTTAAGCATCTGCCTTCGGCTCAGGTCATGATCCCAGGGTCCTGGGATTGAGCCCCGCATCGGGCTCCTTGCTCCGCAGGAAGCCTGCTTCTCCCACTACCATTCCCTCTGCTTGTGTTCCTTCTCTCGCTGTGTTTCTCTCTGTCAAATAAATAAAATCTTTAAAAAAACAAAAACAAAAACCATCCACTGGTCAACTATCTGAGTGCTTCTCTGGCCCACCACTATGCCTTTCCTATGTGCTCCTGGGACCCTGCAAGGCTGGTCACGTGATAAAGCTATCTCTGCCTTAGATACAGACCATGTTGTCATTGCTTCTTCTTCTTTTCTCACCTTTATTGGAGTGTAAATATCTGCAGGCAGCAGTCATGTTTGCCTTATTTACTGCGACATCGCCAGCACTTGTCAGGGTGCTTGGCACATAATAAGTACTTAAAAAATATTTGACTGATACACAAGTGATTAATAAGCAAGTAGACTCTCTGAAAGCAGGAGCATCATGGGTCTGTCCTACTATGTCTAGCATGGTAAAATGTAAAATTAGAGTAACTAATTAGTAAAATTAGAGAACTAATAGGCATTGTACTCCATCAAACACTCAATGACACGTGCTGAAAACTGCCACATGCCCTTATCACTGGTTTTCATAACTCACTTTATGATGGGCAAAAGGAAGTCTATAAAATTGGTAAGACTTTGTAAACACTATTTAATTTAAACTCCAGAGAATTGCCAAATGCCTGAAACCTAACACAAGAAAAAAATGCCTGAAATACTCAGGAAAATAACACAGTTTAGAGGAGAAAAAAAAAAGGGCATTTGTGTGGCATTATTATTCTGGAACGTGCATCTTTTGGCTTCAACTTCTCATGCAGAGATGACCACCCTGGTTCAGGCGGTTTGGCAATGTTGCTTGGGCCCTGGTGGACAGCGGAACTTCCTCAGCAGTAAAACTGCTGACCCAGCCCAGCTTCAGGGCTGTCTTTCTTCCCTCTTCGTGACAACTGTTGTACCTGGGCTGAGCCCGTGAAAGTGGGACACTGAGGTATCACAACACTGATCGGTATTGGAAAATGGCTCCCTTTCATTACCCACAGCTCAGTCTGTTCGCCTCACCCCATTCCAGTCAGATGCTGAAATTCTTTATTTAGAGCCCCTGCCAGAGTGGCTTTTCCTCCAGCAGGGGGAAAAAAATGGATGTCACAATGCTGGGAGATGATTCTCAATTCCTGGTGCTGTGACCTCCAGCCTCGTGATGGGGTGGAGGGCAGATATCCGTGGTCTCCACTTGTCTCTGACAGATTTATTATCCACTGCCGTGGTCATCCCACTCCCACGTCCATCATCACAGTGGGCGGGGGAGGAGCTGCCCGAGCGGATACCTAAAGGCTTCGCTAGCAGTGAAGTAGGTGATGTTCTGGAGAGCCAAGTTATTCACCGATTCTGTTTACACACACAGAACTCACACCCAGACACTGCAGCTAGAATTGACTCGTGTGTACTTGGGAGACCCACTTGTGTATACGTGACACATTGCACATACTGTTTAATAAGGGCATCGCTAAGACAGACTTACAAAAGAGTGAGCCCTATTCTGTGAGGCAAGTGATGAAAAGCCGTGTATTCTTACTTTCCACCAGGTCTGCACTTCCTGTATTTTAGTGACCAGCTGTCATGAGTCAATTTAATCTTGCTTATAAAAAGGCTCCAACGTTTAGATCTCTGCCACCTGCCAGTAGGTATGAAAAACCCATAGAGTCTGCCTGGTTTTTTTTTTTTAAGATAATTTAATATATTTATTCTAGGAAGCATGTTATCCACCACAATTTCCTGTGAGTTAGAGATCTATATATATAATCTATTACTAGTGTTTCAAATAGAGGTACCAAGACAGAGAACTTTGGAACTGGCCATTTCTGAAGCAAAACAGGAAGGGAAGCCAGGCTTGCTGCCTTGCAAGTCAGGGATTTGGCTACTTTTGTGCCAGAGAAGGATTCACCATGAAGTGAATAAAGTTTAGCATCAGGACCCTTTTAAGGCCTCAGGGAAGACCCTAGCCATGCACCCATGTGGTCATGTGGTTTTGTATAATTCTCACAAATGAGATATTTTTGCATTTTTTTATTTTCCTTAATGAGAGCGCCCTTCCACTTGCAAAGGGTATAAGTTTTAGGACTTACAAAACCTAGATCAGCCTCTGGTTGTATCCCCTGCCTTGGATGGGCAGCAGCTACACAAATGCTTCCAGAAAATGAGTTAGCACAAACACTGGAGCTTCGAAGATGTCTTTTTCAAAAGGTGATAGATTATAAAATGCCTTTCACACACTTTTTCCGCCTCTGCAGCCCCTTGACCTTTCTCTTTTCACTCTAACACATGAATTTTGAGTTTCTACCTCAACACATTATTTGCCATAGGGGATCTGGAGCAAAATCATTTTGAAATTATGTTAGTGATTATGAAATCAGTCACCCTGCGGTTCAAGTCCCACCTTTGCCACTGACTTGTGAGGCCTTTGAATAAGTGACTTCACAGACACACAAACAAACAGAACTAATGTTGACCGAATACTTCCAAGTACCTGGTATTGTGCTCAGTACTTTTGCGTATTTCACACGTTATTTTGTACAAACCTCACCATAGTACTGTGGGATTGCCACTAATTAGAGATGATGCATTTGCATATTGATGAACTAAGAAGCCCACCTCTCCCAGCTAGTATGAGATAGAACCGGGATTTAGACCATGGGCAGCCAGCCTCCAGAACTCTGCTCTCAAGACCAAAAGTGGAATGTTGTCTTTCTAAGTATGGCTAGGCTTCAGCTGCCTCATCTGGAAAACAGAGACAATAAATGGATGTGTTTCAAAGAACAGTTTTGGGTATTGAAAAGCTAATGTATGCGTGCCCTTAGGAGTGTATCTGACAGAGTTCTTAATAAATGTTAGTTTCATTATTATCTCTATATTATTATTATCTCTATAGTTACTACTGCTACTACCACAACTGAAATGGGATGATTGAATCATTCTGGAAGCCTTAATTCATAACGTATTCTTTGGATAGCACTGTGAGAAGGCCCATGGGATTCAAAACCAGAAGATGATACAAGAACATACAATTGGTTGAGTAAATAAGATGAAACACACGTAAACTAACTACAGACCATAAAGAGACTACTCAGACCACTGAGACTACCAGAGACCATGGAAACAAGCCCTATGTGTGAAACAGCCTGTGTCTGGGGTACTTTGTGTGGGCTGTTATTGCTGACCCACCTCTCTGACCATGCAGAACCTGGATGCAGTCCATTACACAAGCCTGACTTAAAAACAACAGCCACAGCCCTATTCTGTAGGAAGAGAAACCAACAGGCTCCACAAACCTGAAAGACTTCCGCTCCAAAAAGTGCCAATAAACTGTCTGAGTTGCCTGCCCAAGTCAACCAATCAGGACAAGTAACTTTTCTCTCCCTTATTAGCATAATGGACCTGAGTGGGAAAGTAGGGTGATAACATTTGAATTGTCTCTCCACTGACAGTGCTGTATTGGACTGAGAGGTGAGAGGGACAGCTCTTCCTTATCAATGAAGGTAAGGGGAAGAAGAAAACACTTACCATGTTCTGCTGTATACCTGGAACTGTGGTAGGTAGGTGCCTCCCATATGTTATTTCACCTTATCCTCATTACTGCTGAGAAGAGGTATAAATACCTGTAATTTATAGATGTGGAAAGTGTGGCCAAGAGCAGTAAAGCAAATTGCTCAAAGAAACACTTCTGGTAAGTGGTAGTCAAGAGTCAACTCCAAAGGCCAGGTTCATTCTAGGACATTACTCTATTCGAGGCATAACAAAGCAGACTGGCTCATGGGGAGAATTAGACTTGTGGTTCTAAACAGTGATCTTGATACCTCCACTGTAACACTTGCTGTTTAAATTATGGTTCCTGGACCAGCTGTTTTAGGTTCACCCTGAGGGATTGTTACAAATCTCAGGCTTCCCCAGACTCCCTGAAGAAGGACCCTCACTTTAATCAGATGGCCAAGTGACTTATATGCAGAGGAAGGGTTGAGAAGCCCTGCCGAGTCACCAGTGTGTCAAAATCCTAATGAACAGGAAGACTAATATCATGGGTGTGATCCGGGTACAAACCTCTCTTCCACCTTTATTCTGTTTAGTAATCTTTGGCCTAAACCTGACTAGCACTAAGGTTCTAGCTGTACTCACAAACCAAATTGACCATTTTGTTTGTGAATTCTGTCAAGTCTACTGATCTGCAGATTCATAAATCATATAATAATTAAATAATTTAACTATATTAAAAGCTGTTTATATTTATTACTGAAACCAATATTTAACCTAGAATGTATAAGGAGCTGTTACAACTACAATAATAAAAAGGACCAAAAAAAAACCCAAACAAACAAAAAAAAACAACCAAAAAAACCACCCCTAACCACCCAGTTAGAAAATAAAAGATATTTCTCTAAATAAGATATATATGGGGGGAGGAGCAAGATAGTGAAGGAGTAGGAGACCTAAATATTGTCAGGTCCAAGGAGTTCAGCTAGATAGTTATCAAACCATTCTCGACACCTACAAACACAACAGGAGATTGAAGAAAAGAAGAACAGGAATTCTAGGAAGAGAAAAGAAACCACTTTCTGGAAGGTAGGACATCCAGAGAAGTGAATTTGGGCGATAAAAGGGAAGATAGACCACGGGGATGGGATTGGGTCTCAGCAAGTGGTAGAGCAACAGAGCACAAAATTAGAACTTTTAGAAGTCTGTTCCACTGAGGACATCGCTTCAGAGGCTAAGTGGGGTGTGGAACCGTCGTGGGGACAGTGTAGTCTCAGGTCCCTCAGGGTCACAGAAAGATTGGGGGTGCCTGAGTGCAGCAGAGATCCCAGGTATTAGAGTGGGAAAGCCGGCTGCAAAGATGGGAGTGATTGACTATTTTTCTCTGAGGGGGCACTGAGTAGTGGGGCCCTGAGCTCTTGGCTCCTACAGGGCCAGAGATTGGGAGGCCACCATCTTCATTCCTGTCCTCCAGAGCTGTACAGAAAATGTCCAGGGAAAAAAAGCTACTGGAAAGCATTCAGGGAAAAAAGCTACCGAGAGCAAAACTGAGTAGATTACTTAGTCTGGACCCTGGCAAGAGCAGTGCAATTCTGCCTTGGGAGGACATTTGAGAATCACTGCAACAGGTCATTCCCCCAGGTCAATAAGAACATCCAGCCAAGACCAAGTTCACCAATCACTGAGAACTGAGGAACTCCAGAGCTAGGGGAATGCAAGACATAGAATTCAGGGCTTTTTCCCCATGATTCTTTAGCCTTTCAAAGTTAAAATTTTTAAATTTTATTTCTTTCTTATTCTATTTTTTTTTAAATTTTACATCTTTCCTATTTTAACCTATTTGAACTATTTTATCTTATCAATACCTTCTTAAAAAATCTTTTTAAATTTTCATTGTTATAGTCATATTCTATCCCTTCATTGTATTTAACCTTATTTTTGTATACATATAGATTTTTCTTTCTTTAAAATTTTGGGATAAAGTTTCATCTAAAAATCAAAATGTACTATAAATCTAGCATATGGCTTTGTTCTAGTCTCTAGCCTGATCACATGCTCTCCTTTTTTTCTCTTTTTTCTTTTATCAACAATATCTTATCAATTGCTTTTTCAGAATCTTTTTTAATTTTCATCTTTACCATCATATTCCATCCCTTCATCATGTTTACCTTAATTTTTGTATATATATAAGTTTTTCTTTCTTTAAAATTTTGGTAGGTAATTTCTTCTACCAGACCAAAAGACACCCAAAATCAAGTGTGTGGCTCTGTTCTATCCACCAGTCTAATACATACATACATATATATATATGTATGTATATATATATTTTTTCTTCATCTCCTTTCTTCTCCCCTTGATTTTGAATCTCTTCTGATTTGGTTAGTGTGTATTTTTCTGGGGTCATTGCTACCCTTTTAGTATTTTGTTCTTTCATTCATCCATTCTTATCTGGATAAAATGACAAGGTGGAAAAACTTAAATCAAAAAAAAAGAACAAGAGCCTGTACTGACGGCTAGCGACCTAATCAATATGAACATTAGTAAGATGTCAGAACTAGAGTTCTGATTGACGATTATCAAGGTGCTAGTTGGGCTCAAAAAAAGCATGGAAGATACTAGAGAATCCCTTTCTGGGGAAATAAAATCCCGTCCTGGAGAAATACCAGAACTAAAGTCTAATCAAGTTGAAATAAAAAAAGCTATTAATGAGGTGCAATTAAAAATAGAGGCTCTAATGGCTACAATAAATGAAGCAGAAGAGAGAATTAGTGATATAAGTGAGGCAGAAGAGAGAATTAGCAATATAGAAGACCAAATGATGGAGAATAAAGAAGCTGAGTAAAAGAGAGACAAACAACTCCTGGACCATGACGGGAGAATTCAAGAGATAAGTGATACCATAAGACACAACAATATTAGAATAATTGGGATCCCAGAAGAAGAAGAGAGAGAGACAGGGGTGGAAGGTATATTAGATAAAATCATAGTAGCGAATTTCCCTAATCTGGAGAAGGGAAGAAGCATCAAAATCCAGGAGGCACAGAGAAACCCCCTCAAAATAAAAAAAAAAAAAAAAAATAGGTCGACACCCTGTCATCTAATAGTAAAACTTACAAGTCTCAGTGACAAAGAGAAAATCCTGAAAGCAGCTTGGGACAAGAAGTCTGTAACATACAAAGGCAAAAATGTTAGAATGACAGCAGACCTCTCCACAGAGACCTGGCAGGCCAGAAAGGACTGGCATGATATATTCAGAGCACTAAATGAGAAAAATATGCAGCCAAGAATACTATATCCAGCTAGGCTGTCACTGAAAATATGGAGAGATAAAAAGCTTCCAGGACAAACAAAAACTGAAAGAATTTGCAAACACCAAACCAGCCCTACAGGAAATCTTGAAAGGGGTCTTCTAAGCAAAGAGAGAACCTAAAAGGAACATAGAACAGAAAGGAACAGAGACAATATAAAGTTAACAGTCACCTAACAGGCAATAAAATGGCACTGAATTCATATCTGTCAATAGTTAACTTGAGTGTAAATGGGCTAAATGCCCCAATCAAAAGACACAGAGTATCAGAATGGATAAAAAAATAAGACCCATCAATATACTGCCTACAAGAAACTCATCTTAGACCCAAAGACACCTCCAGATTTAAAGTGAGAGGGTGGAAAACAATTTACCATGCTAATGGACATCAAAAGAAAGCTGGGGTGGCAATCCTTATCTCAGATGAATTAGATTTTAAGCCAAAGTATATAATAAGAGATGAGGAAGGACACTATGTCATACTTAAAATGTCTGTCCAACAAGAAGATCTAACAATTGTAAGTATCTATGCCCCTTGGCATAGATACTTGGGAGCAGCCATTTATATAAACCAATTAATAACAAACTCAAAGAAACACATCAACAATAATACAATAATAGCAGGGCACTTTAATATCCCCCTAACCGAAATGGACAGATCATCTAAGCAAAAGATCAGACAAGGAAATGAAGCTACTTAATGACACACTGGACCAGATGGACATCACAGATATATTCAGAACATTCCATCCCAAAGCAACAGAATACACATTCTTTCTAGTGCACATGGAACACTCTCCAGAAGAGACCACATCCTGGGTCACAAATCAGGACTCAACCAGTACCAAAAGATTGAGATCATTCCCTGCATATTTTCAGACCACAATGCCATGAAACTAGAGCTCAACCACAAGAGGAAAGTTGGAAAGAACTCAAATACATGGAGACTAAAGAGCATCCTACTAAAGAACGAATGGGTTAACAAGGAAATTAAAGAATAATTTAAAAAATTCATCGATACAAATGAAAATGAAAACACAACTGTTCAAAGTCTTTGGGACACAGGAAAGGCAGTCCTGAGAGGAAAGTATATAGCAATACAAGCCTTTCTCAAGAAACAAGAAAGATCTCAAATACGCAACCTAACGCAACACCTAAAGGAGCTGGAGAAAGAACAACAAAGAAAGCCCAAACCCAGCAGAAGAAGATAAATAATAAAGATCAGAGCAGAAATCAATGAAATAGAAACCAAAAGAACAGTAGAACAAATCAACGAAACTAGGAGCTGGTTCTTTGAAAGAATTAATAAAATAGATAAACCCTTGGCCAGACTTATCAAAAAGAAAAGAGAAAGGACCCAAATTAATAAAATCATGAATGAAAGAGGAGAGATCACAACCAACACCAAAGAAATACAAACAATTATAAGAACAGATTATGAACAACTATACACCAGCAAATTAGACAATCTGGAAGAAATGGACGCATTCCTAGAGACACACAAACTACCAAAACTGAACCAGGAAGAAATAGAAAACCTGAACAGACCCATAACCAGTAAGGAGATTGAAGCAGTCATCAAAAATCTCCCAACAAACAAAAGCCCAGGGCCAGATGGCTTCCCAGGGGAATTCTACCAAACATTTAAAGAAGAATTAATACCTATTCTTCAGAAATTGTTCCAAAAAGTAGAAATGGAAGGGAAACTTCCAAACTCATTTTATGAGGCCCGCATTACCTTGATCCTAAAACCAGACAAAGACCCCATCAAAAAGGTGAATTACAGACCAAAATCCTTGATGAACACGGATGCAAAAATTCTCACCGAAATACTAATAGGATCCAACAGTACATTAAAAGGATTATTCACCATGATCAAGTGGGATTTATTCCTGGGATGCAAGGTTGGTTCAACATCCACAAATCAATCAATGTGATACAACACATTAATAAAAGAAAGAACAAGAACTATATGATACTGTCAATTGATGCTGAAAAAGCATTTGACAAAGTACAGCATCCCTTCTTGATCAAAACTCTTCACAGCATAGGCATAGAGGGTACATTCCTCAACATCATCAAGGCTATCTATGAAAAACCCACAGCGAATATCATTCTCTCAGCTTTTCCCCTGAGATCAGGAACACAGGAGGGATGCCCGCTATCTCCACTGCTATTCAACATAGTACTAGAAGTCCTGGCCTCAGCAATCAGACAACAACAAGAAATCAAAGGCATCCAAATTGGCAAAGAAGCCAAACTCTCACTCTTTGCAGATGATATGATACTTTATGTGGAAAACCCACAAGACGCCATCCCAAGACTGCTAGAATTCATACAGGAATTCAGTCAAGTGTCAGGATATAAAATTAATGCACAGAAATCAGTTGCATTTCTATACACCAACAACAAAACAGAAGAAAGAAAAATTAAGGAATCTATCCCATTTACAATTGCACCCAAAACCATAAGAAACCTAGGAATAAACCTAACCAAAGAGGCAAAGAACCTGTACTCAGAAAACTAAAAAGTGCTCATGAAAGAAATTGAGGAAGACACAAAGAAATGGCAAAACGTTCCATGCTCATGGATTGGAAGAACAAATATTGTGAAAATGTCTATTCTACGTAAAGCAATTTACACATTTAATGCAATCCCTATCAAAATACCATCAATTTATTTCAACAAAATGGAACAAAGAATCCTAAAATTTATATGGAACCAGAAAAGACCATGAACAGCCAAAGGAATGTTGAAAAAGAAAACCAAAGTCAGCGGTATCACAATTCCAGACTTCAAGCTCTATTACAAAGCTATAATAATTAAGACAGTGTGGTACTGGCACAAAAATAGACACATAGATCAATGGAACAGAACAGAGAGCCCAGAAATGGACCCCCAACTCTATGGTCAACTGATCTTCGACAAGGCAGGAAAGAATATCCAGTGGAAAAATGATAGACTCTTCAACAAATGGTGTTGGGAAAACTGGACAGCCACATGCAGAAGAATGAAACTGGACCATTTTTCCTTACACTGCACACAAAAATAGACTCAAAATGGATCAAAGACCTCAATGTGAGACAGGACTCCATCAAAATCCTGGAGGAGAACACAGGCAGCAACTTCTTCGACCTCAGCTGCAGCCACCTCTTCCTAGAAACATCTCCAAAGGCAAGGGAAGCAAGGGCAAAAATGAACTACTGGGACTTCATCAACATCAAAAGCTTTTTGCACAGCAAAGGAAACAGTCAACAAAACCAAAAAACAACTGACAGAATGGGAGAAGATATTCGCAAACGACATATCTGATAAAGGGCTAGTATCCAAAATCTATAAAGAACTTCTCAAACTCAACACCCAAAGAACAAATAATCCAATCAAGAAATGGACAGAAGATAGGAACAGACATTTCTGCAAAGAGGACATCCAAATGGCCAACAGACACATGAAAAAGTGCTCAACATCACTCGGCATCAGAGAAATACAAATCAAAACCACAGTGAGATACCACCTCACGCCAGTCAGAATGGCTAAAATTAGAAGTCAGGAAATGATAGATATTGAGGATGCGGAGAAAGGGGAACCCTTCTACACTGTTGGTGGGAATGCAAGCTGGTACAGCCACTCTGGAAAACAGTATGGAGGTTCCTCAAAAAGTTGAAAATAGAGCTACCCTGCACCCCAGAAATTGCAATACGGGGTATTTACTCCAAAGATACAAATATCGTGATCCAAAGGGGCATGTACGCCCGAATGTTTATAGCAGCAATGTCCACAATAGCCACACTGTGGAAACAACCTAGATGTCCATCAACAGATGAATGAATAAAGAAGACATCACACACACACACACACACATATATATATGGAATATTCTGCAGCCATCAGGGAAACTGAAATCTTGCCATTTGCAATTACATGGATTGAACTAGAGGGTATTATGCTATGCAAAGTAAGTCAATCAGAGAAATACAATTATCATATGGTCTCTCTGATATGAGGAATTTGAGAGGCAGGGTGGGGAGTTGTGGCAGGTAGGAAGGGAAAAAATGAAACAAGATGCGATCGGGAGTGAGACAAACCATAAGAGACTCTTAATCTCAGGAAACAAACTGAAGGTTGCTGGGGGATATGAGGTAGGATAGGGTGGCTGGGTTATGGACATTGGGGAGGGTATGTGCTATGGTAAGTGCTGTGAAATGTGTAAGCCTGATGATTCACAGATATGTACCCTGGGGCAAATAATACATTTTATGTTAAAAAAAAATAGAGCTACCCTATGATCCTGCAACTGCACTACTAGGTATTTACCCCAAAGATACAGATGTAGTACAAAGAAGGGTCACATGTACCCCAATGTTCATAGCAACAATGGCCACAATAGCCAAATTGTGGTAACAGCCAAGATGCCCTTCAACAGACCAATGGATAAAAAAGATATGGTCCATATATACAATGGAATATTATATCTCCATCAGAAAGGATGAATACCCACATTTTATACCAACGTGGACAGGACTAGAAGAGATTGTGCTGAGTGAAAAAAGTCAAGCAGAGAGAGTCAGTTATCATATGGTTTCACTTATGTGGAGAATATGGAAAAATATGGAGGATATTGGGAGATGGAAAGGAAGAGTGAAGTGGCAGAAAACAGAATAAGGAAATTATTATCTGTGGAGCATAAGGAAAAATATGGAGGATATAGGGAGATAGAAAAGAAGAGTGAAGTGGCAGAAAACAGAAAGATACAAATGTAGTGATCTGAAGGGGCATGTGCACCTGAATGTTTATAGCAGCAATGTCCACAATAGCCAAACTATGGAAACATCTTAGATGTCCATCAACAGATGAATGAATAAAGAAGTAATGAAGTACTGGTATGTGTTACAATAAAGATAAATCTTGAAGACACTTTTCTAGATCAAGGAAGCCAGACTCAAAAGGTCACTTAATGTATTCTTTCCTTTATAGGAAATACTTGAATAGGTGAATCTCCACAGATGGAAAGTAGATAAGTGATTCCTGGGACCTGGGGAGAGGGGCAAATGGAGAGTGACTGCTCCCCATTTGGACGGGGGTTTTCTTTTAGAGTGATGATAGTATTCAGGAATTCAATAATGGTGAGGGTTGCACAATGTTTTGAATATACTAAAAACCACTGAATTGTACATTAAATAAATGAAAAAATAAACTAAAAGAAATACGGCATTTGTTCAAAACAGAAGGTAGAAAACAGTGGATAAGAGTTTGGGAAATGAGGTCAAGTAGTCTGGCTTTAGCAGGTACTTAGACAAGTTCCTTCAGCTCAGTTTTCTTCTCTGTAAAATGAGGATCATAAAATTCCTACCTTAGGAGTTGTTTGGAGCCTTAAATGTTACAGTACAAGGTAGCAGAGACTGTTAATTAATGTACTCTTCCTTTTTCCACACCACTATAGTTTCAGCTGGGTGCACAATCTCCATGTATAAAGACTACATTTCCCAGCACCTCCTCGAGCTAAATGTGGCCATGTGACTACGTTCCACTATTGGCCTATTAGTAAGAGTGATGTCTGTGATACTCCTATTGGCACACTCCTTCCTCCATTTCTACTTTACTTCATGGAACATGAACATGGTGTTAAGCCACTTTGGACTACATGGACTGTGGCAGTAACCACAAAGAGTGGAACCTGGGCCCTTGGGCAGCCTTCACTGCAGTCAGGGGAAGGTGGGTCCAGATGGAGCCACCATTCCAGCCATTGGGCACCTAACTCCCTAGAGAAAAGAGACAGAAATAGACTTCTAGTTTGTTTAAGGCACTGTTAATGTAAGCCTCTCTTACAAACATCTGAACTTACATTTGGACACAGTACCTGGTATATAGTAAGCACTTAAAAATTTAAAATAAGCTATTGCTATTATCACTTCTGTCGTATAGCAAAAGACCAGACCTTCAACTATCAAATAGGTCTGGTCTAATCCTGATCCCATGAGGAAAGAGGGGGTTTAAATCTTTCAGGCATTCTCCTACTCCTTCCTTTGTAAATAAAACCTGGAGTCTGAGAGTAGTTACCACTTATAAGCAAAAACGTTTTCAGAAGATTTATTTTTATAAACTATGTGATGGCCAAAGTTCCATGTGAAATAGATACCAAATTATAACAATTTTTGGAAAGTAGCCACACACTAACAGACCAATAAATAGGCTGGACATCTAACTTGTGTTTGCATTCCTGTATTTTAGGAGAAGCACGTAAGAAAGATGGGTATTAGGACTCTGTTAGGTGCCCTGCAAAGCCACAGGGCATGTTTTCCACATAGCTTTTGTGAATATACTGAGTAGCTAATAAGGCCCCTGGTTGATGGGGGCTTTCCCCTCAGGAACTTTGTTCTTGGAAGAATTATTTTTGAGAAGTAATTGGTCTAAATTTTTTAAAAAATATTTTATTTATTTATTTGAAAGAGCCTGGGAATGATTGAGTGAGAGAGAGAGCATGAGTGGGGGCTGGGGCAGAGAGAGAGGGAGAACCAGAGTCCTGGCTGAGCAGGGAGCCAGATATGGCTTGATCCCAGGACCCTGAGATCATGACCTGAGCTAAAAACAGATGCTTAACCAGCTGAGCCACCCAGGTGCTCCCTAGATTTTTCTTTTAAGCAAAGAAATACACAGTTATACAGTTTTCTCTGAGAGTATAAAATAAAGCCTGAAATCTTTATCAGCTCTTCACAGACACTGGGATCTTACTATCTTTTAAAATATACATAATTTATTTGCCCCCTGAATCAATGGGACAGGAACCAGAAGTTCTTCTTATTCATTTAAGCAACAAATGACTTGGACATCCTTATGGCATTTAAGAAACCCTCTAAAAGTTCCAATTAAACCTTACTGAAGACCCTAAACTTTCACATAGTGAAGCATCAGATCACATGACTCAACTAAACTGGTTCTTTTAGATAATATTAAAAATAGCCCTTTCTTATTTCTAAAGCTTTCCAAGGAGACTAGAGTACTATGATTATAAAGTAAAATAAAAATAGAAGCTTACAAATTTGGAATAAAGCATTGCCCAAGATTAGAGTAGGTATACAATGGTGCCCTGTGACCTGTTTATCACACTCATGAAGACTCTGGTTAGATAAGAGATGCTGAAGGATAAAAGACATAACAAGATAATTATCGCAACTGAGACTGCCACTGTTCTCTGCACGACCAATCAATCTGGGGATTGGGAGGTAAAGAGCTTGTTAAATGAAAACTAAACCAATCTGAGGCCAATTAACAACTAATAGATGACCCTGGATATTTAAGATAGGCATAGTGAACCTTTACATTCTCATTCTTTTTGAGAAAACAGCAAATTTAGGAGTCTCCAGTCTCAGAAATAAAGATGATCATTGTTCAAGGAACCGGAGTCTATAAGAGAGATAGGACAACATTAGGAGCTTGAATTCTGGAGACAAAGGGTCTGAGTTCAAGTCCCCACTCTACCATGAACCTGGTGGGTGTGTCCATCTGAGTCTGTTTCCTTACTTATAATAGGGACTCTTGTTAGTACCAATAACATAGGATTGTTATGAATATTAAATGAAATAGCCTATGTAAAGTATGTGTCACAGATTCCGGTAGATAGTAAGTATTCAAGAAAGGTTAGCTATTATTGTGAGAGAGATGGCAAACCTACAGCTTGGCTACCTAAAAGTCATTTACATACCTTTCTCTGTAGACTGTCTCTATAAAACACATGAGAAAACTAAAATATTCATTTCTTAGGCTCCCCTGCCTCTAAGGTTGGCCATGTCATATAGTCTGACCAATGGAATATGACCAGAAGTCACTCCGTGGGGTGTTCTGGAAAATTTTTAAAGGGAGCACCTTATAAGGAATCAATCCTCTCTCTCTCTCTCTCTCTCCTTCCTTTTTTTTTTTTTTTTTTTTTTACTTCTGTCACTTTGCTCTTTCTTCCTTTTTCTTATCTGGGATCCAGACAGAAATACTTGAGAGACTCCTGTCTTTATGGCCATAAGAATAGGAGCTCCATTCAATGATGAGCAATCTGAAAGCTAGAAGGAAACTATGGCCTGATGGTGTTCTTACACACTGAGCCCTGGCCTGCCAACTTCTCCACATGCTCTTGTTTGAAGAAAACAAGCCCCCCTCTATTTAAGAGAGCTTTCCAGTTTTTAGAAACGGAATATATTCCTGACATTAGAAGCAATAATGAAGACTGCTGATGGATTCAAGTCCTTTTCACACATACTGGTCCATTTTGTGGTTTACAGTCAACAACTGCTAAGTTAGATTTCTTTTCTCCCTCTTTACAGAACCACATAAGTGAAATACTTTTTTTCACCTACTTTTTACTTCCAATTGATGTGAATTATACCATGATAATTTCTTTTTGTTAAGATTTTATTTATTTATTTGACACAGAGAGAGAAACCACAAGTAGGCAGAGAGGTAGGCGGGGGCAGTGGGGGAGGGGAAAGCAGGCTCCCCGCTAAGCAGAGAGCCTGATGCAGGGCTCAATCTCAGGACCCTGAGATCATGACCTGAGCCAAAGGCAGAGGCTTTAACCCACTGAGTCACCCAGGCACCCCCCATGATAATTTCTAATATGCTTCTTGGGTTAAAAAATAGAATTCTCCTTTTTTCTAAGAGAAACTAGGACAAAAGAAAAAATAGGGCAGGGATAAACCTAAAGTTCTCTTGTGCTCTGCAAATCCACAGAGTTCAGTAAGGCTTTGGCACAAGAGCTGAGAGCCATCTGATAGTGTAGGATTCTATCAGGTTAGATTGTCGGGTAAGTTTTGAAATCTTTTAAATATGTATACTTATCCCTTCAAAAAAGGTCTTATTTCCTCAAACAGTTATATTAGAATTTGATTAAAAATGAATCAGCCCGAATAAACAGTTTTATGACCAGGAATAAAAAATCAAGTCACACCTGTGCAAAAGAAGACAATAGAGCAACCTTATTCTGTATTTTTACTTTTCACTAAAGAATTTGAGGGGAAATTGAATTAGATTCCCATGGTTGGTATGGAAAATTGGGAGAAATAGCTTTCTACTAATTCTCTCTTTTCTGAGAAATAAAATAATATCCAATAGAGAAGAGTGCACCTAGCAAAACCTTTGTTTTTTCCCCTTATTTGGTGGCCTACTTTCGCTAGCAAGCCTTGGAAAAGTTGAAGTGTAAAAATACAAAAAAATAAAAAAGAAGAAGAAGAAGAAGAAGAGGAGGAGGAGGAGGAGGAGGGGAAAAAGAGAAAGAAGGGAGAGAAAGAGAAAGGGAAGGGGAGGGAAAAAACCCATCTGTCAAGAGCCTGATCTTACTTGCAGTGACTGATGACCTGAATTGTGTGTCATTTATGATTGGAAACAAAGACTCTAAGGCGAAGAAATGAAGAACCCCGAGAATAGAAATGAAGAATAGCAATGAGCACTCAAATGATCCAACAGATAGGATATGATCAGGGAAAAATAACTGGATGGTAGTTGGCGACGAGGTTTACCAATATTGTCATCATCAAAGTCTCTCCATCTATAGGATCAAACATTCAGAGGTGGGGTCTGCACCAAATGTGTGAGAAGGGAAAGGCCACACAATTTAATATGGACTGTGGTCATATTTTAGAGTCAAATGATATATGCTCAAGAGACTGGGGTTTAATCACTAACCAGCTGAATCACTGTGGTGGGTTACACTGGCTTTCAGGGCTAATTTCTTTGAAACATGAAGGGTTTGGTCTGTGTCTGAAAAATGCCCTACATTGGCTGTGTGACTGACCCCGCCTACTGGCAGGATCTAAACTATAGAAGGTACGCATGCTGTAGTTTTTGCATCTCCCAAATTCCTTTTTTCTTTTTCCTTTGGTGACAACCTCTGTGGGACCACCCTTTTTCATCTTCAGGCTGGGAGGCTGAGGTGGGGGATTCTAACCTGCAGCTCCAAGGATAAGCAGAGAGGCTGAGCTCAGCCTACCAATCCATTCCATCTTCTGGACACAGTGATTGGTTTGACCATGGGAATAGGACCTAATCCTTGTGAAAATCGCCCCTGGGGTCTTTGCTGAGAATATGAGGGTAAGAAGGCCTGTTCCTTATGGTACTGCTAACCTGGTAGCAGGTGGCCTGGAACTGGTCATGGCCATCTTATCCACAACATAGAGAATCTCAGCCTAGAATAAAGCCAAGACAGAGGAAAGCAAAGCCAAGTGGTAGGGACAACATCCTGATGGCTTTGTGTACCCCATGCTGCCAGCCTGTCTGAATCTAACTGTGTCCCAGATTCCAAGATATGTGAGCCAAAATCGTCTCTATTTTGTATAACTAGATTGAATTGTGTTTTTTGGTTGTTGTTGTTGTTACCAGCAATCAAAAGATCCTCAAACAATACACCATGTTACTTCTCCATGATTCTACCACCTCCCAAGCTGATTGAACTAGACCGGATGTACCACCCAAAAACAGTCATTATGCAAATTGTTCAACAACCCGAAATTTGTGGCCTGGCTTGAAAAATCTGGTCAGCCAGATTTTTCTGCCAAGGATTTAGCCTTGGAAAATAGACATATGTTATCATTAGGAGGTGGGCATTAGAATATGCTGGATGATTTCAAAGTATGCTGGTTCTAAGCTTACATGATTTTTATAAAAAGTGGTATTTTTAGTTTTCGTTTTGGTTTTGTAAAATGAACTGACTTCTTAAGTTAAGGTGAAATGCTGTACTTTGGAGTTAGAAAATATCTGAATTTGAGTATCTCTATGATAACTTTTAACTTGTTTGACCTTAAGCTTGTTCCTCATGTGTAAAATAGAGATGTCAGTGAATGTCTTCGTTAGGCTTTATTTTAACTTTGGAATGAGATAGCATGGCATGTGCCACCATGAACAGTTGATAAATAGGTCAACTTGATAAGTTTTAGTTTCCACCTGTCATCAACAATCATTATGAAATATTAGTTAAACACAGTACATCAGATCGTATGCTTAAGATTTCACTATTTCTGAATAATCTCAGAAAAATAATCCCCACAAGGAAGGGACCTACTGTCTCATCTCAGCTACTCTAGCATCATGAGGTCTTCTCATTTGTTTTATATTTAACAAAAGAAAAAGACACTTCAGTGCACTGGGAGGCACCTAAGTATAAAGGAAAGGGATCAGGACTAAACATCATGATGTCAGGCGGTAAGCAGGGTGAACCCCCAGTTCCTGAACAAGACCTTTCATGGTGCCTGGTATGGAATGAGCTCTTTGTAAATATTAGCTGATAGAATTCTCCAGTCCTATTCCCTCAGTGTGGAAATGTGGGAAACACAAGATCAGAGAAATAAAAATAACAATAAATAATAAATTAGCTGGCATTTTTTAAGCTTGTCCTGTGTTGCATTTTTTTTTCCTAAAGATTTTATTTATTTTAGAGAGAGAGAGTACGCAAGTGGGGGGAGGGACAGAGGGAGTGGGCAAGAGAGAATCCTCAAGCAGACTCCCTGCTGAGCATAGAGTCTGTCCTGGATCCCAGGATCCTGAGACGCTGACTGGAGCCAAAATCAAGAGTTGGCTACTTAACTGACTAAGCCACCCAGGCGCCCCACCTATGCTGTGTTTAAATATGCATCATAAGAGTACATTTTCCTAATGGTGTGTTATTTTGACTATATAGCAACTTTGTGAGAAAGAGGTGGGTAGCTATCACCATCTTGATTTTCTAAAGATAAAACTCAGACCTAGAGAGTTTATGTGTAGCAAGATAGAAAACCAAATTTGTTTTAATATGGAAACATACTGGTTTAGTTTTTCTCCACACACCTCCTTGCCTCCCATTCTGAGTCCCATTACTGATACTTTGAAAAAAGTGAGCTAATAATTTTTTCTTCAAGGTTTGAAAAACTGAGTTCTTTCTTACCTGCTTTTAGTTGCCACAATTTTGGCTCTGGTTTTAACAGATTATCAAAGTCACTTGATAAGAAGGAACAGAAGGGGGATAGGACCTAGTGTATGGAAAGATAAAAAAGTATGTAGCAAAAGCATCATGGCCCCTGCAGTGATCCTGGTTTCTTGCCTCAGCATGATTGGTGCTTGGCTTGAACAAGGTAGAGGTGAATTAACTTCCCAGGAGCAACCCCCCAACCAATGAAGAAATGGATGTTTGAGGATGAATACTCCAGTTTCCTTGCCTCTTACAGAAATATTTCTGGCAACAGCGCCCTGAATGACTTTTCCTCTCTGCTCCATTTATTCCCTATTCTTTCACAGTGCTTTCTGGAATTATTTCCCAAATATACCATTTGTAACCAGATCTTTGTCTTGGGGGACCCAGAACTAGGAAGAGAGAGAAACACTAGTAGACTGCAGGAGGAACCATAGGAAGGAACAGTCACCATGAGACTGTTAGGTCAAAGACCTCGACCATCGCTTATTGCCTTCCCAGTAAGTAAGAAGCTCCCTTTATCCACTGTCCATGCCTGTTGATTCTTTAGTTAGCACGTGAGCATGATTTCTGTTCCTTATGTAACAAGGTTTCACTGATTGACTGTCTTTCCCTGAGGTTGTGAATCCCTCCTGGTGGGAAGGTGGGATTCCACCTTCAGGGCAGAAGGACTCCTATACCTCCAGAGACTTACTGATCCAGCCTGAGAACTCTCTAGAAATAAGACAGTAATTAGTAAAATACCCATACTGCATATTCAACTTGTCCAAACGCATAAGGATCCAAACTTGTAGTAGGATCCTCTGTCCCTCAAATCCAAAATGCCTCAATTTGGATTCTGGTTCCACTACTTGCTTACAGTGTGACCTTGGGCAGGGTTACTAAACTTTTATATGCTTCCGTTTCCTCATCTGTAAAACTGGAAAATTATAGTACCTGACTCATAAAGTTATTAGGAAGAATAATAAATTATTTTCTTCAAAGCACTTAAAAACAGTACCTGGCACATAGTATAAATGTCGGCTGTCATTATCACCATCCCCATCTTCATCATTATCTTCACTATTCTTGTCATCGTTTTGGTCATGGGAAGGAAAGCTAACGGGGCACCAGAGAAAGCTAAGGCTTCCAAATTCCTAACTTGTAGAGTTCTCTATAACTCAAGGCCTAAATTATCACATAAAACATGTCTGCATACAGGTGGTTGACAGAGAGCCAAAGCTCTTACTGATGACATTAATTTTTTTCTCTCTCCCACAAATGGTGTAGTCTGAACACGATTTTAAACTTCCAGGTGCTTGAACCAAATCTGAAGACTGCTGTTGATCCCTAAACAACATCACCGGAGGCAGGGAGTGAGGATATATCATCTGAAACTGAGGTGAAAGGTTCTGAAAGTCTTACACAGTCCTTAGATTCCACAGAGATGGCCATAGAAATGAAGTGACCTGTGCTTTTTCTAATAAAAGCCACATGATGGTGACAGTAACTGCCACAGTACAGTCTTGGGCCTTGAGGTTTCTCTTCATTTGAGAGCCCGCCCAAAGAGCAGCTCTGCAACAAAAGCAAATCAAAATTGCTTCTCCTGCAAGACTGGAAATATCAAATGCAGAGTGTGGTGCAGCCTTTTAATCCACAGGGTAGCAAAGGAAAGGTCAATTACCTCACTTAGAGGAATGAAAGGCATGTAGTAAAAGTCAAATAGATATGCCATTAGATAATATATTTCAAGCATGAAAATGAGGATTTTCTATTGCCAGGTTATATTTAATGCACTGGTAAACACAAGAGCTTTATGACAGAGAGTAAGATACGAGGCTGACAGCGAATCTGCCCGACAGAGTGCCCTCTGTTCGATGAAGGTGTCTGTGTGGGACCGAGCGGTCACTGTTGATTGGTGTCAGGACCCTGCCAGGAAGCTCGCAGGCTGGCCCCCACAACCAGAGGGACAGAGCCAAGAGGACCAGGTGTCTTTGCGGGGGCTCTAGGGATTTAAGGCTGTCACGACACTCAGCTCTGCCAGACTAGCCTCTCTGTCTCTATCCAGTCTGTCCTTATCTGAAAACTGTCCCTGTGCTTTTCTTCTTCCCCTATATTCTTCTGGTGCTCCTGACATTGGCCTGGCCCCTACCTCTGCCTTCCTGCCTTGATGCCTTTGGGGTAACAGCCTTATTCCCGACTCCTTGGGCTGCGACCCCCCCCCCCAATCCATCCTTCTGTATCTGAGATTCTAATCTCCACATTTAACCCTGTATTGCTATGCCTGCGCCCTGGTTTCTGCATTTGTGGATGATTTGATTCAGAGTGCTTGACCCTGATTGTTTCATTGTGATCACTTTCAGCAACCTTGTTCTCTAGGAAGGGCTCTGGCTCCTAAAGCAGTCACATGGCTATGCCTCTGGATTGAGCTTCTCCCCTGGCTCTGCCCACAGTTTCTCATCTCATCAGGAATATCCTTAAGGGTCACAGGCAATGTGTTGAGACTGGGAGGGCTGGGGGGGTTGTGTTTCTGTTGCTGACACAGGCACTCCCCATGACCTGGCCTTTTGTTTTCACCTGGGGAAGCACCGTGTTTATTAGACAGCACTTAAGAAGCCGTGTGACTTCAGAGATGTTGTTTAATTTCTCTGAGCTCCAGTTGTTCACATTATAAGCATTCAAAATCTCATTTTTCATTAAAAAAAATAAGTACTTACATTAAATGAAGCTATTTAGTAGGAAATGTGTTTTCATATTTATTGAAACTGCAAAACTGTCACTTGGGGTCTCCGTTAGACACATCTGCAGTAGATTACATCTACTGGTGCAAAATCTGGAGAGCACACTGGGTGAGCTTTTCATTCACACACAGTAATGGGTGGACCTACCCACTGTTCTTGGGAAAACCCTGAGCCCGTGAAATTAAGGCAAACGCACACGTTTCAGCTTGGTACAGTGAGGTTTCTGGTTAATGATATCAATCCGGTGCGCTGTTTGCAGATCCAAGCCTCTGAGGAGACGCCTCACTGAATCATAACTCATGCTACCCCATTTCTGATAAGACTCACTTGCCCCTGGGAGACACAGGCATCATTTTGCCCTAACATTTCCTCATAGGAAATTAGGGAAGTATATGGCATAAGAGGAATGTGGTGGTCTGACCTCTTATCCTCTTTGGGGGGAAAATGCTAGGAAGGGGAACAGGACCAAGCTCGGCACAGCCAACGTGGACTGGATTTCGGTGCCACGAGATGACGTTAGGGAGGATTAGACAGACTTGAAGAAACGTACTGTTGAATGGCGCCCTTGTGTTCACAGAGGCTAGGAAGTCGACCACATTCTCTGGGTCGGGGTGGGAATGTACCTTGAAGGAACTGAATATTCTCAGTTCTCCTGGGGCAGGAAATTAGGTGGGCTTTGGAGATAGAAAGGAGGGTTTCCTTCCCTCTCTGTAGCCGGGAGTGGGGAACCTGGATTGTGGGGAGCGGTGGTGGCTGACGATTCCAGCTGGTGGTGAGGGAGATGCTCCTTCCTGCCCAGGCTGCCATAGCACCTCTGAGCGACACCTTCTGGGAGCTGGAAGCTGCTTAAGATGCTTAAGATGGAACATGAGACTCTAATCATCTAATCATCATGAATGACTCTAGTCATTCACTAGCGATGTGAATCCTCAGTGTTCTCTAATCCTTCCAGAAAATGTTGTGAAATTTAACAACCTTGTTTTAAGCAAGAAGGGGTCTGTCATTGAGGAAAACAGGTATGTAGCAAGCACCCGATCAGCCCCTTGTCAGCAGGTGAGGGGGGTCGCAGGGACCCCAGCGCCACACCTATCAGCTTGGGGGACTTTAATCTTCCTCTGGCCAAGCTGCATCTCCTTGCTCTGTCTGCCTCACTGTTATTCTAAATAAGGCTCTGCTGTGAAACTAATGAATAAGTGGGAAAAGAAGAAATATTATTTACTTGAAGAAGAGGTATCACTCAAATAGTTCTGAGCGAACAGAGCTGTGAATAAAAAAAGTAGGGAGAGAATGTGAAGAGTGGGCACTAACATGTGCCTGGGCTGGGGAGCAGCAGGAGAGGTCCAGAGGTTGGGACCAAGAAAGCAAAGGAATTATTCAATAAAATTCATTTATTCAGCCACCAGATTAGAAATCACCTCTCATCACACAAATTGAAATTCAGAGTACGGCATGTCAGAAACTTAGGGAAAAAACAGAATTCAGGGGAGATGTAAATTCCAAAGTTCAGAGTGTCTGCACAGAAAAAAGGTAACATAGCAGAGTAGGTTGGATCATGGGCACTGGGGCAGGGTTTCCTGGTTGGGGTGTTGGCCTTTGCCCTTTTAACTGGTGATGTGATCTTGAACAATCTTCTTATCTTCTCAATGTATCAGCTTCCCCATTTATAAAATGGGCATAATAATAATGTTCTTAGTATATGGACATTGTGATGATTAAATGAATTAATAAAACTAAGTGCTTAGAAGAGTTACTAGCTCAATAGATAGACTTAATACATGTTAACCATTGCTATTACTCTTCCTATTTTCGAGGCAGAGATGAGCTAGGAGCCACTGGTTAATGGCCAAACAAATGCAGAAAAAGAGGAAAAGGAACAAAAAAAGAACGGGACAAATGGGCAACAAATAGCACGATGCTAGGATGCTAGACTTCAACCTAACCACAACAATAATCACGTTTAATCTAAATCCTAACACCCGATTAAGATAGAGACCAAAAAGCAAGAGCAATTATATGCTGCCTACAAAAGGAAAGAAAAAGATATCCTGTTAACACTAATCAAAAGAAAGCTGGAATGGTATGTTAATATCAGAAAAATAATACATGTGAAAGGCTCAGAAGAATGCTGCTACACAGATAGTGCTCACTATTAGTATATCACTTACATAGGTGATCTTACATCATCACTTTAATGAAGGAGGCAATGAATCACAGCAGACTTAGGAGTCAAACATAGGACTCTTTTTTAAAGATTTTATTTATTTGAGAGAGAACAAGAGGGAGAGAAAGCATGCATGAATGGGGGTGGGGAGAGAGGGGCAGAAGGAAAGGGAGAAGCAGACTCCCCACTGAGCAGGGAACCCTACTTGGAGCTTGATCCCAGGACCCCGAGATCATGACCAGAGCCAAAGGCAGACACTTAACTGACTGAGCCACCCCAGGCGTCCCCAAACATAGAGGAGTCTTAAATTCAACTCCTAGCCCTTTATTTAACAGCTGTGAGACTTTAGGTAAGTTAGTTAACTTCTCAGTGCCAGCTTTCCTATCTGTAAAATGGGGATAGCAACAATGCTTATCACACAGGAATGTTATGAACACAGGTGAAATGAGCAGCATGTACTAAAGAATTCTGTCACCCATTTTTTTCCTTAAGTAAAGGCAATAAAGAAATATGGTATTTTGCACACCTGAGATTGTGGACTGAGATTCATCCCTGTGGATTTATCCCTGTTGCACACACTGAGTTCATGTGGTGGAGAGGGAAGGGAAGGGAGGAGAGAGGAGAGACACAGTGAAGACCATTGAAGTAGGAGCATGGAACAAAAAGTAATAAGGAGTTAGAAAAATTCTCCAAGAACCCTGGAAACAATGGGGTTTGGAAATAGAATAAAGGGTTTCCTTCTTTATGTTGGATGGATGTTTCAGCCATTTTTATTTAAAGATCTTAGGATAGGGTAACCCTAGTAGGAACTAGGGGATATCTACCTGGCTCATATATTAAGAATATGTTTATTATTTTATAATTTATATTTATGCATATACTAATAGATGTATAAATATATAACATATTTATAATTTATTATAGTTACAAACTTGCCTGTATTACAAGAGAAAAAAAATGTCATTCAATAACATTGACATTCCTGGCTTGACTGTGAGTCAACAGGGGTCTATATGCACAATGATATTCTATGGTTTAAAAATCACAGAGGTCGGGGTGCATGGGTGGCTCAGTGGGTTAAGCCTCTGCCTTCAGCTCAGGTCACGATCTCAGGGTCCTGGGATGGAGCCCCGCATGGGGCTCTCCGCTCAGCAGGGAGCTTGCTTCCTCCTCTCTCTGCCTACCTCTCTGCCGACTTGTGATCTCTCTCTCCGTCAAATAAATAAAATCTTTAAAAAAATAAAAATAAAAAAATAAAAATCACAGAGGAAAACATTTTCCTGAGGGTAAATCTGATCACGGTAGCAAATGAAGGTTGTTAGGCCATAACAATAATGATTCGCTCAACGACTATTTGCTGTGTGTCTGATATGAGCTAGGCTTACTGGTGTTCAGTATTTAGAAGATTCAGTACCCTTCTCCAAGGAATTTCAAATCTGTATGTTTCGACTTCTTATCTCCATTTTTTAGGGTCCTGTATAAATAAAAATCAATTTTGGGCAACTATTAAGATCTACACTTCCTGCTTTTGGCAGGAACATGTTTAAAATGCCCTAGTGCCCATTCAAGATGCAGCTCCTTTTCCAATTTTATCTGTAGGACAGTAGTGATTTATCATATAGCTTAATGTCATTAAACATTTATTAAGCACCCATAGTGTGCAGGACACACAGAAAACAGATAAAAGACATTGTTCCTGCTTAGCAGTTCTTTGTAAAAAGAAGACTAATGAATACATGCTTATTCAATAGATCAAGCAAGCAATATACATTTTAAGAAATTTATAAATATTTAATCAAGATGTTGTACAGTAACTCTGACAAAGAATTCTAGGCTTCTTGGATTACAAGACTGAATTCTTGATAACTAAAATTCTAAGGTCTACAGCTTTTGTGGACAAAATGAATTGAAAATGTCTTGAAATGGCTATGTCATAATCATTCCATGTAATTTCCCCTAATTTCTCAGAAAAAAATTAAAAATTAGAAAACATCTTAAATCCCCAGCAGACAAGATGAATTAATTCTGCATCATTTCAATCTAGATACAAAGTGTGGAAGATTTCATATTATCCCGATAGCTTATATGTTAATAACTTGGAAAAGATTTGAAGTCTGATTTTATCCTTTCATTTTGAGTGTCTTTAAATATAAACACACACACACACACACACACACACGCACGCACGTGCGCACACACATACACACACAGCTTAATAGGAGCTTTTGCCTACATATCTGTTCCCCTGGATTGTTGGCATTTTGTGACCCACTGGAATATCATCCTTGACTCTACACCTTTTTGTTCTGAAGTTAATTTTAGCTAAGAATTTCCGGGTCCCTGGAGAGAATGTGTCACAACAAACTTAACTTTGAGACAGATTTTTGGGTCTATATTTAATTAAAAGTGCCCCTACATCTGTTCAGTAGCCATCCTATAAAAGTTCTTCTGAGATGTGAGTGATGACCCACAACTTCCGATCTATATTTGTAGGTAGTATTCTGTAACAGCACTTGCCAGCTGGTATCCTGCACTTTTCTCCCTACTGTGCCACTGAAAGGGAACAATGCGTTGTGTGGGAGATCTAAAATTGTGGAGATGAAATTATCATCTGAGTGGACATGGTTACAATACCGTTCAAAAAGCTTACTTAACTCTCAGCTAGGTTTTTATTCCCCACCGGCCCCCGGCCTCCCCAACACTCACAGAGCTACCCAGGTGAGTTGTTACACATTTATGTCAACTACTATTGTTGCTGGGAACAGACATGGGTAGCAGAATCTTTATCTGTCATCAAATCACTGAAGAGGCAAAGTCGAGAAGGTACTTTGACACAGTGGGGAATATAGTACATTTATGAACTGAAAGCAAATTGAGTTTCTGTTGAATTGTTTACTGCTGCTGGAGAAATAGGAGAGGTTAATTTCATACTGTTTAATATAGCTTTGAAAGAATGTAAAATAAAATAATGCTTGAGCATAACAGTGGTATGCTTAAAATCTGCCCTCCCCCAAGCAAAACAAACTCAATGTAGTTTTAGACCTTTAAAATACATTTTAAATTCTTATGAATTCAGATCCTGAGGGATTATGTTAAGTAGTTCTTACAAATCATATCTTATGCCAAGTGGCATATAGAAAAAATATGCAAAAATATGATTATGTTTCATTGAAGATTCTGTCTATTCTGTATTATGGTTGAATTTGAATTTTTTTATTTATAGACATCATTACATCACATATGGTAAGTGATGGTAAAATATGCATATATAAAATTTTATTGGTTTACCTATATGCAAATAAGTAAATATATTCATTCATGTGTATAATTTTTTATTATAGTTTAACTTTTCAAAAATGGGGCTAAAATCCACTTGTTTCTTATGGGCTCTGGAGTGCCAAGAAGGATTAATATGTAGCATCAGTAGTTCATTTACAACACTGGTGGCCCTTTGGCTGTCTTTTATTGGTATGGATCATCAATTTTTTTTTTTTT
>CM053606.1:78655517-78751096 GCA_028646535.1 Procyon lotor | reverse complement strand
AAAAATGTGATGTGAGCTGCAGATGCAAACCACATATATAGTTTAAAATTTTCCAACTAGCCACATTCAAAAAAGTAAAAAGAAACAGGTAAAAATCTATTTCAATTATACATTTAATCCAGTAATATTCAAAACATGATTGTTTCAATATTTTTTACAAATACTAATCAAAATGAAAGTCTAACTGTGCATTGTGTACAATTTTTTTTTTTTTTTTGCTTCCCACCAGTAATGTAGGTGCTATCTTGGGGAAAATACTTTTTTAAATAATGAGGCATATGGGGGACATAAAGTAGAGAGATTATTAGGTGTGTATTGGACAGATCTGGATTGGGACTCCAGGTTCTGTATTTGACAATATAATTGACCTTAGGTAGGAATTTAGTAATCTGAGCCACTCTTACTTATAAAAGGAGAATAATAATACTTGATTCAGATTGGATAAACAACAAGCATTCAAAGTACTTAGAACATTGCCCAGCACATAACAATTTCTCAATAAATGCTAGGAATAAGATGATGGTGTTGCTTTCTTGATTGGGAACCAAGGGCTGTAGTTGTGGCCACCCCTCTCAGAGTTTCACTTGAGAATACTGGACACATTGTAAATGGTTGTAGAAGCCCCATGTGAAGTAATATGTAAAACTCATCTCATTGCTAGAAAATATCTGAACAAAATAATCCAAGTGAAACAACAACAGTGAGAAACCTTTATTAGGAAGGTCTTCACTGAAGTGTTACTTACGAAAAACAAATGGAAAAAGGTCAGAAGTTTAATAATGAGTGAATAGCTTAATAAAACTATGGTTCTCTCCTATAAGGGAATATTATGCTGTATATTATTATGCAGTTGACATGATAATCATGAATATTATGTAAAATTACTGAAGTGATTATGCCAAATATAAACGAAAATCCAGAATACAAAATGGTAAGTGCATTTTGATAATGACTATATAAAATAATAGAGATGTGGGAAAGGTTTAGAAGGTAATTTGCAAAAATAAGGATCATTCTGTTAGAGTGAAGTGACTTAAACCACTATTTACTATCATATCACATTTTCAATAAAAGAAGTATAAACAGTGTATTACATAAATACTCATGCATTCTTATTATTTGGCCAAACACAAAGATTTACTTAGCATCTATTCTGTGTTCTTCCCTTCACTGGTTACGGGGGGGGGGCAATCCATAAACAAACAAACAAACAAACAAATAAATAAATAAAAGGGACAGTTCTCTGTGGAATAACACAGTCAAAACAAAAATGAAAAATATAAGATAGACATGTTATGGTGTCTTACTTGGCTTATTAATAAAAGCATTGTATATAATATCTCAGGATATATCTATATATGGATATAAAACAATTAAGTACTAAACTGAATTGAGTTCAAGTAAGAAGGAAGATGCTGATCAATGCAGGATGGTGTCTCCTGATGGAGGTTAGCTTCTGAAGTTTAAAGGATAGGTAATCTCTGTATAAATGGAAAGACAGGACCCACATTCCAAGGGGGGAAAAGTGAATAAAAGCATCATGTGAATGGAATTAATCAGAAAATAGACAGTTGATATTAGCAAGTTTCTTTTTTTGACAGGGGAAGGATAGTGGGATAATTATTCATGCTCCTTAGCTAACATTTATTAAGTGCAAACTATGGTTCAGATAAGGAGCCATCAAATTAGGTAGGATATTGACAGTAGATTATGTTGTAGATTAAATCATGTGTCCTGTGTATTCTCAATGATGATCAAGTTGGATCAAATAGCCCTCAATAGCTTTCCTGATTGAGAGATTCTGTGATGAGACACCCCAGGCAGGTTTCTGAAGCAAAGACTATGCAATGCTATACTCTCCTCATAGGATTATGTCAGGATGCTGCTCTATTCCTTCTATACTTGAAATGGAGCTCTTTTCCTTTGTGTCCTCCAGAAAACCATCTGAAATACAAGCCCTGCCTTCACTCTGTCAAATACTGACGAAATTCATATGAGAATACGCTTTATTTTGAGAAGCATAGACTAATTTATATTTACAAAATAAAGAAAAAAATCAACTTTCATTCTTTGAGCAATTTTTGAAAAGAAGAAGCAAAACGATGGAACAGTGACACTTAATTTGGCAAGATACACAGAAGGCTCAGGAATACCTGGAGCCAACCTCCTGTCTGCCCAGAGAAAGAGCAGAAGAAATGCCAAGACACAGAAGGAAGGGAGGAGAGTGAGGCACTAAGATAAAACTCATGCCTTTATTCAGAAAGGTCTCTTGAGCGCCTCCTCGAGTAATGAGCCACAATAAACATAGATTGTTTAAAAAGGTAGAGACACTAAAAAAAGAAGACTCTACATGGAGATCCTGAAATCTTCATCTGCCCCTATTCTATTTTTGCTTGAAATGAAAGTAGCATCATTTGCCTGGTGCTTGACAGTTTACAAAGTGTTTTAACGTATATCCCCTGTTTAAGCTTCATGGTGACTCTGGGATTTTATAGATGACATAAGAATGTCAGAGCCTGACGGATGTGCCCACCCCTCTCCTTCCACAAGCAGCAGAGACAGAGAGCACATCTGGTTCCTTGAACTCCAACGTTCTTTCCATGGCACCACATCACGCGCCTGCTGGCTTTGGCTTCATGTGGGCTGGGATACGGTACAGACAAATTTTTTTCTACTTAGATCCTGTTGCCCTACCACGGGAGCTAAAATGAGGATTAACTAACGAACATTCAGTCTTTGGTAATGAAAGTAGTAGAATCACATGGCACTGACCACGTCCAGCCAAGGGTGTTAGGCAGTCACATGTACCTAACAACCACACAGTAGACATCGAATGGTGGCATTCCGGGGGGAACAGAAGGCCTCTTGTCCCTAACTCTCCTATTTGGCCTGCTACTGCATCTAGAATTTCCACCATTCAGGTTATTCTTTTGGGTAAGATATAAACACCCCTTTTAAAAAGCAGTTATGTTATTGGATGGAAATATGGCACGCAGATCTGGGGAACTTTATCAGAGAAAAGGTTCAAAGGACAGTGGATAGAGGTCAGAGTAATTCTGACGGATGGGTTTTGAGGGGGGTGGATTCTTTGTGGGGTACCCAAGAAATTCCTGCTGGTTGTACAAGAGCACTGCCTGTGTGAGGGGTGGATGCGAGATGACTCTTTCTGCAACTTTGTTCAGGCCTTTCCCTGCCCCTGTCCTTGTCTCTGTCATATTTACACCGGCCTGTTCTTGCTCTGTGTTCCATAGACCCTGACAGTCACATTCTAAGATTCTACAAAATATGGTAAGAGAAACCGTGATGCTAATTTGATGCAACTCCACAATTATGAAGTGATCCTCAGAACCGAAATAGAAAACACTGCCTTTTATTGGGTTATTGCAGTAGGATGCAGACTGGGTTTATTATTTCTTCCATACAGAAATCATTTCCCAAGCATCAAAAATGATATCAGCTTTTAGCAGAATAAGGAATGCTGGCAGTGATTAAAAGATTTGTTTTCTCAAACTCATTTCAAAGACCTTTTACCTTTTTTTTTTTTCCTGCAGCTGTGAACTTTTGCATTGCAGTCTGCTTTTCTTTAAATCAAGGTAATTAATAAAGGAGTTAAAGGAGTAACATAAGAGTTCCTTTAGAAGCAGACTTATGTGTGATAGTTATTGATCCATAACAAAACTAAGGTTCTCGGAATGCCTGGGTGGCTCAGTTAAGTATCTGCCTTCGGCTTAGGTCATGATCCCAGGGTCCTGGGATCAAGTCCTGCATCAGGCTCCTTGCTCAGCAGGGAGCCTGCTTCTCCCTCCGCCTGCTACTCCCCCAGCTTGTGCTCTCTCTCTCTCTCTCTCTGTGACAAATAAATAAATAAAATCTTAAAAAAGAATGAAGGTTCTTAATTTGTTTTTTAGTAATAGTAGGAAGAAAAATGCAACAAATATATTTTGGAGACATAGCAGAAAATACTCAGTAACTGGTGAATGGAAATGATCTTTACACTGCAAACAGAGTTTAGCACAGGACTTTGCACATAGTAGGCACTCAATAAATGTTTCCTAACATACGGTAATTAGCTAAGCAGTTTAAGAATATAGATAAAACCAGGAGCATTATTTAATTTTGCAAATATTTTAGGAATTTAAAGTAAGTTGAAATATTATGTACCACTTATGAATACAAATTATCAATTACCATATAAATTAAATTACTTGATTTCCTTGCTAAAAATCTTCCAGTGGCTTCCCCTTGTCTTGAAGTAGCTTCTAAGACCTAAGCAATCTGGCACTCGCTTAAGTGCTTCACCTCAGGATATATCAGTTTCCGCCTCCAGTGCTCCACACTGGTCTCCTTCTTGTTTCTCTTCAGCTTCTTTACACTTGCTGGTCCTCCTTTTGGAAAGTTCTTCCCCCAATCTTTACAAGGCTAGCTCCTTCACATCATTTAACTCTTGCTCTGACGTCCCGCCCTCAGAGAAGCCTTCTTAGACCATTCCTAAAATGGCTGTCTTCTCATTCTCTTTCCCTGAACCACTGTTTTTTCCTTCATGGTATGTATCACTGCCTGAAATGATAATATCTTTTGCTTTGCTTGTGTCAAGTTCAGTACCTGGCATGTAATAAGTACCCAGTAAACATTCCTCCCCAAAAGTCAATGCAATCTACTGGATGGTGTTAGACCAAGGGGTCACAACTCAACTGCTTTCAGCTATCAGGCAGGTAAACCCAGTATAAAACAACAGAGTGTGGCGGGAGATACGACTGCCTAGAAAGTTGTAGGCTCTCCAAAAGGGTACTCAAATTAAAAGAATAACTAAAACACTGTGTTAACCAAATAAAATACATCTGAGGACCAGATTGGGCCTGACCTCTTGGATATTACATAATATATGAATTTGTAGACAGCAACAATCACCTAAAGGTAGTTGGTTTTGGAGAAAAATATTGTTTCCAATAAATATTTATTCCCATTTCTCTTCCTCCCTTTCTTCAGTCTTCTCTACCTTGGCATTTTTTTAAATTATGATCTGAAGGCAAATTAGAACAATTTATGTTTTCAATTCTTGACTGTTCAGCAACCTAATGATATAAGCAGTGACTACAAATGAAAATATCTCTAGGTTTTCTTTTCTTTCTTTTTTTTTAGAGATTTATTTGTTTAAGAGAGATAGGGAGAGAGAGAGCATCTGCATGGGGGGGGGGTGGAGAGTGAGAAGGAGAGAGAGAATCCTTAAGCAGTTTTCTCGGTGTTGAAGGCTGAGCCTGACACAGAACTTGATCCCAGGACCCTGAGATGACCTGAGATGAAATCAAGAGTCAGCAACCTGACCAACTGAGCCACCCAGGTGCCCCAATATCTCTAGGTTTTCTAATAACAGAAACAGGAAGCTCCAAACTCAAGGACACAGAGCCAGTTATAAAAATGAGAAGGGAGGGGCCTTGTCAAAGACAGGAAAATAGAAAATGTCACCTCTAACTTCTAGTACCTACTCTCTGATCAGCAGAGAAGGGTAATTCCCAGAGGAATGATCATCTTAGAAAAGTATGAGTCAGGCTAATGAGGCTATAAAGCCTTTATTTGATGCCTGGACCTGTCCACTCTGTATTCGTGGAATCTAAGATTGATTTTAGAGGGTGCTCGGATTTCCTGATGTCTTAACTGGTCTGTGATAGGGTTCAGATTGAGTCAATCAATCTGTTATCATCTGCTGTTCATATTTCTCTGCAATCAATGTCCATGCTGCATTGCTTCAGGCTGTGATTCACAATCATAAACTTCGGTTTATATTTATCAACCTCAGTTGTGAGAAAAAGTGGGCAGGCAGGGTGTAATTGCATTGTCATGAGCTTCTAGAAGACAGACACGGAAGATCACAGCAGAGACCAAAGAAGTCAGGCACACTCTGCCCATTAGCTCTGTTTGCCTGTCCACATCTCTATTCCCCACCAGCACTGAGGGAGCTGCAATTTCCTGTGGTTTTAGTTGCCTCGTTCAGGTTTCTACCACATGGGAAGAGTATTCTATGATAGAGATGTCTACATTTTCTATGGTACTTTATGATTTTTTTGCAAGACAATGATCAGCCTTGTGGTAGTCTGCCATCATTTAGATTTATTTATGGTGGGGCTGTCAAGCTTAGAATTAACAGGGAAAGCCTAGCAAAAATGAATCTGTCAGTTCAAGGCACAGACCTCAATCCTTTAATCACAGCTAAACTCTTTTACTTCTGGGGCACCAAAGCTGTCCTCACAGCAGGGTGTGATGGCGAGTTTATAATGTCTAAAGGGCAGAAATATGCTCAAATTTCAGTTTAAATTGCGTGTTTTCAAGCAACCTCAGCTTGGGGGTATTGTGAAACTCTCTGCCCTTTTTCCCTGGGATGATTTGATTACCATCTCAAGGTGCTCTTTAGAATTCATTACTTTCAAAACAGATATTCTAATATCATAGGATATTATTTTGAAAAAGATGATCAAATTTTCAGTGGGCTAGAACAACACTAGGGATAGAGCAGATGTGCTGGAGATAAAGAAAAATGTGACTGTTGACAGATTCAGCCAGAACAAAAGGACAGAAAGCTTCCACTAGTGACCAAACCTATGTGCAAGCAGCCACTTGCTGTTGATTAATTCTAGCTTCTTCAAAGAGGGAATCACAGACGCCAAGAAAAACAAATTACATACTATCTCTTCACACCCATCTATTTTCCAATGCTCAACTCTGGAGGACCATCTTTACCAAGAAGGCTTGATAAACTCAACTTTAAAAATAACTCAAATTGAAGTGCTCCCTTAGTCAAGAGGGCATTATTTTCTGCCATTTACTTTTCCCCCTTAAAGACAGAAAACCCATATTTTGATGTTTGCTTTCAGATTTTGCATATTATTGTACCTAAAATCTCTACTACATTCTTAGGATGTATAAATATGTTCTCACAGTGTTTAAAATGGAGTTCATAAGAATAGTTCATTTAAAAGTCAATAATCTCAAAATCTTAATGCTATATTTCAATGAAATAATCCATCCTTTAAGAGTAGTCAAAAATTTAAAAGACGTAATTTGACCTACATAGTGGAGTAGGATATAATATTGTAGATTCTACTGTTAGAGTTTCTAAATGTTCCTTAGATGTATGAAATAAAGCATAGCTTCAATATTCTAACAAAAAGACTTCATCTATATTTCAAATGTTTCTGATCAATATTTTCCTTCATTTCATATTAACTCACCATTATAACCACATATAATTGAAAAGCTTAAGACCAGATACCTTGTTGTAAATAATTTACAGTTGTCACTGTGAAAAACAACCTGTTAAATACCACTGACAAAAGCATTATGTTTATCTTTTTATGTCAAAAAATACATCTTTTTCCCAGTTTCTCTACTTTTCTCTTAGCTCTTAAAACCAGCCCATCCTCTTTCTTTCAATGTTAACTTTGTGATCCAGAATTTCTGGTCATTTCTCAACTATTTCTATTAAACCAATTAAGTAAAGAATGAAATCATTTCAAGTTTTTAAGAAACTGTGAAATGTCTGTAAAAGAAATGAAGTAGTTAAAATTTAACCTTGGCTAAGGTTATACATCTGTGTGAAGATTCTGGGGCCCAAGAGTTTGGCAAATAGATATTAAGACAAAGCTATCCAAAACATGTTATAATCTTGAATCATTTTCTACCACTGTGCAAAACAGTATGGAGTTTCCTCAAAAAATTAAAATAGAGCTATCCCATATGAATTGGTATTTCCAGTATGATCCAGAGGAAATGAAAACACTAACTTGAAAAGATATATGCATTCCTATGTTCACTGAAGCACTACTTACAATAGCCAAGATATGGAAAAACCCTAAGTATCTACCAATAAATAAGAAGATAAGGAAAATGTGGTATATACATGTGTACCATATATATACATAGGTATGTGGAATAGATATATTCCACACGTTGGAATTGTACTTGCATTTTAGTCAAAGAAACAGCCCAAAATATTTATGAAGAATTTTGTTTCTTCTATTATGACAGTCTAGAACATACAATAGTCTGAAACCTTCTTACAACACAAGATCTAAAAATACTTTGATACATATTTATAAAATGTATGAGTATAGAAAATACACTGAAGTCAGGAGTGAACCAAAACCAAAACACCAAACACAAACCACCAAGGAATCAAATGAATACTAAAGTCACTGGATTATTAGATTTCTATGGCTTAGAGCTTGAGAGAGGTGGTGATGGTACTGGGACAAAATTTTGAGCCCAGTGGATCAAAGACTACCTTAAATAAGGATGGAATCCAGGAAGGATTAGAGTCTTGCAGGAAAGGGTAAATTAATGTGTGCATATATATGCAATGGAATTTTATTTATCCATAAAAAATGGGAAATCTTGCCATTTGCGACAACATGGATGGAATTACAGGCCATTATGCTAAGTGAGATAAGTCAGACAGAGAAAGACAAATAATGACCTCATTTATATGTGGAATCTAAATAAAACCAAAAAACAAAAACCCAAGCAAACAACAGATGCCAAGCTCACAGATACAGAGAACACATTGATGGTTGTCCGAGGCAGGGGTGGGAGATGGGTGAAATAGGAGAATAAAGTCAAAAGGTACAAATTTTCAGTTATAAAAGAAATAAGTCATGGGGTGAAATGTACAGCCTAGTGACTATAGTTAATAAAACTGCATACATGAAAGTTGCTAAAAGAGCAGATCTTAAAAATTCTCGCCACAAGAAAAAAAAAATCTGTGACTATGTTTGGAGATAGATGTTAACTAGATTTATTATGGTGATTACTTTGAAATAAATACAAATATCAAACCATGATGTTGTACACCTGAAACCAATGTAATGTATGTCAGCTATAGCTCAATAACAAAAATATATAAATACATTTAAAAAACTAAAAATAAATAAATCCATCCAAAAAAAAAAATTAGAGATTGATTCTGAGCCAAATTGAAACAGTCAGCTTTTGAAAGGAATTCTTACAAGTATCGATGGGAAATGGAATGAGTCAGTTCTAGCAAGGCTGACTTATCTATTTTAGGGCACTCTAGTACACTAGCTTTTGGGGCTCTGTGGCATAGTCTGTGAAGTGCTTAAGTAATAATGCCTATTGATGTGAGAATAAACACTTTCAATTATATTGAGACTATGATATTTCTTCATCTAATTCATACTTTAATTTCTTGATGAATAATGGATTATGTCAGCTTGTTTTGTCTTATTTTTAATTAAAAATGAAATTTAATATTAATAAGTGTCATTTAATGTCTACATAATATACTGTATATTTTGTACTTTATTTACTATATTATATTAATAGATTTATTAACTTCCTAATATTGAAAGATCTGACATGTCAGACTCTATTAGTGTGACCAAATCACCTCCTATTGGCCTCGAGAAGAGGAACAACATAATAAATATGGTGTAGAAGGTCTTAGAACATTTGTCTTTTCCTATTACTTCATTTCCTGCTGCATTTAGCACTGCTGAGTAATTTTTACTATACTGGTTATTTTGAAATAATTATCTTTGAGTTGATATGGGATTATTCTCTAAATAAAACTCCTTATAAGTGAGAAAAAATTTGGAATAAGCAGATCACATACAAAATAAGTATGTTTGATAGCCTTAAGAAATAAAGAGAAAATTGTAAACACAAGTTGGGAACAAGAGACTATCAAAAGTGTTTGGTAGGTTGAAAAAAAAAACACTAAACACAATTTTATAAATAAAGGTAATCTCATGAGATAAATTTAATGAGAGTTTTATCTAGAGAGAAATCCAATATATGACGGAAGTAGCATTGCATATCCAAAGGAAAGGATGATTATATTAATTATACATTAATTCTTCTAAGAATTCCACAAGGCCAGTTATTATTCCTGTTTTACTGATGTGGAAAATAGAGCTCAGAGAGGTAAGGCATCTGTCCACATTACAGGGAGAACAAATGATGGGGAAATGGATTTGAACCCAGTCTGTCCAACTCCAAAGATGACCTTAAATAATACAAGTGATGTGATCCTCTGGAAGTCTGCTTTTCGTGCTTGCTCTGTCTGGTTCTTTTTTACTTCCCTCTGCCTTCTGTCCCTAGCATGATGCAGCTACTGTATCAGAATGCCCTACTTCCTAGAGCAGTGCACTCCTAAAGAAAGGAAACTTAAGGAAACTTCCCCCCGCCCCCCCCAAGGCAGTAAAAAGAGATGATGGCAGGAATGGGGGACTAAGACAGGACTGCAGTTTTTGAATTCCTACTATGTGTAGGTTCTTTAGATATGCAAATTCAAGTTAAGAAAGTCCTGGCTGTTATGGGGCAAGATTAAAGACATAGTTAAGCAATTTTGAAAGAATGTGTTAAATAAAGATTGCCTTGCAATAACTTCCAAATGCTATTCTGGTCCCCTAAGCCTGATCAAAGCTTCTTTTTAAACCAGGCACTGAACATTTTATCTTGGATATAAATTTTTCACTTGTTTTGACATCTCTGAAGATTTTTTTAAAACTTGCCAAAAAAAAAAAAATCTAAATCTATAACATATTTGTGAGTGCACCTTGAGGGAAATGTATTCTGTATCCAGAACAGCCATCCAACCCAGGTAGTCAAGCTGTTAGCCAAGGCTGTGTCAGTGCTGCTGCCTGGGACAGAATTTCAGGGTAAACTCTCACTCAACAGCTGAGCTGCTCTCAAATGACTTGTCATTTTCTCAGCTGATAATCCCCAAAGGTGCCCAAATGGCTTCCTCAAGCCCTCTCTTGCCCCTGGTCAGCCACCTGTACTAAATTCATACTTGGAGCCCAAGAAATGCAGTTCCGTCACAGAGCTGGTGTGTCCGGGGAGCCGTCTTCTCCCAGAGCTGTGTTACTGATGGAGAAGACTTGCCATCACCTCGGGTTGGCCGCAGTGCAGCACTTCTCAGTTTGAGACCTCTCTTCTTTTCGAAGCTATGGAAACTGCACTTCCTGGACTAGTGAGACTGGGACACACCAGCCACACAGATGGGGAGACTCCAGACCTCGGAACCAACGCCGGGTTTCTCAGGTGTGCTTCTTTTGTTTGTTCCTGCTTGCTACATCTTCCTGACATCTTGGGGCTAAGCAGCCCCACGAAACCCCTTCTCAGAAAACAAATGATGAGCAAATTACAAATGCATGCCAGGTGAACTAATGAACAGCCTCAGTTCTAAGAGGACTGACTATACATACCCTCAGTCTGGAAATGGGAGTAGGGTATCGCTCTCCATGTCCGACACATGATCTAAAAATGAAGAGCTTTCAATTCAGAAAGTTTTTGAAAGAAAAAGAAAGAACAGTGCAAATCTAGGGCAGGCAGTGCACTTCTATGGGGACTGGCTGAGGGGAAAGGGTCTCAGAGGTACTTAAAAGGCTGCATTCAGACTGTTGGCTATGAGGATGGTTATCAGTCTGCAGGTGGGTTTTCTAGAACAATGGTTCTGGGCTGAAGGGCTGCCATCATGAATAATATGAAATGCCATCTGACATTCTCATCCCAGAAAAATGCCATTTCAAAGGATAAAGCCAATGTAACTCGATTCCCCTGGTTGCTGTGTTCCTGACTTCTATGCCTCAGCGGCTCACACCTGTCCAGTGACCTGCTGGGCTTGCTGCCTTCCGGCAGGAACCATACAGAACTTCGAAAATCACCCTCTGAGCTCTTTGGGCTCACACAAAGAACAAGAAGGGTTGGTTATTCTGAATATTACATAACAAGAAGTAGTTCTTGCTTATAACCTATTTGAAAATGTTAGCTCCCCTCTATTTTAATAACTAATTCTGGCATCAAGCAGAATGGAGATCAGATACCTGATACTGTTCACATTTTCCGTATAGCTTCTGAACACTGAAATTTAATTCCCAGATAAATAAAGGAGACTAAATCAAACATTTGGAGGGATTTTCATGATCAAATCTACAACATAACGCGATCCCTACCTTTCTGTTGGAATTATTGAGTCTTCTCCTTCTTGGGAAAAAAAAAATGTTAGAAGAGACATCTTGGAGCTACTCTATGAACATACGTGCTTTTCCTGATCGTAAAACAAAATGTATTGTTTTGATCTGTTTTAAGTAGAATCTTATTCACTAACCAAATTTTCCTGCTATTTAAAAGCAGAGTATCACATTTTAAAGGACCCAGCCAGGTTTTAAAATTATCCCAATTATGGAGGATAAAGAAATGCCTGCCTTCACCTAACTAGATGACCTGAACCTCATGACCCAGAGGAGTGTTCAGAACAGAAGTAAGGTAAGTGTCTTGGAGTTGAGAACATCACCAGTATAAAAAAGTATTAAGAGAGGGCTATGAAATTCTGCTTTGCATCGCTGAGATATCTTTGGGCCCAAGGAGAGGGCCCAAACCTCAAAAATACAACAGAGTGACAGGTTTGCTGACAAACACCTCATTGAGTGAATTTGAAAAAAAATTAAAGCACCAACAGATGGAATGTGTCTGAATGCCCTCCCTGCTGGTGTGTGTGTCACTGAAAATCAGCAGAGTGAACCGGGGAGGCCCCACAGGATTGTGCCAAGAAGGAAAGCAGCAATGACCCAAATACACTTCCCTATACAAAAGACTCAAGGTTGATGAATGCCATGTCTCTGTAGCCGGCTTTTGTTGGCTCTTCGTATTTCCCTGGATGCCCTTTGCTCTTCTTAAAAAAAACCCTCAGAAAATCAGAGTATAATTTTGGATCAAAGAAACTTTCCGTTTATATTTCCATATAAAAAACTTTGGTAAATATCATCTGTAGTTTTAAAGAATCAATCCTCCTGTTCCCTGTAATTAAGTGGGAAAATGAATTAGTGAATGTTTCCAAACATAAACATTAAAAACAATAAATATGCCTCCATGGTGAAGTTTCCCTTTTGGAGGGGAAGAAGTAACAAAACCTAAATTAAATTAAAGTGGTGTTCTGGGAACCAAAGTGATACAACAGCTCAATAAACTAATGTAATTAGACAACCTAAGACTTTTTCTTTTCTAGGCTCCATATCTAAAGCATGGGCTTTGTAAAGGCTCAGGATCATTGTCAGAATCCACTTCAACATTCGAGCTTCTCAAATTCCCAGCCAGCACACTTTGCCTTTAAGGCATTGCCTGTCTGATTATCCTGCCAGTCTCCCCATCTCCTAATGGTTTTGTGTCACTTTCAAGTGCAGCAGCCCCCTCTGGAAACTGACAAGTGTTCATTTTGAAATGGAGTCATCAAATGCATGCAGCCTTCAGGAGGCTCCTCTTTTCATGAGAACAAACAAAGGGAAATGTTTTTAGTACAAAATCCCTTTTTAACAAATAAAAAGCTTGTATTGCACTGCAGGGCTGCCCACCTCCACAAAGCCCTGGCTCTTTTTGGTGGCCCTCAGAAGCAAGCTTTTCATTGTATAATTCATCCAGGGATAGAGCATCTGCTGGGCTAATGAGCTCTCCTGCAGCCTCTTCTCCCACAGGCGAATCCCCAAAAGCACAGTCTTAAATCAGATACTCTAAAAGCCAAAAAAGAGAGGAGTGGGGGGGAAGGAAGGAAAAAAAAAAGTAGGGTAGAGACAGCCAAGTTAGCAGTAGGCCAATAATCATACCTTGCATCTGGCTTTAGGGAAGTTGTGTACCTGAAGATTTTCATCCACACAGTTCATTTCTAAGCTTGTTCTTTCATGGCCGAAGTTCTATTTTGAGTTGTATCATTTGAGCACACCTCCAATGGATATTAATGTAATAGATCATCATGGCAGCTGGCTCTTAAATATACCCATAGCAACCTTGACCAGGAACTGATTAGAAAGGGCAGGATTAAGGAGCATTCCTTTTTTTTTTTTTGCCAGAAAGTGGCGCTCGACATTGGAAAGCTGATGGCTCTGATTCCTATCCTATTACTAATTTTTCCATGTTTTACAGTGTCACCGGTGAGTCCGGCAGACATTATTAGGAAGCTATGTGACAGCATCTAATAAAGTATGTTGGTAGAGAAATCATGGCTCCCTTTTGCACTGATGATCTTTTGGAGAAATACAGTATTGTGGATTATGGGAGGTGGAGGCTGCAAACACTGATGATACCCATGGTAATTCATCATCAGCCGGCAACTTGCCAGTGATCTACAGCTATAAAGGAACAGCTTCCAGGAGGGACAGGGATGGAGAGTCTGAATCGTGTTAGCAAAGATGTGCTAGAGAGGATCGTCTGATTATTTACTGGTTGTTCTAAATCCCTAAACACATTTTTAGGACACTGTAGGTCTCCATGCAGTGGGAAGCCTCTGTTGGATATCCTACCTTTAGAGGTGTCCGATGGGGTTGCATGAAAACAGCATGGACTGTGTTATGAGTGCTTTAGTGATGAATTTGCAGAATTCAAAAGGCCAGAGGAGCATTCGGTATGTTGGGGTTAACGGAGGCAGCTCATTTTAGAAATTTGGTATTTGAGTTTTTCAACATCATCCAAAGTAGGTTCGCCACATTCTTTTTAACAAACTCTCCAGCACAGAGCAGATGGTTCCTCTATTAACAACCATTTGCATTGAACATATTGCAATGATTTATGTACCACATGCCATTGAGCAAAGCAAAAACATTCAGTAGCGACTAATTAGTTGAGTGTAAAGACACATATCTCAATGTACAGAGCCCTCCTCTGCCTGTGTTTTCCATTTTTTATAGTTGAGTGTTTTATTTGTGTGAAGCACTTAAATCTGAACTATGACATTCATCTTTCAATTATGGTAATGGTGTAATAATGGTTCTATTAATGTTTCGGTCCTACTTTTTTGGGGGGTTAGTTAAGATTTATATGTCAGAATTTCCCGTGGGACTGATCAGTCATATATTATTATTAAGTGTTAGAATGCTTGTAGGTTACTCCCAAACTCACCAAAACGCTTATTTTAAGAAGTCCACTTTACCTTTAAAATAGAATAGAATATAGACTAGAGATGAAATAAGACTACTAATCCAAAAAGATGATTTATAAAGAATGATTTTAAATGGATTTGGCTGTCATTTATTAAAACATAATATCTTTTGTATATCTTCTCCACTAAGTTGTCCACTCTAGTGAGCCCACATAATTTTTTACCTTCACCTACTAAATCTCTGTTCTAATTCTTTCACAATTCATGGACTTGTCCCTAAACTGAATATGCTTCTTTTATTTTTTTTTTTAAGATTTTATTTATTTATTTGACAGAGCGAGAGAGATCACAAGTAGGCAGAGAGGCAGGTAGAGAGAGAGGGGGAAGCAGGCTCCCCGCTGAGCAGAGAGCCCGATGTGGGCCTCCATCCCAGGATGCTGAGATCATGACCTGAGCCAAAGGCAGAGGCTTTAACCCACTGAGCCACCCAGGTGCCCCCTGAATATGGTTCCTAAGATGGTATTCCCTGAATTTCCCCAGCACATGAGGGGGTTTGCTGCCTTTCCAAAGGAGATTCACTGAAGCCAGAGGAAAAATAGAACTACAAATTGCATTAGTTATTACATTCTATGGAAAAGGAGTCCTAACCTCCTTCCCTGTTTTAGATGATCCTGGGACATTTTCTTCTCCTTTTTGCTGACCAACAGGGTCAACGGACATTACAATCCTGTCACTGTGTTTCAAGGTGACAGTGTTAGGACTGTAGTATGAACCAATGAATCTTTTATAACTACAGTTTTCATTCTCAAGAGTATCCATGCAAAATGTCAAAGTAGGCCATCCATCATTGGAGAGGATAAATGCCTGTCTGCAACCCAGAGGATATGGGGTATAATATAACTGCATTTACCCAGGACTCAAGGAGCCAACCTTAGGAAACCTGAAGTTGCTCGGCAGTTTTTACAATTCCCGGTTTTAATCTTCATGGTGATCTCTACTGATGGAGAACCCTAGACATACAGGAATGATAAATTTAACCTGCTTCAGTCTTCAAAAGGAAAGGAAGCAATAAAGGCAGATAACATAAGTGCATTAATGAAGGTACAATAGAGTATGAATTATATATTAGTATAAACAATCCAGCAATATAAGAAAGTGGAAGGAGTTAGTAGACAAAAAAATATTAATAGTGAATGTTGATAGGGCCAATATGCTGTCACGAGACTAAGAAAAAATAATTGAAAACAAAGCAAAATTGTTTTCAGAGTCATAATATTCAATTGTGGCTACCATCCTGGGCCGTGATAATAATCACCATTTATTTCACATGTATTTGCATTTTATATATATATTCATGATCTTTAAAATAGCTCATCTATGTGGATAGCATTTACTCCATTTTATAGATGAGTGGGACTGAAGCTCTAACACATTTATGTTAGGCAATTTTCTGAATCTAGGAGGTAGCAAGTGGTGGAGTCTGGTTTTGAACTCAGGTCTGTCCTAATGCAAGCTTCCTCTGCTGCCTATTCATGTAAACCAGAGTTTGTTATAAGCATATGTCTGGACTTAATATTTTCTTATTTTAGATTGTATTAAAGACTCAACTATGGTATGTAATTTCCTTTGGCATCTTATTTTGGCAGTAAAATAATATTGGAATCTTTACATATGCTTTGTTAGCTGCAAAATCTAATAGAATAATCAATATCAAGGAAAGGAGCAAATAATCAAATTGCAAAGAGAACTCTTGGTTTAAACTCATCAATGCTAAGCAAATATAAAATGTGTAACCCTAAGAGATATCTTTTTGCTTCTGCAGGACTCTTGTTTTCCATAAATAACATTTATATTTAATGAAAACAGGATTAACTTTGTATTGAAAATTGGGCCTGTCATTCAGTCTGATTAAACAACATGCAGTCTTGCAAATCCACATTTTACTCAATATCTGTGTGTCTAGAAGTAACTCTACTGTGAATAAATTTTCTGGATATACCTATATTAGGGAAAGAAGAAGGAAAACATGTTTTCTAAGTATGTACTGGGTCTAAATTAGGACATTGTCAACCATTAGATCATATTCAACCATTTTTAACTGATTAATAACAATTTCATATGGTTCAACCTGACATATGGCGGTGATTGTTTAGAAATAACCTTGATGAAAAAGAGACTATCAGAAGGTCCTCTAGAAAACCCCCCATCCTCCTCCTTCTTGGTGTTACCATAGCAATCTTATCTGTATCCCTATCACTGCACAGATCACATTGCCTTATAATTTTCCTTGTGAATCAATCCATCCAGATGGTAGCAACTGGAAGACAGGGACTGTGACTTTTTATTTCTGTATCTCCATCACCTGGCACACTGCCAGGAACTAGTAAGCTCTAAACATTTAAGTGCTTGATTTGTTGGTATTGCATTTTGCTTTTTTTTTTCAGTTCCTGAAAGGAGGTGAGGTAGGTCTTATTATTTCTCCTGTTACAATGCTGGTATTAGAGTCCAAGTGATTTGATTCTCAATTAAATGATGTTTTACCCTTTTTTTATTTGTACATATTGTCATGTTCTCAAAAAAAGCCTTATCATTTCTATTCAACTAAACATAACTAGCTATTCTGTTCATTTTCAAGATGAACATAAATAATTAAAATTGTAAAATGTGTGCCTTGCATTAACATATTTAATCAAAGGGTTACTGTTAGGTCCAGAAAAGGCTCCTTTCCCTTTTAAATTATAGTACATTTCTGACATTTCCGGTGCTAGCTGAAGTTTCTGTTACACATTATGGCATTTTGGACATTTTCCATTCTATATAGTGCTAAGGTTAAGCAGGTGGTTGACATGCTCTCCTTTGATATCCTACTTTTCAACATGCTTTCTCTTCCCCTAAGTGGAAGAGAACACTTTTCCAGCCTTTTCTGATTCCAGAAAAGGCTCCCACTTCTCAATCCTGATCTGCTGACTTCCCAGTCTCACAATGGCTAGGGAAGCAGGCAGAGCTGTGAGAAACAAAGAGCATTTGAATGGCTCTGGTGAGCTGGAGACATACCTCTGAACCAAGAAGGGCAGGTGCTCTACCCTTTATTCTCTTTGATCTGCAAGCAGCCATGAAGGTAGGCTACAAAAAGTGCTTCTGAAATGAATGTGGATGAGATTTCCCAAATGATCTGCTCATCCTGGGTAGGAGTGCAGAAAAATGCAACACACTGTTAAAGACTTATTTTGCAAGTTCAGATTTCCTGAGAAACACCACTAATTTTTTTTTTCTTTAAAACTTTTCTTTCCAAAGAAAATAAAACATCCTTAAGATATTTTTGTAATATACTTTCAATCCAAATCCTATTCTTTGTGGTTATATTATTGGTATAGTTTCCAGCTGAGTGGGAAAACTCACTGAAGAATCAAACCATTGTCCTATAATACCAATTATTAATGGTCTGAATGAATTCAGGGTTATATATAGGGAAAGAATACTTTCTAGGTATTCTGGTGTCATTCAGAATGACCAGGCTGCAATCAATAAAGATAAAAATTACTGCCATCTGCTTGCTTCTCAAAAAATATCTGTCCGTGGATGGAAATTTTAAAATGTAAAATAGCAATTTATTTTATTCATAGTTCAATAGTAGGCCAATTTGCTCTTGTATCAACTAACAAATACTTATTTATGTATCTATGTAACAAATACATATCTATGTCTCCTGTCTCATTCTCTTACCAGTCTCATGATTTCCATTTCCTATTGGCTATAACCACTTTTAAATTAAGTTAAAATATGATCTCAGTGTAGTCTTAAGTAGGTGCCCCTCTCCATTTAGAAAATATTATCAATGGCACCAGGATTTCTACCTCCCTAGAATAAAAAATTTGGTCATACATCGTAGATACTTCTGTTTCTCTCTACCTCCACCACTGATACCTTCAGGCCTCGGAAGAAAGGGTCATTGTCCTGCACTCTGACTTTAGAAGGACCTTTACATCACCAACATAGAAATACATTTTTTTTCCCTCAAAGGTTTTTGAAAGTTTGGTAACAGATTAAGCAGTTAGGAATTATGGGTGAGGGGGAAAGGGGGACTTGAGAGCTTAGATGAACCTAACCAATATCTTATCAGAAGATTCAGGGCTGAGAGAACTCAAGTGAGTAAGATGGGTGGTAGGGGAGAGTGGGGCAGTGGGATGAAAAATTTAAGCATTTTCTTTTTTTTTAACTTCTAAAAAATTTTGGGCACCCCAAATTAGATGTCTAGGCAGATAGGCTTCCAGATAACTATGCTTTCTCCCTTTCCTAATCTTGGGTGGTATGGTTTTGGCTTGACTATATATTCCATAAGATCTCCATTTCAATTTGTCTATTGGTTTTTAAGATATTGAAATTATTGAATCCTATTATTTAATTATTGAATCATTGAATGATTATTATTTATAAGTTCTTTAAAGATTATAATACATATCCTTAGTTTCTCACCACCTACTTAGAGCTAGCATCATATCACTTCAGGTCAAATGTAAGAACTTGCAAGCATACAGATCCATTTATCCCCTCTTCTCATGCTTTATGCTGTAGCTATCATACCTATTTTAACCACACACATTATAAACCCCATAATAAAATGCTATAAAATATTTTAAACAACCATATATATTTTAAAGAAATAAAGAGGAAGAATATCCATATATTTTCAATTTCCAGTGTTCTTCATTGCTTCCTCAAGTTCTAAGTTTTTATCTAGTTATCACTTCCTTTTGGCCTGAGAAACTTCTTTTAGCATTTCTTCTAAAACAGGCCTGCTGGCGATGAAATCTCTTGGTTTTCTTTTATCTAAAAATGCCTTTAATCAACTTTCATTTGTGAAAGATATTTTCACTGGATAAAGAAGTCCGGGGTGACAGTTTCTTTCTTTTTTTCCCCCTTTCTTCTTTTTTCTTTCGGCACTCTAAAAATGTTCCACTGTCCTCTGGTCTTGATTATTTCCGATGAGAATTTCAATGGTGATTTGAATTGTTGTTTGCTTATATGTAATGTGTCTTTTTTTCCCTCTTTCTCCTTTCAAGATTTTCTCCTTATCATTTGATTTCAATGGTTTGCATATGATATGCCTAGAGGCTGCTTTTTATTTATTTATTTATTTATCAGAGAGAGAGAACACAAGCAGGCAAAGAGGCAGGCAGAGGGAGAAGCAGGCTCCCTGCTGAGCCAGGAGCCCGATGTGGGACTCGATCCCAGGACCCTGGGATCATGACCCGAGCGGAAGGCAGCTGCTTAACCAACTGAGCCACCCAGGTGTCCCATAGAGGCTGCTTTCTTATAGTCATCTTGCTCAGAGGGGTTCTCTGTAACTTTATGTCTCTGGACAAATTTTGACATGACTTCCTCAAATACTTTTGCCGCTCCATTTTCTCTCTCTTATCTTTCTGAGACTCCTATTACACATCTACTGGGCTTTTAGATATTATCCTAAAGATCCCTGAAACTTGGTTAATTTTTTCCCCGTCTTCTTTCTCACTGTTTTCTCTATTGGATAATTTCTACAAATCTATTGTCAAGTTTACTGACTCTTCTATCAGTTTCAATCTATTCTTAGGTACATCTAGTAAAATTTTATAGAAAAATATACTTTTTCAGTACTATAATTTCTATTTGGTTACTTTTTATAGCCTCCATTTTCCTGTAGATATGTCATATTATCATTTATTAAAATTACATTTTCTTAAATCCTTCAGCATTATAATAACTGCTTTAAAATCCTAATACCTTTGTCGTGTTGAGTTTCATCTCCAGTTGTCTTTTCTGAGAATGTGGGTTATCTTTTTCTGTTTCTTCATATATTGAGTAATTTTAAAATTATATCTGGATATTACAAATGATATTTTGTAGAGACTCTGGATTCTGTTATGTTCTTCTGAAGAGTATTGCTTTTCTTGTTTGTTTAGTGGGCAATGACTATAACTAAATTTGAACTGCACACTGCAAACTATCTCCTCTTCAATAAGAGCCAAAATCTCAGTTCAGTTCTTTTAGCTTTAGCTAGGCTGCTTGGAGACTTTTCCACACATTAATGATTCAGGGGCTCCCAGTGATTTAGGTTGAGTTTATACACAGTATTTTATATTTCTCTCTTGACATTTTAGTTATTGCAGTGGCCTCCACATGTCCTCTGGTTGTTCAAGCTAATAAAAGAAGAAGATTTTCCATCTGGGTTTTAATTGCACCCCCTTTCCCATCATGCATGGCAGAGATTGAGGCCTGCCCTTAGGGGAAAAACTGAAAAAAAGGAAAAATCTCTCAGTGCCTTTCCTTTCTTGCAAGTATTGACTCCTTTCTGGTATTTTCCTGTTTCTCATCATTCTATAGAATCTTCAAATGTTTTTACTTTTAGTCCGGAGTTTGTAGTTATTATTGGCAGGAGAGTTAACATAATAGGTAATGCCTGGCCATTACCAGAAGAAGGGCACTTGCTATAGTTTTGGGAGGTGCTTAGAATTACCTGGACATCTTCGAATGGAGAAGTGAAATATTAAGAGAAGAAACATCTTGCCTTGAGCTCTTAGAGTCTGAGCTCTTAGAGGCTTGCATAGGAAGGTTTCCATTCCAAGTTCAGGCATATCCATCACTACTTATGGGTCTTAGGCCCAGGATACAGGGTCTGCCTTCCTCCATCAGTATCAGGTTGTTATCATTATTTCATACAGCAGAACTGGCTGGGTTGAGATGATGGCTCCTTTAACCACACACTGGGGAGTGAACAATAGGGTCCAGGGTGGGAATATGGGCCAGTAAGAGGTGCAGTTCAAAGTGTAACTTACAATTTTTTAGGGATATAGTATGTGGGCTTTTATTGGCATTCTTTCCTCACCATGAAAATATTAGGCATAGACTTGCTTCTCTGTATTCTTTTTTAAGATTTTATTTATTTATTTGACAGCGAGAGAGAGACAGCAAGAGCAAGAACACAAGCAGGGGGAGTGGGAGAGGGAAAGCAGGCTTTCTGCTGAGCAGGGAGCCCAATGTGGGCTTCGATCCCAGGACCCTGGGATCATGACCTGAGCCAAAGGCAGATGCCCACCTGACCCACCCAGGTGCCCCTATTTTTTTTTAAAGATTTGATTTTTATTTATTTATTTATTTGAGAAAGAGAGAGAGCACAAGCAGACAGAGGGGCAGAGGCAGAAAGAATGGGAGAGGAGCAAATAGACTCTATACTAAGCAGGAAGCCTGACGTGGGGCTCGATCCCAGGACCCTGAGATCATAACCTGAGCTGAAGTCAGACTCTTAACCAACTGAGCCAGCTGGATGTTGCACTTCTGTATATTATTAAAACCTGTTTTTCAGATTTATTTCTTCCTTTCTAAATTCACAGCCATCAGCTTTCATGATGGTTATTGCAACAATAATAAGGTCCTTCTTTCAAGTCATTTTGTACACAAACAGGGTGTATCAGCATACAGCATAGTATAATCTTCTTAGCATTTTAAAAAAATTGTCATCCTCCCCAACACATAACACGCTACACAGACTTACAGTTGTTCCTCATTGCTTACCTCTGGTATGAAATAAAAACTATCTGATACTAAAAATTCTCTACTACTATCATGATGCCTGTCCTTTAAGCCTACTTCTCTAATTACTTTTCATCTCTCTTCTACACAGAGAATCTCCTCTGCCTATTAACTATCTGCTTGACAAAATGTGATTTCCTCCAACTAGCATGGAAGCCCCTTCCAAACTCAAACCCTGCTCAACATCTTTCTTTATCTCAAAGCCAAGAATGACCTTAAAAATGGCAAAGGACTAAGAATAAATATCTTAGAATTTCTGTGTTTTATTTTATTGAGACAGAGGTATTATATTTTTGTTACTTAATTTTACTTTTTATGTGTTAAGTATACATAACAGAATTTATCATTTTAACTATTTTGAAGTGTATGGTTTTATGACATGAAGTATATTCTCATTGTTGTGGGACATTCATATTTGTTATTGTTGAGTTGTAAGTTTTTATGTACTCCAGATAACAATTACTTATCAGATAAATGATTTGTCAATATTTTCTTCAATTTTGTGGGTTGCCTTCCACTCTTGATAGTGTCCATTACTGTGCAAAAGGTTCTAATTTTGAAGTTCAATCTATCCATTTTTTCTTTCATTGCTTGTGCTTTTGGTGTCACATTCCTGAAATCATTGCCAAATCCAGTATCATGAGTTTTCCCCCTATGCTTTCTCCTAAAAGTTTCACAGTTATAGCTTTTATATTTAGGTCTTTGATCCATTTTGACTTAATAGTTGATATAGTATAAGATAAGGATCTAAGTTTTTGGTTTTTTTTTTTTTGCATGTGGATATCTAGTTTCCCTGACATCATTTGTTTAAAAGATTGTCTTTTTGGTGGGACTGGCTCCCTTCTCAAAATTCATTGAGTGATATGTACAAGGGCTTATTTCTGGATTCTATTATATTCTATTTCTCTGTAAATCTATCTGTATGCTGATACACCCTGTTTTAATTACTATAGCTTTGTTGTAAGTTTTGAAATTATAAAAAAGTATAAAACTTCCAACTTCATTCTTCTTTTTCAAGATTATTTTGGGTTTTTGGAGTTACTTGAGATTCCATATGAATTTTATGATGTATTTTTCTACTTCTGCCAAGAGTGCCATTGGGATTTTGACAGAGATTACATTGATTCTAGAGACCACTTTGGGTAGTAGTGACCTCTTAACATCTTTCCACTCATAACCAGGAAATTTCTTTTCACTTATATTCTCATTCAATTTCTTTCAGTGATGTTTTATAGTTTTTAGTGTACAAATCATTTGCCTTTTTGGTTAGGTTTATTCCTAAGTATTTTATTCTTTTTCATGCTGTTATAAATGGAATTGTTTACTTAATTTCCTTTTTGGATTGTTCATTGTTAGTATATAGAAACACAACTGATATCTTTGTATTGATTTTGAATCCTGTAACCTTGCTAAATTTTAACTTCATTGTTAAAGCTAATTTTATTCAATGATATGTTCAATAAATAAAATGTGAAAAATACAGAAAAACACAAATAAATAAAATTATCCACAATTCCTCCACTCTGAGCCAGCTAGCCATGCTTTATGTTCTTTCATTTTCTTTCTCTCTTCTTCTCATAACTATTAATATTTTTAGTCCTTTTTTGCTGCTTAAGAGTATATAATGAACTTGAATTATTTTAGTTAAGACATATGTTCATAAAAGGTCACTGCCTGTTTCCTTGTCTCCTCAGCTCAAATTTTTTGAAACTCAATCCTGGTCTTATCAATATTTAAAGGCCTCATTTGTAAGATGGCTGTTATATATTTTTTAACTACTTAGTTGCTGAACCCAGGAGACAAATGTCATTTGAAGACAGCATTGGGACATATAGTGCTATTGTATTTTTACTAAATATTCCTTGAAGATGGGCAAAAGAGTCTAGTTCTTTTCATAGATTTATTCTCACCCAGGAAAGAAATTATGAGTCACAATTTTGGTGTTAGAGCGCCAATCAGACAATAATAAAGGAAATAATGTCTGGGTAGTAATAAGTGATAGAGTGATACTCACATCATGAATAGCTATATGACTCTAATATTTGAGGCAGATAAATTTTATTCTCTATCTTTGGTCAATTTGTTGAAGTCTGAAGCTTTGCAATTTTAGTATTTTAGATGAAGAGGCATTACCAAAAATATTGGGCTTAGCTCCAGTTCCCTTGCAATCTTATGTAAGAAATAGGTAAAGGTGGTCACAGGATGCCAAGTGAGAAGTGTATAGATACTTAGAATTGTTGATTTACATGCTGCTCAAAAAGGTATTCCATAGACAGTCACTCACCCCATCAATAAATATTTTTTTAATTCCTACTATGTGCCAGGCCCAGTTCTAGGCAGAGGGGACAGGTCAATGAGTAAAATACAAGTTCCATCTGGGCCCAATTGCTGGTTATGCAACAGTATCATCCTTGGCTAGTTGGCTTAACCATTCTGTTTCACATCCAAAAAAGAGAGTTAGATTATATTATGTCATGGTTTCTTTCAATTCTAAAAGAAATGATTTTGCAATGCTATGATTCTGACTACTTGATATACACACTGCCTATGTAATTCCACTACAGGAGGAATTCATGATGCTGTCTATTCCCAACCCGACAAATCGCTGACCTCTTAGGCTTCCCCCTCCCATCATCTCTTGACTCCTCCTCCCCCTATCTCGTCTCTGTTCCCAGTAACACCGGCAGATTTATAATTACACAAGGATGTCACAAATATGTTGTAACAGCTTCGCTTCCCTGATATTTCACTAAAACCAAATGAGTAAAAGCAGCCAGGGCAGCAACCAATTCCTAGACAAGGTGATATCCTTTAGCTGTATACTATTTTTGGTTTTACTGGGCTCTCATTTGTTATTCATTAGCACTCCTTAGGAGCAAAAGAAAGGCAACATGCATTTAACTAAAATCAGTCTGTGGTTTCAAGAATATCTTCCAAAGCAAATGAAAAAAAATTAAATATGAGTTAATCTTATTTTCCTTTAAATACATGATTTTAGTTTATTGCTGTAATTAGAGTTTGAAAAGCTTACATTCGAGAGAAATAGAATTCTTCCAACATCTCTATTTATCTCTGAAACAGACCAGATTGTACCACTTGGCATTTCATTTTTTACATCTTTGCATCTTCCATCACAATTTCTCAAGCTTAAAAACAAAACAAAAATATCCCTATCTATTCCAATACTGTACTTAATTTCCTATAATTCTTAAAGAAAGATACACAGTACACCCCAAGGTTCAAAAAATAAGAGCAGCAGTTTAAAAAAGAAAGGTACTCCCTATCAAGGCCATACTTTTCTTAAGATAGTCTCGTTTTTTCACCCAGTGTAGCAACAATATAGGAAAGATGATAGCTAAAATTAGTCCTCACTGTGAAATATCAATCTGTTCTTAGCACTGCAAATAGTTCAAACACACACACTCATACACACACACACACACACACACACACACACACACACACACACGATGTTCTCACTTATTTCCTTATATCATATGAAAAGTCCAATAGTATTAGAGACTGAAGTGAAGGGATTTTGTTACCCCGCATGATTTCTATTGACACTAGTTATAGGACAGTATTAATAGATGTTTTTTGGCTAAGTTTGGGAAGGTCTGAGTAAATAAAATGGAAATGTTTCCTTATCATAGGATATTGCAGGGTCTTTAATTTGCTAATATACATTGTAATTCTCCTGGAAGGAAATACTGCAGACATTTCCCAAATGTGTTTGACCCTAATGACCTTTATTTGAAGAGTAATTCTCAAAAACAAATGTAGTGTAACATTCTTATTTTGTAGAAGAGGAGACTCTGCTCACAGTGGCTGGGACTTGCTCTGAGCTCACGGAGTTAATAACAGAGCTAGAGTTAGAACCTATTTCTCTTGACTCCCAGCCAATGTTTCCTTCTAAAGTAAGACAAACAATGATTTGAGGTCCTAATGTTTTACTCTCTGTCTTCTCAATACATTCCTAACACAGTATCAGCTGTCTTAGGTGCCAGTCACAAAGCAAGAAAGAGCTGATATGATAGCTATTCTAATTGAACAATATTCTGGATTGGGATCTGTGGACCACGGGGATTTGTGAGGCTCCTATATACAGATTTAAGACCTAGTCTAGGGGCGCCTGGGTGGCTCATTCAGTTACGTGTTTGCCTTCCACTCAGGTCATGATCACGGAGTCCTGGGATTGAAACCCACATTGGGGTCCCTGCTCAGCAGGGAGTCTGCTTCTCCCTCGCCCCTCTGCCCTGCTTGTGCTCTCTCTCTCAAGTAAATAAATAAAATCTTAAAAAAATAAAAAAATAAACCTAGTCTGTCCATTGACTCAATGATTTCCGAGTGGAATTTCAGGAGCAAATTCATATCCCAAAACAAGTATTTTACAATTGCCCCAATTCAGTGACTTTATTCAGATAGTTTTCTTACCTATAAAAAGAATGCAGTAATAGCAACCATCTTATGCAATATAGTTAGTTCTGGTTAAACTAAAATATTTAGTTCTAAAAGTTACTTACTTGAAATATAGACCTATAGTGCAATGAAATCAACATATTCACACAATTAAATTGCTATGATAAAACCCATTACTATGAAAGAGCCCATGACATTAATACATTTGTTCTTATATCTGGAGAATGAATGGAAATAGTGTCTCTACTGAACCACTAATTACATATATGCACAAAAACTCTTACTCTAAATATAAACCAATGGTCATGACCTCCTAATTTTTCAGGAAATAATTCTGATCCTAGGGACAAAGAAAACAGCAAGACCAAAGATGTCAACCACTGCATTAGAATTAAAAGCATTGCTCCAGAAGTTGGACACTAGAGTTGAGTGCATCCCTGTCTTCCATAGTTGGGGCATGCAGATATAGACAGAATATAGCTTCTTACACAAATGCTGAATTAAGTGAGGGAGGAAATTATTTCACTTTTTAATTATGCGGTATTTTGCCTAACTATCCTTTTGTTTCTTAAAAAAGGAGACATCTTTCCTTTAATGACCCACTAGTTTAAAAAAATCTATGGCACTGGGGAATTAAGGATAAGGAGACAAGCTCTTAAACTGGGTTGTTTTTCTGCACACTAATGAAGTTCATAATTTAATTGGAGGAATTATTAGATATATTCTCTCCTTGTAATGGTGCAAACCTCAGAGGAAAATGAGCTGCTTAGACATATATTCTCCTTATAATTCAAGAAATCCTCAAGGATTTAAGAAATATGTTCCAAATCACAATGGCACTCAGTTGTCCACTTAAAATGGGTTCATACCATAAATCTTGATTCTAAGCATTGCCACTGGAGTTAAGTAGCAATGCTTTTGTGTTATTTTTTATTTTCAATTATAGTTACTAAGCTTTTTCATTTGAGTGCTCTTATTTACTGAAAAAGAGTAAATTCTTATTTTGAAAGAAGAAATTTAAAATTAAATTTTAAAAATTTGGATGGTAAAATGGTTAAATATTCATTTAGCTTGAAAAAAAGACTTGAGCATAGGATCATTGACTGCAAATTTATGAAATGGTATTATATGAAAGAAGTAGTTCACTTATTCACAATAGTTCCAGAAGAGATAATGTGGTCTAATATATGGAAGTTAAAAGGAAAAGCACATTATTCTCCGTTAATTGAAAGGTAAATGCTCTTAAAATAAGCTAGAGTAGTTGGTCATTTTCAAGTCTATCCATTAATATTTATGGTTTGTTTTGTGTTTGATCATGCCCAGTAAGCAGAAGTGGTTGCAGGTGTTAAAAGTTTATGGGAAAATATGGGAGGAAATTAACATTTAGGAAATTCAGTTCATTTCTTATTTTTTTCTCCCCTCAGAAAACAAGAAACTAACATTAGAATTTTATTTTAGCTGTGAAGCACCTAGAGCTAACACAATATAAATTAGCCCAATCAGGCATTATAAAATTGATAAAAATGAGTTAAGAAGTTAGGGTTCAGATAAACACACAGCAATCTGGTATAGTGAAATACAGAGCTGAGAGTCATGGAGAGGGTGACTCCCAGAACATTCCAAGAAGGGCAGAGCCACCAGACTCACTGATTCATTGTTGCCATTGAAAGATGGCACCACTGGGGAATATTCTGGGTCTTCTGTATGGATTGAGTTCACTTCAGGCTAGTGTGGCTGGAAGAACATAATTTAGACAGCATGAGGTTTGTAATTAGCAACATGATTTTGTCACTTTATTATGTGTGGAATGTTTAAAAAAAAAAGTCATGGAATTTCTCTGTTCCTCAGTTTTCTCATTTGAAAAATGGGGTTATATACCTGCCTGCTTCACAAGTTTCTTGTGAAGATTCAAAGAAAGAAAGTACCTGCCAAGAACCTTGTAACCTGAGAGTCATATAAATGTAAAGGGTTGTTAATTAAATATTAATGGGGGCTATTAAAATGACCTTAATCATCCCCTCTTTTCTGATTTCTTCCTAATTCCCCAATTATTTCTCAATTTCCATCAGAAATTACCTTACATGACAGTATTCCACAGAGTTCTGTAAATGTTCTATAAGTGACCACAGTTGTTTGTAATTATAAGGGAAAAATATCATTGTCCTCCATTCCCTGAACTTCAACCATCGCATAGAAGGAGATAATTTTCAAACTTATATGTCTATCTCAAATCTCTCTCTGCAACAACAGAGCAGTGTTTTTAAATCCTTGACTGGACTCATCATTTGGATTCCTACTAAAGTCTTTCCTTCAGCCCTCCTTTCCTCAAAATCTGATTGGTCACCAAGTCCTATTGACTTCCTACGCAGCTCTTTCAAACCCTTATTCGATGATGATGGCTTTTGTGGGATTTAGAGAGCTTTTCTAGACTCCCCATTTGGGCATCAGGACTCAAGAGTTACAGTTGCTCCCCTGCGGAGCCACTTTGCAGATCTCCTGGTTTCTCCTACAATTCCTCACTAACTACAGCTGCACTGAAATATCCTCTAATACTATCGTCTTACCATGTTTCTCACCTGCACTTCATTGCTCTAGGAGAATCCACCTCATTTTAGATTTCCTAGCACATGGGGAGCTCAGAGGCCAAGAGGCCAGAATCCTTCAACGCTTTCTGGAGATGCCAAAGACTCACAGAGAGAAGATGGAGGGGCATCTCCCAGGATTTGTCCACTTGGCCAATTCTCAACTATTTGGATCTCCTTAACATGCTGTGCTGTTCTTAAGCATAAGTGGGCACCTAGAATAGCCATTCCACCCTGGCTACTTGGCATTCCACAGCACCGATTTCAAGTTGCCATGCAAACGTAACATCCTCAATCAAAGCTTTTCCTAGGCTTCTCAGATTAAATTAGTAGAGCCTTCCCTGTCATCAGGGCATGTCACACATTCATGTGGCCAAAGCACTCAACCCACGTTGTCATCATTTTTTGTTTCCGCGTCTGTGCCCGTTCTGGTTTCAGCTCCTTGAGAGTGTCATTATGCCTTGTGTGTCTCTATATGCCCACCATCTAAGCCAACATCCATCCCAGGGTAGAGAATATATTTTTTTTTTTGGTGACAGAAAGACAGAAGGTGTTATAAAAGCAGGATCTCTTAAGCAGTAGGACTGCCCAACTTCAAGAATTAGGACTAATTGAGAATGAACAAATGCCAGGTCCAAGACTTCCAAAGTGCCTTACAAGATGCCTCTCACAAGAGAGGTGAAAAGTAAATATTTTGGTAGATTTATTCAAATTGTGGCTAGGAAAACCCTGTGGTTAGAGAACTTGCAGGGTAACTGGTAAGCCTTTGGCAACTGGCAGAGCACTTCCACATCACACGATTTTTTTTTCCAAATTATTTGAGAAAATTTGAAGAAATACCCTATGGTTTTGATACTTTTAAACTTCCCCAGTGTTCCTGCTTACCTAATAGCACATGTTTTTGCACTTAGGATTTGAAAGTCTAGCTTCAAGAAAGAGAATTTCAACCTCACTTTATCTTATTTACAGCAAAGACTATGGTGGTGACATTTAAACAGTGAGCATTAACAAGTATACCTGATTTCTCCCGAGGGCAAGAATGGTGGGGGCCTTTCTCACTTCAGATACCCACTTAGAGTGTTTTTGTCCTGTACCTTCGCAGATCCTAGGATTAGGCAGAGAGGGTGTTGTTCTGAGTGGGGCAGTTGCGAGGTGAAGAAGACACCCCAAAGGGTGAGCAAATAGAACTTCTGAGCTAGCGCCCCCTGCCTTCTTTCTTGGAGATAAACAATGGGGCACAGAAGGTGAAATCAATTCTGTAAACGGGAACGGACAGCCAACTACCTGTGAGGTGCTTGGGTAGGCACAGCAAGGGGTAAGAAATGAATAAACACCATGGAGAAAAAAATTATTGATAATTATGTCCAGAAACATTGTATAATGAGGCAAGTAATGGAGATATGGGTTAGAATTTTCCAGGCCACTGAGAAAAGTTCTGACAATTCCATCCTAAAGTTTTTGAGGTTGAAAAAATTTTCTATTACCTTATGTCTGAAATCAGCAGCCTGATACATTGCTAGTATACATTGCTGGTATTACAGAAAAATGAGCACATTGTCAAATGTTCGTTTGTCTTTCAGATTTAACAATTATTATAATAAATCACATCACTTCCTTGAAACTGTTCATCTCAAAGAAAAAATAAATAATGCTGAGTTTAGAGACTAGAAAACTTATGCATCTGACAAAGATAGTGTTCAACTTTTCAACTAATTTAATTATGGAAAGCTTAGAAGGAAACAAAACATTTGAAAATCAAAACTTACAATTGTGTAATTAAGAAAACATTTTGGACATTATCTATATTTAACAGTCTATGAATTGAACTCCCTGTCTGTATAAAAAGATGTTCAGAACAAATATCTACTCTTCATTTCTCCTCTTACCCCTCATCTGGATAGATTTTATTTATGCATTAGACGACCTTTTTGGCCATTAGAACCATCTTGCTTCAACAGTTAATTAACACAAGTACCATAATTTAATACAGTTAATGCTACTTGATGCCCTTTAATGTACCTTCCATTAGTGATATTATTGTAGTATTACCCTGTAAATTAAAATGAGATCAAGACTAAGAGAGCCACTCTTTAATTAAGGTACTGGCACACTGCACTCGTCTATTATTCACTAGAGAAAATCACCCTGATTTACTGAAGTAGGACATCCATAAGTCAGAATTAGTCCATGAAGATTATTAGGTTTATTGAACAATGTAAGTACTACAGAGTCGCTGAGATTGCCAACAGCCATGTTTCCTCTTTTCCCTCCATTATCTTAATAAATACACAATGAGAGGGAGCAAATAGGAAGCAAAATAAGTATGCGGCCAAAGAGGCATAAAATTTTTATGATGGGATTATAGTTTTTGTCACCAGTAAATAGGTAGGAGATGTGTGGCATGCTAAAAGGAACACAAATGCTACATTAGTCTAATAACAATCAAAACATCACTTTTACACCAAACAGTAACCAGTATGAAACACTAAGGCTGTGTGCACACGCGCATGAGAAGTTGAGAATCGGAATTCATTGTCAATTCCAAGATTCTCTACCTTTGTTTGTTTCATAGCTAAAAAATCTTGTATTGCCTGTCCACTCTTTTATGGATATCTGCCCACTTTCCCCAAATAATTCATGCCAATTCCCACATTACGGTGTGGGTAGTAGTAGAGGAAGAAGTCAAAAAGTATCCTTATAATGATCAGATATAGACACATAACGGCAATGGCTGCCGTCATTTCAGGGATAGCAGAGAGAGGGTTGAGGGAGACAAAGGCTCGTTATATTTTGGAAAGTTCCTATTGATGATGTCTTTGAAAAGGAACCCTTAGAACTATCTTTTGGACATCATCAATTAATATTCAATCTTTCTACAGATGATTGGCTATCTAAGAAACGGATGACCTAGACCACTAACCCTACTGAAGTCTTCAAGGGTAAAATGTATGGATCAGCTTCTGTGCTGAAAGGCTCACGCACCAGGGGCGGCCCAACTACTCTCTTTACTGCCTCCATTTCCCTTATATAACTTAAAAGCTGGAGAAACGCCTGAGCCATCAGGCCTTGCTTCCTTAGTCTCTCCCTTAAGATAAAAATACTCCAGCCATCTGGTGCCTAGCATGGTACATGCCAGCATCAGTTTTGCCCTGAGGAATTTGGACAGAGTTGAGAGGTGAGAGAGAGGGACCTTATGGAAGGAGCTCACCTCTACTGGACCTTTCCCTCTTGCCCAGCTGCTTCCTCACTAGCTTATGGCTGACTGGTGAACAGGAAAAGACAGCAGAGGTGAGTCCCAGAGAAGGGAGGACGGCTCCTGCAAACTCCCCAGAGCCCCTGAGTTGCAGCTGGAGGGTACTAGTAGGATCACAGATTAAAAAAAAAAAAAAAAAGTGGTAAATCTGGTGGGAGTTTACCTTTCTAACATGCCACTTTTAAGGGATAGTATCTCTGACCCCCATAGAGAAGGCATAAAAATGCCTGTGGCTTTAAAGTGTATTTACACCCTCTTTTTAAAATAATCAAGGGAAACAAAAATGAATGTGCAGTAACACAAATAAGCTCCAACAATGCTAACTTCCCAACCAAAAGCTTCATACAATTGCCTTCTTTACCAGTGGAAGATGACACAGTGTTTGCAGAAGTTGGACTCTAAGGATTTTGGCTTGGATTAAAAACGTCTCAAACTGCAGGAAAATTGAATTTGATGATTTTATCTAACATCATCACACTAGTGATGATCTAACAAGATCACACTAGGATTCAAATTCAAACCCCAGGTTATGAATTTTGACACTTGTAGGTGAACCGAATACTTGTTGCTTTGTTGTAGAATGCTATGGTTAATAATATCAGCATCAATTATTCCTATATATTGTAGTCCCCAAGAAGAACTGGAAACTGATGATAGCTTGCAAAAATGTTCAGGAGTATAATGGCTACATTTTACTATAAATAGCCAATTCATATTTCAGGCCACCGTTCCAGATTGTCCTCTCGTGGTGCCTTGCTAATACATGAACTTTCCTCCATACCCTGCAACCTACAAGCTCAGAGCTGTACCAGTGCCTACTTCTCTCAGAAATACTATTTTGCTTTCAAGATATCTTCATCACATGTCACCAAGACCTGAATGGGCAGTTTTTAAAGAGGCTCTATTGCTAACGACTCCTGACTCTTCCAGGAGGAACATGAAGCTGGAACAAAGTTCAGAGGAGGTGGCCACCAGTTCTTGCTACTTCCCACAGTTCAAATCTGAAGCCTCTTCTATCACACTGAGGTCATGCCCACCACTCCATTCTGTGTGCCCATTATGACCTTCACCGTAACATCAGTGACCTCTCCTTCCTTCTAGTGTACAAATACAACAACACTATTATCAGAAGATGGGTTGAGTCACCTCTCAGAAAGAGCAGGGAGTCTCATCACTTCTCTAATTTCTGAAGTCTGGGCTGTCCTAAAGGATGCTGGATGCCCCTTAACTTAACGGAGCCTGCTGTATTTGTTTAAATTTTAGGAATGCTTAATGAAACACGATTTATGGGCCGCTTATATACTTAACCTCATATATTCTGACTTGAAGCTCTCTTGGCATTTTTAGAATGATTGTTGCTTTGCTTTCTCTTTTTTCCGTTTTGCTGTATACCTCCCTCATCTTTAGTTTTCCGAACAAATTACCTCATGCTTCAACTCCTATCAGTTGGTTATTTGGATACCAACCATACCACAGTTAAGAAGTCTGGTTGAACAGCTCTACCTTGGTGGTCCTGGTTCTTATTACCTGAGTTTTTCATTAAAGCATCCTGGAAATTCTTGGGGCGCCTGGGTGGCTCAGTGGGTTAAAGCCTCTGCCTTCGGCTCAGGTCATGATCTCAGGGTCCTGGGATCGAGCCCCACATTGGGCTCTCTGCTCAGCAGGGAGCCTGCTTCTCTCCCCCCCTCCCCGCCCCCCATCTGCCTCTCTGCCTACTTGTGATCTCTCTCTCTGTCAAATAAATAAATAAAATCCTTAAAAAAAAAAAGCATTCTCAAAATTCTTGGAAAGTTGCTCAAGTGTGTCTCTGATATACTAGCAAAACCAAAGATATGCCTAATAGTGACCGCTAATGGGTTTAAACTCTGGTCTATCTGTATTTGACCCCAAAAATGAAGGGAGCCTGCCTCAGGTCCATATTTAAGTGGCAGCATATCTTTTTAAGGCAATAACCACCAAACCCCTGAAAAGCAGAGCTTATTCCTTTTTAACAAATGCATTGTGCTTCCTAAGCGCTTTTGGTTCTGATTTAATAAATTTAAAGGAATATAACTTACAGTTCAGAAACTGTTTTTTGTGCAATACAGTGAAGCGTAAACGGAGAGGCATACCATGTTGAAACCCTGTCTGGCATTTGAAAACAATGGAAAGACATATTTCTTGTTTTTTGGTATATTTTATAGAGTAGCTGGTTTTGTTTGCCCTGGCTTCACTGACATAAAGATTTAAACCACCCCCTGATCTAGGGAGTTCTTTGGACTCAAATAAGATGCTACCTTTTTCCTCCCCCCCTCTGTTTAAATTCTAAGAAATCCTGCCAGGTTCAGTGACAGTGAGTCTGGGATTACAAATTACTGCTGAGTAAGAAGGGTCTCAAACTTCTCCAAATCTAGCTCTAGACTGGTGTTCCTGAGGAAATGTTGTAGTAGAAAGTGGCACATGTCACTCTACAGCTGTGGGACCAAAACACTGGCATTTTCTTTGAACAACCATTCTCGTTCGAGTCAGACAGATGTTTTCTTACCTTCCGTGCACCTTTATATCTGAGATGGCATAAAAGTAGCGTGCCAAGTGCAGCTCATCTACAAATATTTCCCCAACTGCTGGTCTCAAAAGCCTTATCCTCAGGTCTGTGACTGTAAAGAAATCTCTGAGTTTCTTGGTTGTATCCAGCTGTCCGTAGAGAGAAGCCATATTGCGTAGCCACGGTCCCGCAAAAAAAGCAAACCTGTCTTTGATTTCAAAGTGGATTATTTTGCTATTTGTCATATATCCTGTAGAGTATTCTTCGGTGCAAATGATTTCTAAGACCGTATGCTGTGATAAATCCTTCACGGATTTGGGATCCATGTGAAAAGCGTCTAAGCAGTCTGTGGCATAATACTGATAGGGTTGCCATGTTCGTCCATAATCGAGAGATTTCTCCAGGATCATTTGGTCTGGACGCCCCGATTCAAAGGTAATAACTATGTTGTCTGTGAGCTCAATGGTTTTGCTCCAAGACAAAGTGATGTTAACCTGGAGAGGCTTGGGATATTCCTTCCAAGTTGCAGACTGCCAAAATGTAGAGGGATGTCTTCCTTCAAAATCAAACATCAGCTCAGGGGGGTGCGCCAGCTCGGGGGTACTTGCGTCACACTCATTATTGCACATGTAGGGGTTGCCCTATGGAAGAAGAACAGAAGAGGGTGCATCAAAACACTGGTTTGACACGAGTCTTGCCATATTGCTGTTGCCGAGTAAAAAGCTAGGAAGGAAAGAAGGGGGGGGGCTGTTTGCAGTAATCATTTTTATTTGCCCTCATTGGATTCTCCTCTTTAATAGCTTTGAAAAAAAAAAAAAGAGGCAATATGGTAATTTTCTTGTCTGGTTTCCTTCCATGGGCTTTAAGAAATGAAAACAGTTTATTTATCCCATATGTGTTAGACCCATAATGCGGTCCCAGAAGCACAAAGACACTGAGCAACTGTCTAACAGCTCAATACCTCGGCGTCCTCTTAGAAAGATGCTTTAGAAAAGCAAGGAAATTCCTTCATGCCTCAAGGTCGTTCCTCAAGAGCACAGTTCTTTAAAAAGTCATTTTTCAAGCAAACTTTTAGAATTAGCAATGAACTGTAGATGCCTGCGCCCTGTTTGGGAAACAATACCCCCATACAACATTCAGCTTCTTCTGGCTTTGCCTCAAATCCATCATACTTAACTAGGTCCCTGCTTCATAAAGCCTGCTCTTAAAGCATTTACTTTGTTCACCACAAATCATTAAAATGTGGTCTACTGCAGGCTCTGGGGCTTGGTCCAAACATCTGCCGTCCTATTAGCTAGAGGCAAGGGGATTGCATAGGAAAGACTTGGGGCATGGGTGTGCTCCAAGTTATGAGGACAGGAAAATCCAGGACTTAAGCAGAAGTACGAGCCACAGCCACTTGATGTGTTACTCTGCTCCAGCCCAGAGTCAGCTGGCCAGGGAGGTTGGCCATTACTATTATTTCCCCCTGACAAAGGCTGTCTCCTTCACCACCCACTCCAACAAGAAGCTGGAAATAAATCTTGAATCACTACAAGTTATAACACCACTTATGCTACACTTAATGGCTGCTTTCAGTTTTCATGAGATGATTCCATGGCAAGCAGCTGGCTCCCTGATTCTTGTTTATTTTGTGTTTAAGAAAATAAATGGTATCATTTGGAGTCAACTATTCAGGCATTTCTCCCTAATCCTCTACTGGGTAATTATAAGCATGGATGGGTGAAAGAATCGACCCTCTGACATTGTCCTTAGGCTTTCTCTTGTAATTACAATTAGATTTTTTTTTTCTTTTTCATGAACTGAGAGCTTTTCATCATACCTGCAGCATGCATGAGCTGGGTCTCAAATAATGAATTTACACTTTAGACCTCGACGCTCAGTTACCAGCTGACTCCCATGAAATGTAAGATGAACACCGGAGAATTGCTTTGGCCTCCCTAGAGGCAATTTCTCTTACCTAGTCAGCTAATACTTTCACTCTTTTTTTCCCCATTAGTGCAACTGAATCCTAAAGCTGGCAACAGGTTTGGGGGACTCAAGTATAATTGAGATGGGGCAGGAGAAAGGAGAGAAGGTACATTATTTGAGGAACAGAACTGTTTTAAAAATACGTTCAAGGCATCAGTGATAATGGAAATGTTTCTGTACTTCTCTCTCGAATTTCAATTCCCTATTCCTGATCCCAGCGTCTGCGGCACTATTTATAGTAAACCCTTCAAAAGGAGCCAAGGGGAGAAAAATAAGTTTCTGTTCCAGGTGGAATATATCACCAAATTTATTATTATTTAAGCTCTCTTAAGCATACCAGAGAGCCAAATGCAAAGCTCTGAAAACCGGCAGAGGCTTTTTATGGAGGGCTATAAATATTGTGGAATCTGTCAAGATTTATAAATTCTAAATATATGTAAATGCACATTTTACTGGAAGGGGTCAGATTTACACAAATCACACCTTCGGCTGAAATTTACTGAAAAAATATGGTCACTTCAAGATGGACCAGCATGTAGCCATCTGCACAATCATTAACTTGGATGCTACCACCTTCCTCCTGACAAAAGCGTCTTCATCTGAGGTCAAGGGTATCAAAACACAGGAAATCAACTCTGCAGGATACACCAGAGTGAGTTATCAGACATTTGTATTAAGTCATGTTGAAAGATAGCATTTCTTGGACTTCACTATCGATGTGCAGATCTTCTCAGAGGGGGATAGGGTGCTGAGACAGAGAGGGAGACACAGCAGGCTTATTCTGGGTATAGGTGGATCCTAGCAAACCCATATATGGTTTATGTCTTAGGAAATATACTTGAGGATATCTGTCTAGAAAGCATCCGTTGCTACATTTGATAAAATGTGTTGGCAATAACTATCATTATTTAGGACTTATGGGTCAGCCAATTTATATACAGTATCCTGGGTCATCCTTTCCTCTTCTGTAAGTTCTCTGTAACTTGCCCAAGGTCATATAACAAGGTGAGTAAGGGGCTGAGCCAATACTCATGCTTTGTGTGGCCATGTCTTCATTAAAGGACTAAAACTGATCTGTGCTCCTGCCCTGACCTTGTCAGTTCCCAAGTCAATGGTGATACCTGTGAGGCAACCCAGTCTTAGAAACCAGACTGGTAGTAGAAAGGAAGAGTCTAAGAGTTTTAGAGCACAAAGGAGCATTATCATACATCTGAGATATTCTGAGGTTACGAATCTTCCCTAGCTGCATGTAATACCTAGTTTCAGAACCTTATTTGACCATGGAGCTCCTTTTCACTTTAGTAACCCCTCTTTCTATGCCCTAGAAGTGGTGTTCTGGAGAACATCCTTTGAGATTCTCTGCTTTGTATTACTCTTAAAATTGTAAATGTGTGGATGCCAGATAGCACCGCACAACTCAAAGTTTTAGTCCTTTAATGAAGACATGGCCACACAAAGCACTCCCTCTCTGCTTTTGTTCCCCAAGGACACCCTTCTACTGGGGCTCAGCAGGACAGCTGGCTCAGGATAAATGCTTCCATTTACATCAAATTGTCAGCCATCAAAATGCATGCCAGGACAAGGAGACAATTTTATTGCTTTGCACTGATCTGGTGCTTTAGGAACCTGAAAAATGAGAAAAAAGTTTCATGCATGCAATAATTATTTATTGATTGCCCACTATACTATTATATTTAAGGCACTTGTCTTGGCTTTCAAGATGCAGTACTAAACAAGTCCCAGTCCTGGCTTTCAGCAGAGCTTCCATTTTAGTTGGGGGAGATGCACTAAAGAAACACATACATCATGCTCCATAAAGCTACTGGGTGGTAACTGCTCTGGAGAAAAATAAAACCAATTAAAGGGGAGAATGGTGTTGGAGGAGGGATACTGATTGTAATTTTATATTGGGAGGTCAGAGAAAGTCTCTCTTGGATAATGTGACATTTGAGCAGATTAAGAACAATTCCCAGTTTACACGGGAGATGATCAGAGTTTGACCAGAATGACAGTTTCGCCCTTCATCTGACTCTACTCTTAGTGATAATTTCAGCAGCATAGCAATTTATCGAAATGGATGAGTAAACAAATCATTTTTAATGAGAATCTACACCAAATGGCTGTAGATCAAAAAAAAAAAAAATCAATTGAACCATTTTTATTTCATAGCCCTTATGCTCTTTTAGGAGATTCATGATTTGATGACCATTAACATAACTTACTGAGAGAAAATTAGTAGAGAGAAAAAAAAATTTCATTTTAGTCCCCTAAGAAAAAAGCCTGCATTTGTGGTAAGAGATTAAGGAAAAAAAAAAAAAAAGCTGAAGATCAAGCTGAAAACCTTACTGTTCTAGAAAGAGAAAGCTGAAGGAGAGATTATATGCTAAAATATTTCGTGTAAATATTTCACGTGGGTGTGATCTATAATACTGTTGTTACAGAGAATTATCAATATGAAAACAATTGCTGTTAAAAGGATTAGATTAATTAAATTTTCAACTACTTCAACCCCACCCTAATCCTCCCTAATACCATTAACAATGAAATTTATATAAGAAAAATAACTTTCTCCTACTTGTGAAAGCAAAGAACTCTTCTTGCTGCTAAATCTAACAGATTCAGGCATTAGCAAGTGTAAGTAATTATTTTGTGGCCAGCAGGCAGCTTTAAATAGATCTTAATTTAAGTCCTACAAGCAACAGATCCTTAACTGATTGTCTATGGACAAAGCAGAAAATATTTATGACTGCACTGATAATATTTACACCATTAAGAGATGCCTAAATAACTAAACAGATATTGCTGCTAAATGTTTTTTATAACAATTAGAAGATGAAGATTGTGATGCTTAATTTCATTAAAAAAATGTTAATATTTTACCTCTGGGGGAATTGAAGTTAGTTATTAATTAGCACTTTGTAAGCAAAGTGGAATGTTATTCTTCCTTAATGTGCTTTCAGAACTTAAAAGGATAAATAAAATTTGAGACATGTTTTTATGGTGTCTATTGATAGAATTACCCTCCTTCTGGCAAGAGATACTTTGACAAGCATATCCTTTCAACGGAGATCTGCAAGACCTTTCAGAGTTAAAAAAGAAAATCCTACGTAAGCAATATTAACATAATACATGTGGTTCCTACCATTTTGAATATCCTCTTCCAAGCTTTACCTTATTGGCAGACTATTGGGAACGGCAGTTGGAAATGTCGAGAATTCTCCTAAGAGGTTCGCCACTGAACTGTATGTTACATGTCAAGCAGGCATGTACTTACAAGTAGTGGTGAGAAGCATTTGCGTTAACACTTACAGTGATTGTGAAAAACAGTGAGACGGAGCCACCTCACACCCATTTGCATCTGGCGCGTCCTTGCTTGTTTGATCACTAAGTGACATTTAAAAAAGAAGACACAGGGGCACCTGGGTGGCTCAGTGGGTTAAAGCCTCTGCTTTTGGCTCAGGTCAAGATCTCAGGGTCCTGGGATCGAGCCCCACATCGGGCTCTCTGCTCAGCAGGGAGCCTGCTTCCCCTCTCTCTCTGTCTGCCTCTCTGCCTACTTGTGATCTCTCTCTGTGTGTCAAATAAATAAATAAATATTTAAAAAAAAAAAAAAAAAGAAGACACATAGGTAAAAGGAGCAGAAACAGTATTCTGGGATAGCTCTCCCAACCTGTTTCGACTGTGACTCTGAAATAGATATCACTGTCTTTGTCAATGCAAGGCTATGAAAGAGTGAAGAAACGGGCAGCATACTTAGTCCACTGCTCATCTCTCAGAGAAATGAACCCATGAGCACTGTGTTTTAACCGCTGGGCTAGGACTGAGGATATGGCTTCCTTTTCTTCTCTTTCATTGGTCTAATTTTTGGTGGTTAGGAACCCTTGCTCCCAGTCCCTTTTTGGAACTTCTTGGTCACTGCTCTCCCCAAGTCCTGGATTCTTGCCTGGCTGTAAGACAGGAAGGATCCTCCTTTTATGACTCTTCTGAAGACACTCAGACTATTCTGAGTCCAAGAGCTAATGCTCATCACTGAGGCTGAGGTGTCCCTTATAGGTCTTACAGTTTTGTTACTGGCGATAGAAGGAACAGAGAGAAATCAGGACCAGAGGTATATATAATTCAAGATGGTGGATACCAGGGTGCCTGGGTGGCTCACTGGGTTAAAGCCTCTGCCTTCTGCTTGGGTCATGATCTCAGGGTCCTGGGATCGAGCCCCACGTTGGGCTCTCTGTTCAGCAGGAAGCCTGCTTCCCTCTCTCTCTCTCTGCCTGCTTATGATCTCTCTCCCTCTGTCAAATAAATAAATAAATAAAATCTTAAAAAAAAAAAAAAGAAAGATGGTGGTATGATACCTTCTCCAGAAATCTGAAAGGTAAGTGTCAGCACCCCCAGTACTGATAGGCCTTGATGACCCACAGCTATGAGGATAAACTCTTCATGTCCTCAAGTAGGTCCACAAGGCAGCGTGTTTCCAGTTGTTCATTAGCCTTTTGTACATCAAGGGCAGTAATCTCTACCAATCGCAGTGCACTCTCACTTATAACTCTCCCCATTAATTGGCATGTTGGGTCCCAGTGTGGGGTATACACATGGTAACAATACTGACTTGAATATTATAGGGCTATTGCAACTTTAGATATTCTGAAAGTACTGTGACAAATGTACCTATATATTTGCCAGAGCTTGAGGGTCCAATTTTGCTTTGGGAAATATGGCCACTCTAAGCATAACAGAGGATAAAGAGTTTTGTTTTTGTAACTTCTGAGTTAAAAACCAACAGTTCTGTTTTCTAATGGAGCCCCTTGCTCATCACAAAGATTTCTTTCTGGCATAGATACAGGCTTAAGGCCTGATTGAAACTGTTGCTTGTTTCAATCTGCTCCCTGAGGATACTAACACCATGCAGACTTTTTTACTCAGGAATAAAGACAAGAGGGCTTAACCTTTCTGCAACAAGAATACCAGAAGCCATATCACAGATTATGGGCCATAATAGACACCTGTCTAAATCCCCACAGAGGATTATGGTCAGAATTCTCAAACTGGTGAAGGCTACACAGATCAAGATGACCAAGTTTCTAAGAAGAAGCCAAATACATTTCCAAGCCACTGGAGCCACAAAAATAGATTCTTATATAGCAGTCCAAATCATTATTTTGCATGGACTGGAGAAGAAATAGATATTAATGGAATCAAGTTAGTTTGAGAGTAAATGCCTATAGAAAAACACTGTAGTGAGGTGACATGTTTATAATTGGTGGGGAAATTGCTTTTTAAAATTTACTGTCTTAAAAAAATATTACTTAAGGGGCGCCTGGGTGGCTCAGTGGGTTAAAGCCTCTGCCTTCGGCTCAGGTCATGATCTCAGGGTCCTGGGATCGAGCCCCACATCTGGCTCTCTGCTCAGCAGGGAGTCTGCTTCCTCCTCTCTCTCTGCCTGCCTCTCTGCCTGCTTGTGATCTCTCTCTGTCAAATAAATAAATAAAAATCTTTAAAAAAAATAAAAAATAAAAAAATATTACTTAAAAGTCTTTGGTACAGTGTTTTGCCTTTTGATAATCTTGAAACAGGCACTTAGATGTTAATGACACAAAGCTGAAGTGGACAGTCAGCATTTTAAGTTAAAGTAACTTAAGAGGAGTTAAAATATCATGAAGGTGGGAATGTTCTGAGTCCGACATTATCCTGTACTGTGAGAGTTGGTTTGAACATTTTGGATCCTGAAAGTTTTGACTTGATTCTCAATAACTGGTTCCTTCCCCTCTCGATTGAGAAAACAAGTCCAAGACCCACTTGAAGTCCATTTTCTGAAAACCTCCAGCTTTTCTGTAAAAGAGTTTAGGAAGACCAAAGCATCTTCTGTTCAAGTGGTCACTTAACTATGAGAGGCACAAGAGAACTTCCTAATGTGGCACTTTTCAAAAATGACTGGTTTCTGGTAAGTCTATTCTGATTTCTCATACTCCTCATTTCTTTCAAACTCCTCTCTTCCAAATTCATTAGCTGTTTAGTGGGTGCCTATCATGTTAAAAACATTGAGAAGAACACAGAAATTCTACAGGAACAGGTTTGCAATTTACTAATGGAGATTAGATCTACACAAGTGACAATCACATGTTCCTCCAATTGAAGACTCATGCTCCTAGAGAGAGCACTGGGTGTTCTTGAGGGTAAAGAGAGTCACCGACCACACAGTGTGACTTTCTGGAATGTCTGTTTCACCCCTTGCTACAAAATTAATCATATATTAAAAATAGACATTTTATGGAATAAAATGCGAAACGTTTTTGCAAGCATTTTTAGGAAAACACGCAAAAACATTTCATGCTTGGGGCAAATTTGGAGGTATGTGTCAAAACCGCTGAACAAGAAAAGGAATGGGGATCTGGAGGATGGCTCAGGTCAGTGACAATTTATCCCATTCCACTACCTTTCCTGCATATGATACTTCATCCAAACACCTCGGAGAGGTTGCAGCAAAACTAGCTTTACCAACACTGAGAATCATGATTTAAACCATCCCATCGTCAAATTCCAACCTGAAAATATTTGCTGCACTCTACCCCTATGGCAATCTGGGTGGCGTGCCCCATACATTAAAATCTCCATATAAAAAGAAAATTTGCCATCCTCCTCCTACCAAGTTGTAACATATAGTATGTACTGTTGTAGTTATATAAACCTTAAAGTGCGTGAGAAAGACCTGGTGAGTCCTGTCCCCATCCATCAGGATTGACACTTTAATAGACTGGGCTGGACCCAGGAGCCTAATTTGACAATTATCCCGGATGAATCTGATGCAGATAACCTATGGACCACCTTCGCTTAACACTGTTGTAATGTTTCTAAGAACCATGGCTCTGGGTTAGGTCTGCTTAGGTTTGTATTTCAGCCCTACCACTTAGCTATTACGTAATTTCGGATGAGTAAATTGGCTTTTTAGAGCCTTGATTTCTTCTTCTTTAAATTCAATATATATGTATCTCATAATATTAACTTGAGAAAAAAATTACAAAATGTATGTTAAGTGTTTAGCAATCTCCTTGGCACGCACTTGGTACTCAATAATTAGTATTTAGCATTAGAAATTCTCCTCCTTCTGTATTTGTTGATTCTGAGAATGACAACAAATTCTTCCATGTCCTAAGCAGGGATGTTGGGAATGATCTTTTTTCCTTCTTTTTCTTCAATCGTTTTACCGGCCAAGTTAAGTTCTCTAGATGCAACCCATCACCACAGCTATGTTCACACTGCCAATATTTTCTTTAGTTTTTTAATATTTTAAATATTTAAAAAATATTCTTCTCCTGATTTACTGTAACAGCTTCTTAAATGAACTCTCTCCATAGTATACTATCCTCTTGCAATCTATTCTTTTTATAGCTTCTGCAGTGGGCTTTCTGAAATCCAAATCTAACTGTATCATGTCTCCTTCTTAAGGCTTTTTAATGGGTTTCGCATTACCTTCAGGAATACAATTCTTAGCCTAGCTTGTAAGGTTCTTCAAGATCTGGCCTCTGTACTTTTTCTTTTTTACTCACTCATATTCACACCTTATGAGTCAATCATACCAACCCATGAGTATGTACTGTATGTACCATACAGTGGAATATGCACTATCACTCAATTCATCATATTAAATTCCAATTGTTTAGTTTTCCCCCAACCTGAGTTCTGTGAAAAGAAGAACTACCAATGATAAGGATGCAACAAAAATTTATGAATATAAGAAAAATAAAGAAAGCAAGAAGACAGGAGAAAATAGGATAAATTAAGTAGGTTTGATAGTATGGAGTAAGATGGAAGGGATGTGTCCATAGGTTGGTGATTGAGGTATCAGACAGATCACCAAGCTCAAAGAACTATCTGGCATCCTAAGTTGTAGATGAATTGGTATGATGGCAGATATTGGGTAAAATAAAATAAAATCAAACAAAAACCAAGAAGTCCAACTCCCAGCACAGAGTGCCTGTGTGTGTGATTGATATATTTACTGGGGACTTCTGGTGAGGTTGGAGGATAGATAAATGGCATGACTGCAATTATGTCCCAGTCCTTTCCTGGTGTTCATTTCATCCTATTTTTCTCCATCAGTCAGAGCTGATGGCTTTAGGTTGAAGATCTCTTTCCCTCATCTCACCCTACCTCACTTCTCCAACCCCCAGCATCCTTCTGAGTTTACAGCTGGAGCTGAGCATCAAGGGTTTGACTTGTTCTCAGGCAATTATGGAGAATAAAATAAAAATGGAGGGAAGAAGCCATGAATGGGGAGGTTATAATTTTTACAATGTTCAGGCATAGAAGTGCCTTGTGGTACAAACCCTTGGAAAACTGTAAGATGTGGTAGGTGGAAATGGGCGAAGAACAAGTCTGTTGGGAAAGAAGGAAGTGGTGTTTGTTTATTGGGCTGCAGCTTAAGTGGCTTTCCCACTCACAGAGGTCCTGAAAATCCTACCTGGCTCCCGAGGCTGAATCATTAGGAAGCTAATGAAGCTTACACCTCAGAGCCACTCAATTACACATGGTGCTTCTCAGGCCCACTACCTAATTTTGTGTTTGAAGTCTGGCCATTTCTCTTTTTAAAAGAGGGCCCCCAGAACTGTAGAGGCTCCAGGCTCATAAAACTTGGCCATGGTTTGGGCCATAAGTGGTGTATTTTGGGGCTCACTGAACTAAAACAACTCTTTTTCTTCCTTCCTATTTCTTCTTTTCAATTGATTTCCTTCCCTTTTCTCCCTTAAGACGTTCTTTTCTTAGCATTTCCAACCTTGAAATAAATTTTCTCTAAAATTTCTTATCCAAGTTCATACCTGAGGGGTGTGTGTGTGTGTGTAAAATAGCATACCAATATTTATGATACTGATAACACTCTTGGTGTATGATCAACAGTAAATATAATCTTCATTTATTTGTAAGGCAGAAGTGACTGTTAGTCTACCAGAGCCACCATCATGAACCAAAGTAAATTAAATGACAAAAACATCAAGCAGCTATGTGTCAAGCATTATGCCAGCTCTTATAGATTAGTTTATAATAAGGTTGATTCTTCCTTATCAGCTATAACGCAGAAGCAAGATAAAATTGAGAGAGATGTATCAGTTTGAAAATAAGAAAATGTATTATAGAGGGCTATTTTGGGTATGTTATACTGGAATAAAGTAGCAGCTAATAATATTCTAATATGCAGATAATACATGCAAAAGTGTGCCGTTAAAAAGATGTATAAAAGCCAAGAAGTCATGATGAAGACTTAGAGCAGGCAGTCTCAGATCTGCATTGGTGAGGGAGACATTCTGTTTTTGGAATGGAGAAGGGATCAATGATCATTGAACAACTTTCATGTTTAAGAATTGTCAAATAGGCTTTATCTTTGTCCTCTCATTTAATCCTCACTGTTACCTAAAATGCAGCTATTATTCTAATTTTACAGATGAGGAAACTGAGGTCCAGAAATGTCATGGAATCTATACAAGGTAAATCATGTAAGTCTGTCTATGAAGATGAAGACAAACCTAATGTTTGGGAGGCTGCAAGGTAGTAGGAGAGAAATTTAAATATACAAGGTGAAGTTGATTTTAGAGAGCACTAGAAACTGGGTAGAAGATTTTGTGTTTGATTAACTGGAGAAGAAAAATTCATTGGTGGTCTTTAGAGCAAGTGACCCATACACAGTTCGCTTTCTTCATTAGTTTTCTAGATTCCTTTCTAGAGAAAACAAAAGGTTCAAGCTGAGTACAATATTAGGAGTCATCTCAATCGAGTCATGAAAAAGAATAGAAAAACAAGAGTTAGAATTCTCAGAGAGCGGGTACGCAAATAATTCCAGACACACCTTGCTTATCTTTGTATTCAGCACAATTCCTGGCACACAGTAGATAGTCAATATAGGAGGAGCGTACAAATGAATGTAAAACAAGCTGTTTCTGTAACTAGCTTTTCTGTTTAACAAGATAAGAAAATTCTCAAAATTGAAGAAGCAATTATGTATTTTCTAATTCAACTATATGCTGCATCAATCACTTCTGGGACATCAGGTAAAGAGCAAGCATTATCTTTCATTTTTCTTTTTATTTAGAGAGGAACTGCCCAAATCTCAAACACTAGTTCATACCTCACTTACAAGTCAAGAGATTCATTGAGGAGCCAGAAAAGGTCTAGAACTGACTTATGTCCTCGTGACTCTATTTCCACTGAAGTCTAGGATAGAGACTGAGACATCTTCAGAAAGAGTGGGAATGTCACAATAACTGCAGTGCAGGATACAATGAAAGGGAGATAGATTGGAGGTAAGGAAGGAAGCTAGGAGAAAGCTTTACTAATGTCGGTGTAAAAACGAGGAGCTGGATTAAACTGAACAGAAAGGTAATGGAAGAGTTAGTAGGAATTAGATGGATTGGAGGTGGAGGACAAAGGAAAAGAAAGAATCAATAGTGACACCATGTTTAATGCCTGCACACAGTAAAAATGGTGGTGATAACGTTTTTGACTGAAACTAGTATAAGATTGGGACTCTTTTATTGACTCATCCCAGCAAAGTTCCATTTGCAAAATGTTAGTGTGGCATCCAGTATTACTGAAAATCAAGAAAATGTCACAGACATGCTATTCATAGTGTAAAACAAAATATTTTAAAGTCCTCCATCCTCATCTCTAAATATCCCACATGCCTACTTACTGATCTCTAAATCTTTCCTACCTAACTTTAAGCTCCCATCAACTTGGCCCCAAACTTGGTCTGCACAGGCTTCCTCAATCTCTCTTGGTTTCTCTTCCTTCCCCTCTCTATCTTCTTTTAGTTGCTGCCACATCATTACAAATCCAGCTGGTCTCCTAGCTATTACTCTGGTTTATAAAACAGAAGCCCAAGACCCTCAAGGGCAAAAGAGAACACTGAGGAGCCAGGTCAAGAAGCTGTGAATATTATTGTGGAGCTAAGTGGACCCAACTATATTTCGACAAGATTCTAGAGCTGGGAATTGCAACCTGAGGAATGAACAAGGTATGTTATCCTCCCTAAAGTAGTCTACAAAGGAGTAGAAGGCAAAGCACAAATTCCAAGTGGAAAGAACTTGAGTGGAAGAGTGAACAGAGCTAAGTGTTAGAAAATAGAAAGCAACCAGTAAAGACAGGAGCAATAACTTAAAGATAAGCCTTATTAGCTATAAACTACTAATGCGTGAGAATATTAGTGCTGGACAAAGAATCATCATTTTCAAGCCTGGACAAGTGGAACAAATAATTACTCTTGTTAACCAGTATCAGCCTCTCTTGTAGGGAAGATGAGCATGTGTAATAAGAATAATAAGGGTGGTGCGCCTGGGTGGCTCCGTCAGTTAAGCAGCTGCCTATGGCTCAGGTCCTGATCTCAGGGTCCTGCGATGCAGCCCCTCTGTGCTCAGTGGGGAGTCTGCTTCTCCTTCTGCCCCTCTCCTCACTCATGTGCGCGCGCTCTCTCTCAAATAAATAAATGGAATCTTTAAAAGGAAATAATAAAGGTATACTTTCACAGCACTCTTGTGAGGACTAAATGAGCTACTATGCACAAAGAGCTTAAGATGGTACTTGTCCCATGGTAAGACCTCAGTACATGTCAGCATTACTATTGTCATCGTCACTGGCATCCTTATCACAGCTATTCTCATCTATGACCCTTACAACTTGTCATCCCATAAAAGTCCCCTTTTCAGGGGCCATTGTGCCACCAGATAATTCAGCACTCAGTTCTTTGAAGTGGGCTACTAAAATTGAAGTGTGAAAATTATTTACTGTGTAACTGTACAAGGTCTCGAGGTGCTCTTTGTGACAAATATAAAAACATCCCCAGATGGCTTTTATTGAACACTCTACCTACCTCTCAGTATCAAACCTGTTGTGGTAGCTACGGTCAATGTAGACCAAACCCAGAATCCTCCCATCTTGACAGCCAACTCAGAGTTCAGTGTAATTAAAACCCAGATGGGAAGAGGACAAGCCTGAGACTGAATTCACACTCTTGAATTTATAAGCAGAATCAACTTGGGGAAATTATCTGACTTTTCTCAGCCTATTTGCTCAGGTATACATTAGAGACTACATCTTACTGCCAGGGAAAGATTAAAATATCTAACACATTAAATACACACACACATCATAGAAACTGAAATAAAGCTGACAATAGAGACTCATTTTCTTCCACTTCCATCCACTCTCTTCTTCTTTTTTTTTTTTTTAAGATTTTATTTACCCATTTGACAGAGATCACAAGTAGACAGAGAAGCAGGAAGGGGGGTGGGAAGCAGGCTCCCTGCCGAGCAGAGAGCCCGATGCAAGGCTTGATCCCAGGACCCCGAGATCATGACCTGAGCCGAAGGCAGAGGATTTAACTCACTGAACCTAGTTGACATCTATGTTTTCCGATACAACAGCCATGAACCCCATGTTCTTATTAAGCATTTTAAATGTAGCCAGTAGGTAGTCCAAAATGAGATGTGATGTAAGTATACATTACACACTGGATTTCAAAGATAGTACAAAAAGAAAAGAATGTAAAATATTTTATTAATAATTTCATACTGAGATATGTCAAAATGACAATTATTTTGGATATATTAGGTTAGATAAAGCATATTATTAAGATCACTTTTACCTGTTTCTTTTTACGTTCGTTAAGGTAAAAATTACCTATATGGATACATTATATGTCTATCAGACAATACTGGTTTGAATAACTAACCAGATGTGACAAAGGAAACAAACCTTTTGCAAGTGAGTGCTCATACAGGTATCTTCTACTTCTCAGAGGCTAGTTTGTAATGACTTTTGTCATTGATGCCAATTGGCACTTGAGATCTCTTTTGGGCAGGCATCCAGGAAGGAAGATAAGCACCTCTCCAAAATAATTTGATGTTGATGATGATGCTGATGATGATGATGATGATAAAGCATAAGTATGGAAGGGAATGGAAAGCACAGGCTGACCAGCTGGTGAAAACAAAGACTCAAATGAGAAACAGAGTAATAAGGAGACTTTGAAAAATTGCCTGAGCCTTGTGTTTTTCATTATTGGGAAGACCAAAGAGAGATTAGCCACAAGGACCAAAAAGATCTCTAAAAATTACATGGAAAAGAATATGATGCTAAAAATCAAAGTGCAACAAGAATGTTTTTTGTGTGCCTCCATAAAGGTAATCGGAAATTCTCCAACTCCAACATCAATAAGTTATTCCAGAATTTGGCCATATAGGATGGAATTACGTTTTCTGGAGGAACCTCTTCTAGACCCACCACATAGGCTAGTGATCAACTGGCTAGAAAAAGGAAGAGTCCATGTTTTTGTCCATAAATGTGAAAATACCATTTAGCTGGAGCTGTTTTTATTGGCTGCTTACAATCCATATTTGAGTTAATAAATATGTGAGGGCTCTCTAGATATTTGAATGTGTGTACAAGGAGAGAAATAAAAATTTAATCTGACCTCCAAGAAAATGAAAAGGCAATTCAATATCCTAGACAAAAAAAAAAAAAAAAAGAAATCTTTAAAATGCCAGAAAGAAAAAAAAAAGTGTGATCAATAGTGCCAGATACTCAAGAGAAGATAAGGAGCAAGAAAAATCTTTTGATTTATCTTGAAAACCGTTGTCAGTGACCTTGGAAATACTCATTATGATAGAGTGTTGAGGTAGAGCCATTTTACTAGAGAGTGTGGAATGCTCAAAACAAAAAGGAGGGCAGTGTTTCAAAACACTCATTGGAAAATCTGAGAATGAAAGCAAGCAAAATGAGATAGCTTAAATAGGGATGAGGATTAAGTAATGCATTTTTAAGAATGATCAGTGTTTGTTGACAGAGTGCAAAGAAATGTGGTGGAAAAGGAAAGGTTAAGTGTGAAAGTAAGTTGCTAGTATCTACATTGTAATTTCAGAAACAAAGGATATATTCTCAATGCAAAAAACTTATTTATTGGCTAAATCTTTTCAGTTAGTAGCCAGGATCCTCTATAACTAAAATTATTGGATGAATGTCTCCTTTGTTCTTCACTTTCTAATTTCATTAATCTGCTGTGGTTAACTCTCACTAACAGGAACCAATATGAGGATTGATTTCAAGCAATTTCAAATCCTCCTCAATATTAGTTCAGGACCATATCAGAGGAAAATTTACTTGTCCTGAATGGATTGCACTAGTCTACTCAAGTGATTTCAGAACTGGGAAGTCAGAAGATATTGAATTTTAAATATTAGATTATTTTATATTGGACTTTGGATCTAATATTAGATATTAAAGTGTAAAATCACATTGTCCTTATTGCTAGCCTTCTTTTTTATCTTGCTGCAGGATCAGTATTGTTTTAGTATGGTATCTGATGGCTCATGAGCCTACAGGGTAAGGGAAAATATTTACACTACTTAGTGAATGGTGGACAACCTAAGCTTTAAAATAAATGTTGCTAAACCTTAAATGCACTAAGTTATTAATATCTGATGGCCAAATCATATTTTATAATTATAGCAAAAGAAATATCAAACAAAATGAAACAAATACCAAGCTAAGCTAAAGAAGTGATGAAAATGTTGGTGAGTCATTTGTAGTGTTTCCTTCAAAAAGAAACATTCTGGCAAGAGAGAAAGCATCTGTACAATCTGGTATGTTGACACTATATAAAAGGGGAGTAAACATGAACAAATGGATAAGATAATTATGAGGATCCAAACTTTAAGACCAAAATGGGTAAACACTACTTTTCCACTGTACTATTATGACATATATTAAGAAAAGTAACTATTAAGAAATACTAAAAATATTGAAAGCAGAAAGAAACAAAATGTGGAATTTTAGACCCCCCCCCAAATGGAACGCAAATATCTGATTTTCATTGAACTGTAGAAATGTCCAAATTTCTTAAGAAAAATACTTAATGCAATTGTTTAAAATAAGAAGAGTAATAAAAGTTAATATTTATCATGGACCTATTATGTGCCGGGACCATTTGAAGTACTCTATTTCAAGTACTCTATGTTTATTAAAAGCCTTTTGATTCTCAAAACAAATAAACCAAACTTTTTTTTTTCATTTTTAAATTTTTTTTAATTTTTTATTAACATATAATGTATTATTTGCCCCAGGGTACATGTCTGTGAATCGTCAGGCTTACACATTTCACAGCACTTACCATAGCACATACCCTCCCCAATGTCCACAGCCCAGCCACCCTATCCCTACCACCACCACCCCCCGGCCACCCTTAGTTCATTTCTTGAGTCTAGGAGTCTCATATGGTTTGTCTCCCTCCCCATCCCTTCCTGTTTCATTTCTCTCAAATAAACCAAACTTTTGAGGAATATACTGTTATTCTAATTATGCTGATGAGGGAACTGGGACTGCCAAGGTCTCAGGGCTGGTAGTGCAGAATGTGGTCAGACCAAATCTAAGTTGTTGTGGTTGTTTGTTTTTTTTAGTTTTTATTTAAATTCTAGTTAGTTAACATACAGTGTAATATTGGTTTCAGGAGTAGAATTTAGTGATTCATCCCTCACATACAACACCCAGTGGTCATCATGATGAGCGCCTTCCTTTACACGGTCATGCATCAAGTCTATCCCACCCCCTCCCTTCCAGCAATCCTCTGTTTAAAATTACCAAAATGCTGGTACACTACAGTGGTCCCTGAACAGAACCCAACTTACATTTCACTTTGTTTGAATTCCTGATACTCATATCCTCTGTATAGCGAGAGTTTAAAATACTTCTCTTGAAATGGTCAGGTTAGGAATCACAGGGTTATCATTAACGGAGTACCTAGTGGGGACTAGGTCCTAGGAATAAGAAGGTTATCAAAATAGGTGTTCCTATTCATGATCATCGAGACTAAGCAGGAAAAGTGAATCTGTGCCCTCAAATTGTGGAGGAGATCAACTTTAAATCTCTTTAACTAATCAATTCATCCCGGAAACTGGAAGTGAAGCTAGGTTGGCAAGTTTTGTGGAAAGTCAAGAGAGACTAGTCGCATGGAGGAGGCAGGGAGCGGAGGTCAAGACCCAAGCAGGGCTTATTCAAAAGGATATTAGCTCCTGGAGGTGAAGGGGAAAACATGGTCCTAGGAAAGAAGGAGAATCAGTGAGATAAAACGTTTGTAATACAGAGAGGATGGGAATTGATGACCAGGATCTTTTTGGGTTTATGCGGGACCCCTACTGCAAGAATTGGCAAAGAGGAGGCAAAAATGATCTTCAAGAAACTTGAATACAGGGGCGCCTAGGTGGCTCAGTGGGTTAAAGCCTCTGCCTTCGGCTCAGGTCATGATCTCAGGGTCCTGGGATCCAGCCCCACATCAGGTTCTCTGCTCGGCAGGGAGCCTGCTTCCCCTTCTCTCTCTGCCTGCCTCTCTGCCTACTTGTGATCTCTCTCCTCTTCATCAAATAAATAAATAAAATCTTAAAAAAAAAATTTGAATAGAAGGGGGTATCACAAAGCAATCTTGTTGGAATATTAGCCCTACAATAGGTGCTCTCCCTTGTAAGGAATCGCAAGGAGTCATCTGTATTAAAGATGAGAAGTCACATGGCAAGGAAACCTGTCTAATTTTTACCTACCATTTCCCAAACTTACTTGACAATTTAACCATGTCTCATACTTATGAAAATGACACTGAAGTGGTGTTGCATTGAATAGACTTTGGGAACTGCTGAAGTGGGCACAATTAAGAAGAGGGCACAAAGTGGCCCATTAGGGGAGTTAAAGAAAATACATCTATTTCTACTTGTGCTATTTCATCCTTTACAATTTCTTATTTTGATATGTTTCATCATGTACAAAATGTATTAGTGCAGTAAAACATGTATTCCATTTTTATACAAATGAATGTACATCTATTAAGGGCACATGTTCCCTGCTTCAAGCAGTAGAGGAATGAGACAACTTTTTAGATGGACTTTCCCTACCCAGAATGCAACCATCACCTACGCAGACTGGAAGACTGATCTTTATTCTTCTTCTACTTGTATTTCTTTGGGTGTTGAGGATGAATTCCAGCCTCCCAGATTACCACTGTCAGCCACTGAAAGTTATTAATAATAAGTGGTGATAACAACTTAAATGACACTTTCAAAGATAAGAGTTTTTGACCTCTCAGAGTAAATATGAAAATAAATCTAAACATTACATGGCATTTTATTGTTATTTCACTTTTTTTTTTTTAAGATTTTATTTGACAGAGAGAAACACAGCTAGAGAGGGAACACAAGCAGAGGGAATGGTAGTGGGAGAAGCAGGCTCCCCGCTAAGCAAAGAGCCCGATGTGGGGCTGGATCCCAGGACCCTGGGACCATGACCTGAGCCGAAGGCAGACGTTTAACGACTGAGCCACCCAGGCGCCCCGTTATTTCACTTTTTAAAAGAAAAAAAGAAACCAAGAATAGGTCTTCTGAGTAGAAAAATCAACAATACTTCTCTTCTTTCTAATATTAATAACCACTTACGGTCTAATATAGGATTTTTTTTAAGATTTTATTTATTTATTTGACAGAAAGAGTATAAATAGGCAGAGTGGCAGGCAGAGAGAGAGGGGGAAGCAGGCTTCCTGCCGAGCAGGGACCCCAAAGCGGGGCTTGATCCTAGGACCCTGGGATCATTACCTGAGCCGAAGGCAACTGCTTAACAGACTGAGCCATCCAGGTGCCCCATTAATATAGGATTTTAATAAGCAAAAAAAATTTCTTTTCAAGTACTTATCTCAAAAAGACACCATCCTTTCGGCAGAAAAAAATGAAAAGAAAATCCAGGCTCTCCACTCAGCAGAGTCTGCTTCTCCCTCTCCCTCTGTGCTCATTCTCTCTCAAATAAATAAATAAATAAAACTTTTTAAAAAAGTCCATTTAGTTACTGTAGTTATTTGGGCTTACAAAAATCCCTTTCCCCCAAAGCCTTTAAAATTCCCTCAGTAATCTGCTGATGTACATTTTAAAAATACAATCTAGGTTCTCAAGAATATTAACTTTTTTTTTTTAAAGATTTTATTTATTTGACAGAGAGAAACACAGCGAGAGAGGGAACACAAGCAGAGGGAATGGTAGCGGGAGAAGCAGGCCTCCTGCAGAGCAGAGAGCCCGATGCGGGGCTCGATCCCAGGTCCCTGGGATCTGACCTGGGCCGAAGGCAGACGCCCAATGACTGAGCCACCCAGGCGCCCCAAGAATATTAACTTTTAAATATCCAACTGTAACTAGTTACTAAATCTTAACATTTTAATGTTGATCCACCTTCAGGGTACCAACAAAATGTGAAAGTAGAATATAAAAATCTGTTAAATTTTGAGACCCAAATTTAACTCCCAATTTAAAAAGACGAGATGGAGCACTTGTTTCGCCTAGATCCCTTAAAACAAAACAAAACAAAACAAAACAAAACAAAACAAAACAAAAACAAAAACACCCAAAAAAACGAAAAAAACAAAACAAAACAAAAAAAACTACCAGGGGACCTGTGTGGTACAGTTGGTTAAGCAGTGACTCTTGGTTTTGCCTCAGGTCATGATCTCAGGGTCTGTGCTCAATGGGGGGAGAGGGGGATCTGCTTGGGATTCTCTCTCTCCCTCTGCACCTCCCACTCATGCTCTCTCTCTCTGAAATAAATCTTAAAAAAAAAAAAAACCTGCCAATATAATTCTGAATATCACAAAAAAGATGCTACCATTGTTTTTAACTTAAAAAAATATTTAAGAGCGGGGCCCCTGGGTGGCTCAGTGGGTTAAAGCCTCTGCCTTTGGCTCAGGTTATGATCTCAGCGTCTTGGGATGGAGCCCTGCATCAGACTCTCTGCTTAGCAGGGGGCCTGCTTCCCCCTTTCTCTCTGCCTGCCTCTCTGCCTACTTGTCATCTCTCTGTCAAATAAATAAATAAAATCTTTTAAAAAATCCTTAAGAGTTTATAATCTGTCACAGGTTACATTTTCAAGTAAATAGCCATCTGAATTATAACATTCGTTTAGATTCAAGGTCACTGGTCTAAAGCCCACAAGGGCCAGGCAGGCAGAGTCAACCCATGGAGTGAGCTGGGTGCAAAAGGAATTGAGTGTTGGGGTCTCAGCGAACTGGGGAATGGGACCAATTGCTAGTAAGGTCTCGCTGACGGTTCTCATTTAAGAATTCAGATCTGGTTCTGCCCCAGGTCCAGATTTAGGTGATCTCTTTGTATTTACATTTGATACAATTTTTTTTGAAGATTTTATTTATTTATTTGACAGACACAGAGAGATCACAAGTAGGCAGAGACAGAGGGGGAAGCAGGCTCCCCACTGAGCAGAGAGCCTAATGCGGAGCTCGATCCCAGGACCCTGAGATCATAACCTGAGCCCAAGGCAGAGGCTTTAACCCACTGAACCACCCAGGCGCCCCTATTTGACACAATTTTTAAAAGAAACATTGCACGTGACAAAGCAACCACGTAGGCAGAACTGAAATGCCAGCTGCCAGGGTGTAACCTCTGCTGTGGCAACCTGCTTCCTTTCAGTGATTAGTAACTGTATCTATCTTTGGAAAATCAAAGACATGCAGGTATATTTAAGTCTGCATTCTTACTTTGCCATGCAATAGTTCTGGAACTTGATACAAGTTACCTATTGTCTCCAAGACCTTATTTCCTCGGCTGTTACACAGGAAATTGTTAATGAAGCCCTGTGGTGATGAGTAAGTGACATTAAGGGCCTAGATCTCCCTTAAAATCCACTACCTTCCTTTTGCTTTATTTTCTGCCATTGTTGGCAGTAATCAGAAGTGTGTGTGTGTGTGTGTGTGTGTGTGTGTGTGTGTGTGAACAACCATGTTGTTCTTTGTCATTGTTGAAGCCATATAAAGCAAAAAGAACATAGACTAAGACTGGACTATAATCTATCACTAGTTTATGACATACTTCTTTCTAAGATACGTAAGTCCTCTGGGCCTCAGTTCCTTATCTGTACAAATGAAAAGTAGGTACCTGACATTCCTCATCCTTAAGTCATTCAGAGGCAGTCACAGAGTGATCTTGGCCTTGGCCCCTGGAGTTAGAATGTCTGGATTTCACTCTTGGCTCTGCCACTTACTAGCTGTGAGATAAAAATCACGTGACTCATCTTCCCTGAGTTTTAGTTTCCCCTTTGTAAAATGACGATAATAAGAAAACCTCAGTTTAAATGAATAAGTTAGATATGTAATGCCCCTCAAATCATATCCCAGACATGGGAAATGCTTACCAAATAACAGTAATTTCTATCGTTCACAGAATCTAAGAAATGCCATCCTATGTACCACTAAAGAAGAAAAACAATCACTTCAAATTAAATCGTGACATAATGCTTTTTTTTTTTTTTAAAGATTTTTATTTATTTGACAGAGAGAAACACAGTGAGAGAGGGTACACAAGCAGAGGGAATGGTAGCAGGAGAAGCAGGCTTCCTGCTGAGCAGGGAGCTCAATGCGGGGCTTGATCCCAGGACCCTGGGATCATGACCTGACACTTAACGACTGAGCCACCCAGGCGCCCTGACGTAATGCTTTCTTATTAGGATTTTTATTTTACACTGAAAGAAAAAAGGTCTCTAGTCTTTTTTTTTGCTTCACATGCTACACTTAGGAACATATACAAAGGAAAATATACATTTAATTGGTTAGACTGAATTTGCTGAATCACTTTGAAACTCTGAGTTATCATAGCAGTGCTTTTCTAGCCGATATCATCTTCTCAGCAATGAGGAGCACTGGGAATGCGTTATCTCCCCCCCGCCCCCACTTCTTCTTCTACTTCTGATTTGTGAAGACTTTTAATTTCAAAAAAATTCCAAGATGCATATTAGTGGAAAGAACAGTATATACAATGAACCTCGATATACCCATAACCCATCACAACACTCTTAGCCCAGTGTTTCCGCCGCCTGCAATTTTTTTCTCCCAAGTCACTAACAGCTATTTTGCAAATTTGATGCTTACATTTCTTTGCTCTTTCTAGAAGATGCAAATAGAAGCTTTTCAGGCAAGAATAGGCACTTGTATTCCTTCCTCCTGTTGCCCAGAAATGGTTCATTTTGTGAAACTTCAAGGGGCTGCCCTCTTGCAAGGCAACGTCAACAGGAATCCCAGCCAGGTTTGTGCAAGGGCAGGGGATGACAACTATGTCACCACTGCCACCTGTCACACAGCAATTGTAGGACCTCAGTGATTAGAAGATGCATCCTGACATCAGCAATGCTGAAATGGGGGGGGGGGGGGCAGGGAGGAGTGTGACTTCGGCATTGATGCAGTACAGTACTATCATAAAATGTGACCCAGGGAATAGAAAACCCTTTTCTTCATTTCTTTTCAGTGACTTTAACTGATTGTTAACAACTTTAGCAAAACATATTCTTGGGTGACATATGCTCCACTGTATTGCACATCTGAGGATGTCCTATTATAACCACTCCTGATTTCCTGCAGGAATATGAGAGTTGTTCCATCATCTTCAGGCCCATAGAAATGCAGGTGAGGCCCAAGACAAAAAGGTCATGATAACTATTGAAGCAATCTAACTTTTCTGCTCTGAAACTAGGGAATTCATCATCACTATCTTCTATAACCTAAAAAATTATAATAGGAAAACAATTTGAGCTATTACTCTGATTACTAAGTTACCTGGGCCATGAAAGTCTCTGTCAGCTGCTATTTTTAGGTCTCTTTTTTTCCTCCAGAATTGTAAAATACATGTTATTACATTTTTAACGATTAATTTTGATCCATTTGTTGGGTCTCTAAGTTTTATCTTCATGACTGACCTCTATGCACATTATATTCTGTCTCATCTTTTAAACCCATGATTTCATTTTCTCAGTATTCTGGGTATGGCTGATTTGATTATCTGCAATGTCAGGTCTGCTTTTTACTACTTTCAAATAAGATTTTTATTTCAGTTATTGTCATTTTCATTATGTAGTGTGCTCTTCTTACCCAGGCCTGCTTTTCCTCAATAGAGACAATGTCCTCTTTTATTTCATTAGGGTTAAAAAGTAGGTAATTTCTAAAACCATGTCTCCTATTTCATGAAATAGATCAGATTTATTTTTGAACCTTTATAAGGCAGTTCTGTCTAAGCAGCAGACTTGCTGGTATGGTTATTCATCTTTGAGATTGATATGTTGATATTTCCAACATGGAAGTTATGGTTTTCTTCGGGCGTCTTGAGGTAGCAATTATTGTTTTGGGAAGAGATAGATACGATCCTGTCATACTAAATCTCGACCCGTGGTTCTCAAATATTAAAGCACATACGATTTACCTGGAGAGCTTTCTAAGAATGAAGATTCCAGGGCCTTACTCCCAGTGATCTCTATTCGGCACAACTGAAGTGGGGTGCCAGGAACTGTCATTTGTTAAATGTTCTTTTTTTTTTTTTTAAGATCTTTTTTATTTTTTTGAGAGAGAGAGAAAGAGGGAGCACGAGAAGGACGAGGCTCAGAGGGAGAAGCAGACTCCCCACTGAGCAGGGAGGCCGATGTAGGACTCGATCTGGGGACCTTGGAATCATGACCTGAGCCGAAGGCAGTGGCTTAACTGACTGAGCCACCCAGGTGCCTCTTGTTAAATGTTTAATATAAGATTTTCAAACACACACTAGGCAAGTAGTATAGTGAACCACCCTCTTCCCATCATCCAACCACAGCTATCATGAATAGTCTGCTCATCTTGTGTCTTTTACCACAGGGATCCTCATCTTATCTTTGTTTTTATCTTTTTAATTTTTATAATTTTTGGTACTCTATTTTAGAGCATATCACAAACATCAGATTACTACATTTTTAAAAACTGATGAGAGCTTTTATTTTAAACACATAACTGCAATGACATTAACTCACCTAATGAAATTAACAATAATTCCCTAACATCTCACATCACATGATTGTATTCAAATTTCCTCTTGAGATTAAAAAAATATCTTTCACAGTTTGTTGCATCAGATCCCCACAATGTGCATAGATTATACTTGGTTATGTTGCTTATGTTGGAGCAGCTATTCCTAAAACTTGTCCTTTAGAGTTTGGATAAGATGCTGGCATAGGATCCCTTCCAGAAGGGAAATGGTTTGGTTCACAACACAAGAAGATCAGGAAGATAATGTCTGTCTTCTACCCCTGATGGAGATGGACAGAGACAGATCAATTAAGGATGTGAGTCAAGGAAAAATTTCAGGGGTACCTGGGTGGCTCAGTTAAGCATCTGCCTTTGGCTCAGGTCATAATCCCAGGGTTTAGGATCAAGCCCTGCATAGGGCTCCCAGCTCAGTGGGGGCCTGCTTCTCCCTCTTCCTCTGCTGCTCCCCTTGCTTGTACTCTCTCTCTGATAAATAAATAAAACCTTAAAAAAAAATAAAGAAAAAAAAAGTCCAGGGGTGCTTGGAAAAGGAACCATCAGTTCAGAATGGCCTATATAGCACAAAGGATACTCACTATTTAACCCTCATGCTATTAAACAACATAGTATATAAAATGTGCTTAGGATGAACTAGCATACGGTAAGCTCTCAATAAATGCTAGCTGTATTATAATTACTCAGTGGGACATGGTGAATAAAGTTTGAAGGCCTGGTCAGTGACTGAAAACAAAAAAAAACTAATTAGCATTATATGTCTTTAATGCAGAGTTTAATGGCTGGTAGCAAAGGGTAAGTGCAGGAGAGGGAGCTGAATGGAGAAGTGGGTGACTGCTTCTATAACACAAAACAAGGCAGGAAAGGAAGGGCAACACGGTCAATGAATATCATTCTCTATGGTGTCCCACTGGTGTTTCAAGCACAACAGAGACTCAACTCATTTCTCATTAATTTTTAGGCATGCTGCTGAAGGATTTTTCCTTATTTAGTGTTTCAAAGGTAATTTAATGGAGTGAGGAAGGTAGAATGCCATATTTAGTATACAACACTTTGTGTTTTCCAGGCACTGTGCTAGGAATAAATGACGTGAAAACAAATGAGATGAAATTCATTCTCTCAAGGAGTTCATGGCCCAGTGACAGAGAGATAAGTGAAAATTTATAAAATAATGAGACTTTATGAAACAATGTGATAAATCTAATGCAGAAAGGAGTACAGAAGTCTGTGGAAACAGAAAACAGGGCATGCTTAGCTTGGCCTGGGAACAAGGAGAGTTTAGGTAGGGTGACATATAAAGTAACATCTAATGCCCTGAGAGTAAAAGGTGGTGGTAATATTAATCACAGGGAGACAAGGACTATAAACTAAGACTATCCTTGATAAACCAGAAGGGACGGTCACCTAGACTAGGCCAAAGAAATATTTATAAGTCAGGTGATCTATGAGCTCTGTCGGGAGAGAACACAGTCACTGGGGAAGAGTGCCTTCCACGTGCAGGAAGGACATATATAAGGACAAACAGAGAAACAGATGAGAAACCTAATATGGCTATGCGTCCAGGACATAGGTTAGAAATGGGGTAGTGCGATGCGAAGTGTGTAAGATGGGCAATGATGCAAGAAGAGTCTAGAGCTGGGCCAGGCCATCAGAGAACTGGCCAATTAAGCAGATGAGATTGAATTTTATCTTTGAAGTTATTGGGCATCATTAAAGGGAAAGTGGCACAGTTCAATTTGCATATAAAGGTAATAACAGTAGATAAAGTTTACTGAGGTTCCTGCCTATCACATACATTTCCAAATGTAATGTGTCAATGACCTGATGATACACACATTGTTATCCTTATTTCATAACCATCTACAATGAGTTGAATAATTTGCACATAAGAGATGGAACTGGCAAATATAGGTGTATCTAATCTAAATAGAGGTGTCTCTGCCTCAAAATCCAATCTATACTCAACTTTAACAGCAGGTTTGGGAGCTGTGTGGCAAGGAGCCAGGGAAGTCCAGTGAAGCATTCACTGGAATCCAGGTAGGAATCATGACAGGCACAAATTATGGAAGAGGTAGGGAATGATCAAGGAAGAAATATAGGCATGCCATATTAAAGAAATAAAATCACAGGAGTTGGTTTGTTGAGTGAGTAGTAGGGGTAGTAAATAGATCTGAAAAGTCTGAAGTTCTGGTTTGTATGTCAGAATAAATAATGATACCATTCACCACAATGGCCAATTCACTGAAGGCAGAAGTTTTATGAAAATTCAATTGGTTTTCTTTCTTTTTGTTAAAAAAAAAAGATTTTATTTATTTGACAGAGAGAGATCACAAGTAGGCAGAAAGGCAGGTAGAGAGAGAGGGGGAAGCAGGATCCCCTGCTGAGCAGAGAGCCTGATGCGGGGCTCAATCCCAGGACCCTGAGACCATGACCTGAGCCAAAGGCAGAGGCTTAACCAACTGAGCCACCCAGGCGCCCCTCAATGGGCTTTCTTTTAGAATGCTGGTATAGGATTATTGGGTGATACTTAGCAATTGGATATGTGAATCTGGTGTTCACTATTGAATTAATAGTCAATCCATGGAAGCAGATTATATAAAATGGAAAGATTACAAGACTGAAAATGAAACCCAGGTAATGGCACCATTGAGAGGATGAACTGAAGCAGGTAAGAACATAAATAAGACAGAGATGGATGAGCCAAAGGGATAAAAAGAAAATAAGGAGAATAAGTTAAGAGAGTAGGAAGCTCTGAGAGGGTAAAAGTGGTTGACAGGTGCAAATACTGAAATAAAATATAGTAGAATAAAGATGTTAAAGTATCTTCTGAATTAGGCAACTCGTAGCCCACTTTGGGGACCGAAATTGAATACTGTGTCTTTGTACTTGCTAAATGTAATACTCATTGAAACAAGTTTGAATATCAATTCTGTTATCTCTTATATTAGCTAGTTTTTTCTGCTTTGTGTCATCTATACACTTTATAGATTCATATCTACTTTAAACTTATTCATAATAATAGATACAATTCGTTAAATCCCTGCTATATCCCTGGTTCTTTATAAAAATTACCACTTAATTTACAAGCAAACCTGCAAAATCCATATTCTCATCTCTGTTTTAAAGATGAATAGAGTGTTCTCATAATTGTAATTCAGAGAAGAGGGGAAAAAGCAAAGTAGGGTAGATATTGAGGACTATTCTCTTTGTACTTATACCACAAATCCACTGCTCCCTTCAAGTTTCAACAGCATTGCCGTCAGGAGCACCTTGGTTATGGCACAGAAAAACTAGTGATAAACAGCAAGGTTTTTTCATGTTTCCATCCCATGGAAGAAACTGGATTATTTAATACATTAGAGAAGCTAAAGCATGTAAAGTAAAGTAAGTAAAGATGGAGATATCCATATCCACAATGAATGGACCAAAGGTACAGGTAATGAAGCTCAAAATAATCATATCAAAAGGGAACCAGAAGAAAAGGAACAAGGTTGAGTGAGACCTACAGGAAAATCAAAGTGATAGATCTCACTCCATTGGGCTCCATTTTAAAAAGGCAAGAGCGTAAATGATCCTTCCTGCACATCCCAATGAACTCTAATGTAAATTATACAACTGCTTCCTGACACTGAAAACTGAACACAGTGTAGAATCCACAGGATAATTTTAATTAAAAGTTATTTTCAAAAGCAAACATGAATGGATTTTGCAAAAGGGCAAGTAAAAATCAGATGTCTGAGAGTTGCAAAGATTTCACGTATTAGGTGCACTTGGGTTGATACTATTTTGGATGAAAAAACTTCTTACTCCCATGGGGTCAAGTTCATTTTATACACTGGAACACCCTGAACTTCAGGTGAACTCAGACCCATAGCACATTACGTTGTAAGGTAATGTTACAAAACAGCAGATGAGTAAATGATACTGTGAAAACAGAAAGAAAAGGCTAAGGGATTCCAAATGAACCCTAAACAACCCTGAACTCTCACTAATCTCTGTAACACTGTTGGAGAAGCAAGAGTATCTTGCCCTCTTAAACATGACCCCGTTAAACTGAGGACTTTTTCAGATCACCTGCTTTATCTAATCTTCCTCGACCACCGTATATAGCAGTCAAGGTCTCATTTCTTCAAGTATGCCCTCTGTCTAGCCCAGGTGCTATCACTGACTCACTAGTAACAGGACATATGTTCAGGGTGATTTCCTTAAGAGAGTGTGGAGTGGAGTGGAGTGGAGAGAGAAGAGAGGAGATTATTTGCTCCTTTCCATTTCTGTTCCCAACTGGCCCAGACTTGGTTAGACATATGGCCACAAATGGGCGTGCAGCCCGCAGGCACACGAATGGCTAACTAGAGAAATCCTTTGGCGACACTGTCTGGAACTCTGGCCTTATTAATATCAAGCTCCCGCCCAAGGGTTCTCAGATTTTGGTGTGAGTGAGCATCACAGGTGGAATAGTTATTAAAAATTCAAGTGCTTGGATCCCACCTCAGTCCTACCAAATTAAAATCTCCGGAGGTGGGTCGCTGGCATTTCTGCCGTCCTCAGGCTCCATAGTTGACTCAGACACACATCACAACTGCAGAACCACTGCTCTGGCCACCAGGCTCCACGTTGTCAGCCAGGACTCTGACTGCTCGCTGAGAGGCAGATGGTGCTGGCTGACAATAGCTCTGTCCTGGTGGCCCACGTCCTGGCTGCGGCTGCCTCTCTGATTTACATTTTCTTTTCAGAATCCTTTGTCTGCTCTCTACCATTTGGAAACGAAACGAAACCAAACACAAAACCAAGATACTTTAAAAATTAAGAAAGTAGAAAAAAATTGTGAAAAAAAAATCACACGATTTCAACATTCCAAGATAACTATTAATGCTGCAGTAAATGACTTTCACTGTATATTCAGACAGTTGCAACCGTCCTTTTGTGGAATTGTGTGCCCCGTTTAAAAAAAATAATAGTTTTTACTGAGTGGTATGTGCATGGCGCTAAGTACTTTATGCTCATTATTTCGTTTAATCCTCAAGGCATCCCCATAAGGAATGCACAAGTATGTCCCCTTTTATAAATTACAAAAATGAAGCTTGGAGAAGTCATAGTAGACAGTGGGGAAATGCTGGTTTGAACCCTGAAACACAGTCTCTTGTCTCACCTTAGCATTTGATATGTGCGCATTTCTAAGATATTGAAAACATTTTGTAAGTAACATGAATAACGACCATACTTTTCTGTTTTAGGATCCTACCGTTTACTTACCCAATGCTTATAATCCAGCATTGGGTTACAAATTGCTCTAATGTTGCAATATCTTCATAAATTTAATTTTATCTGGGTTTATAATTATATCTTTAGGAGGAATTCCTAGAAAATGAATCAATATGTCAGAGTATAAATATTTTAAAAATATAATTCTTGATGCACATCACCAAGTTGCTTTTAACAAAAGATCATAAAAATTTCTGCATACTTTTTTTCATCTGCCCTGGACAAAATGCTTATGGCAGCCATTTCTGATTTTTTCTAATTATAAATAAATCCTACATGACTGTTTGTACATTTATCTTTACCTACACTTCTGATTATTTCTTTAAGTTACATTTCTAAAGGTGGAATTGCTGGATCAAAGGGTAGACGCATTGTAAAATCTGTTAATACTTATGGTATTGCTAAATTATTTGCCAAAAAGATTACAATTATACTCCCACTAGCAGGGAACATGAGTGACCATTTCTTCACACCCTTGTTAACACAAAATATTCTGTTTTTATCTGAATTTTTAAGAACTGATGAAGTAGAACAGCTTTTCACATGTTTATCGACCTATTGCTTTCCTCTTTCCTTTTTTTCTTGTAAATTTTTTAATTTATGTCCTTTGCCTTTACTTAAAAAAAACCTTTAGGTTGCAAGTTTCTTATTAATTATTTATTTGAAAGAGTTCCTTATATTAAGACTATTACCTCTGTCAAATCCATTGCAAAATGCCCCAAGTTTTTAATTTGCATATTTCTTATGAAAGTTTCTGATATAGTGTAGTTTAAATTTTAATATGTCATGTCTATCAGTATTTTCCTTTATGGTGTTTATCTTTGGTTTTGGATATAATTTAGAAACTATATTCTCATTGCACTAAATACAAATATTCATATGTATTTTCTTTTATTTATGGCATCATTTAATCTTTAAATCATTTGGAACATATTTTGGTATAGGGTATAATATAAAAACTCTAATATATTTCAAGTAGTTAATAAATTAGGTCAGCAATATTTCTCAAAAATTTATTTTCTCCCTATGTGAAATTCTATTTTTGTATTTATGAGAAAGATCCATACACACATACACACACATATATTATGTATGTAATTATGTATGTATATGTATACACACACATATAAAACACTTAGAAATATTTCTGCAAGTGTAATCAATATTTTAAGCACTCTGATTTATTGATTCACCCATCTAGTCTTTCATTTATTTATTCAACACATATTCATGAGTATTTTCTACATGCAAGCACATAATTAGATGTTTTAAACTCAATCTCATTATTGTATTGACAATATTACTGTCATATTGTATCATATTGTAGTGACAGAGAAGAGGTCTTACCATTTAATGAGAAGTTCTACTTTTCTCTAAACTTTATAGCACTGATGGTCTCTTCTGTTCATTAGGCACTTAATCATCTCAAGTACAACAGCATGTCTTATTTAATTTTAGAATGTTTTGGTTTGTGTCCATATGAAGAAGATAAGCTGTTTTTGGCAAGGACTGTTCCAATCTTTTAAGTACCCTTTAAAATGCTTAAGAAATATAGGCTTAAATGCACAGTACACTTTTGAGAAAAATTTACTCTCAATTAAAAGTTAAGTGTAAATCACTAATACTAATATTTCAAATGAAGCAGATTAAAGGGAGTCAAATAACTTATCCAGGATCGTACAACCAATCAATGACCATGTTAGGATCTAGACCGTGGCCTTTTAGCTGTCACTTTAGGGACCCCTTCTGTCACCATACTTTTTTTTTTTTTCCTGGCATTTTGCTTGGCTCTTCTAGATGAGCTGCTCTCCTAAAAATCTTGGAGAAGATTTTTGGAGAAGATCTTGGAGAAGAAAAATCTTGGAGAAGACTCTGAAGGCAGAGTCAGTGGCTCTCAAGTCATGAGTGAGTGTCAAATCATGAAGAAACTCTTGTGGATTATGAAATGATTCTGTTCTATATCTCAGTATGTGTATACATAGGCATTATGTGTCTGGTTGACTAAGTTATTAGTGGCACAGGAGAATTAAATGCACAAACTGAAAAATTAAATACATATGGCAAAGAGATAATGCTTGTTAAAGTAAATATAGAAATATTAAGGATGGTTATATCATATGTTGAGGTCAACACTTTTTTAGTGGAAACACATTTGAAATTATAATTATGCTTAGTGAGAAAAATGACTTCATATGAAAATATTCCTTGCTTTACTCTTAAAATGAATGTATAAAAATCAATTACTATAAAAATCAATTGAATCTAAATCTGTTCTTTTGATAAATTACATTATAATATACATACTAAGGAATCTATTAATGAGAATCTGCAATGAATATTCAACAAAATTTTTCTGAATGCTAACTCTGTGTCAGGCCATATGCAGTATTCATTATATAAGAATGAACAGGACATAGTACCCCTCCTTTGTGAAACTTATACCCTCTTAGGAAAGAACCAAGAAGTTACTAGAAGTGTAGTAGGTATAATAAAGAAAAGTTTCAAAGCTAGAGTTCAGAAAAGACTCTTCTGAGGAAGTGACATTTAAGACTGAAAAGAAGAGTATAAAGAAGCTTGAGGGGGTAGAGAAGTTGGGGGCAGGAAAGAATATTCTAAGCATGGGCATTTTAAGCAAAGGCAGAAGGCAAGGAGTAGTATTACGGGTGAAAAGTTGGCCAAAATTTATGAAGCTATATGGAATTAACATCAACCTCTCTATAAAAGGAGCTATTGGTTGTGAACTGAGCTTGCTTGATGACTGATATGAAGGGGGTCAATGTGAACTTGCCTATATGCGAGGTAAGGGAAGGATTCGTAGCATGCTTTCTTGAGAAGGAGGGAGGAGAGAAATCCAGCACAGCAGGTGTAGGGGTCGGCCTGCTCCACTGTGAAAAGGGGAATGGAATAACCAGGAGACTCAAAGGCACGTAGGTTTTTAGATTTGTTGGTGGAAAGTGGAAAGAATCAGCATCTCTGATGGCTTGTGTTCTCTCACTGAAGTGAACACCTAATGGGAATGAAGAAAAGGAAGAGGAAGCTGGAGGAATCACTGGGGTCAATGGGAGAGACGATGTGAGGCCTCTTGAATGTATACCTGCATTAAACAAAACCTATCTTGACTTTCATCTGTGAAGGCATCTGAGAAACAAGGGAGAAAAAAATAATACAAGGAAAATCACTGAACTCTGATTCAAAAGATACTTCAAAAGAATTAATCCAATGAGATTGAATGTATAAATTTCCCATAAAATAAATGAACCAAACTTCCTCAGAATATAAACATTTCTTGACTTCCATTCACTACCAAACATTTTGAAACAATATTTCATACTTGTTTCCTTTTGTTCACCCCCACCTCATTTCTCAATCCCTTGCAAGGACAACTGAAATTTTCAAGGATATAGCTAATTTAAGTGACGATTCTTTGGAGTCATCCTACACCACTTTTCCTCAGAACTTTATATCCTTGAAACTCTCTTCTCTTCTTCTATCTTGAAATGCCCTTATAATTAACTTTTAAGATTTTTTTTTTTTTTGGAGAAGTTTTAAGTTTACAGCAAAATTGAGAAGGAGATGTAGAGATGTCCCATAAGCCCCTTGTCCCCCACATTTATAGCCTCTTCAACTATCAACATCACTCAACAGAATGACATATTCTCTCTTTTTTTTTTTTTTTTACCAATGATCACCAGAAGGATTTCCTAAATTACAGATGTAGTCATGTTACTTCAATGCTCAGAATCCTCCTATGCTTCTCATTAGTGATAGCTATTATTTATCAAGCTCTTCCTAAGTTCCACGGAGTTTTCAAATCTTGCCTTATATTGCCTTATATTATTTATCCTCCTCATCACCACCTAAGAGGAGTATTGCTCCCATTTTACAGGTGAGAGTACTACAGATCATAGAGCCAAATTAATACTAAAGCCAGAATTCAAACAAAGCATCTGGTTAACTTTAATTCTCTGCTCCTAATCCCTATTCTGCTACCTGGAGAATAAAGTAAAAGTAAATTCCCTACTTCATATTCAAGGTCCTCAAGATGTGTCTCAAAAATACATCTTTTTCCCTTTGTTCTACTGTCACTCTTCCCAATTTCGATGAGTTGAACTATATTTCTGGCAGGGATATTAAACAATGGAAAATCCTCGAGGTACTAATTCTCCAAAGAAAATGTAGTAATTAACCAAGGACTATGAAACTTAAGTATTCTATGTTGCACCTGACTGAGGAAGTAGAGATGAACTGGTTATACTTTAAGCCAAATATTTTTAATAGTATATTACCTCTATTTTTTTTATTTGAGGGGATATTTTAAAAGATGGTAAATAATTATTTTAATACTTTATTTAAAGCAATACACACACTCTGCATGTTTTCTTGGGTTTTGGTTTCCATAGCTGGTAGAATTTATTCTTCCTTTATAAATGAATACACCTCTTCCTCCTTTGTATTGATAAAAATTCTACAGGTGCAAGAGGAATGAATCTCCCACATGCCACAGAAAAACAAATACAGCTGTAAGTAATTGTACAGATTTTAAAAGTTTTTATAATGTGTAAGTATCATGGTACATAATGTGTGAAGGATAAATTGTTTAGTGTTATTCGATTACTCCAAATCTTTGTTGGCCTGAAAAATATTAATATTTTGCATAAATTTGGATGATGAGATTTCCAGTTTTCTTGGCAAAAATCTCTGAAATTGGAATAAGAGAGATTATGGATGTCACGATGAATTACATCAATAGCCAGGAATTAATATTAATCGGTAAGCCTCTCTATACAAAGAAAACCACTATCAGCAGACAAAAGACAGCATATTTACAAAGGCACTTACTCTGTTGAAATATTCACCCTAAGGAAGTGAATTTACAATTCATTTCTCTCTTCTTACTTCCACCTATTTATTACAAAATCCTATTTGCTTCTCAAAATGTGTAACTACAACAAATTTCATACAATACTGCTGCATAATCTATGGGAAATCAGATATAAATTACAGAAAGACAATGAATGAGAAGCATGTGATCCTCTACGGTGTTCATTAATGGGTACTTGTGACAAGGTACTGTCAGCTGTAGTTTACTAATTTTCCCTTGCACGGTCCCTATTTCTTCAGCAGAAGGAATAGGCATTACTAAGTTAGCTCACCATTGGCAGCAGGAAAGAAATGACTTTCTTGTCAGAATGGACATGCCATGAAGCTTAGGGTTATAACTGAGAAACATGAATGAGGTTCTCAGGTCTCGTTCACTTAGCGAGAAGAAAATTGCCATACCCAATCAGATAATCCTCTTTATGCCTTCAGCCACTTCTACACCATTGAGTATTTCTCATTTTCCCATAAGCATTTGGATAATGAAGGAATTAGTTTAAGGGTGGCTCTTGGATGAATCTAGATAGAGAAAGTGAAAACACCAATAACTCCCATGACCTTACACCCTTCCTTAAGGGAATTTGCAAAAAGCAGCTTCACTAATGACAAAGTGATTGCAAGTCTCTATCTTCACTGTCTCCTCAATGTGTGTCCTTCTTTTAGGAGGAAAATCTGACATTTATTCTTTATTGTGAATTCTATTGCTAATTCCACCAGATAGCAGGGGAGAGGCTCCTCAGATCCAGATGAAAAAGAGAACAAAGGCAAAAACAACAAATGAGGGTTCACTTGGGATCTTTGAAAGGTACTGCTGAGATTGTGTACAACTGTGAGTACTATTCATGGACTATTGATTGTACACCTGTGGATTCCATGCACAAGTCAGATTACTAAAATTTTAAACCACAATTTCATGGCTGATCATAAAGCTCTTATTGTTTTCAACAATTTCTGACCTGCTTCTATGCTGCCAATATGTCTGCTGCCATTTTTAATAAGCTTTAGAGCTGGTGGATTAACACTGAATGTCAAGCACTACAATTAGAATTGCTGATCGTATGCAGAAACACTATTTTCATATATTAAAAAGCTGTCTTATTCTTGCCATAAAATTCAGCACTCACTTCTGTTGTATTTGATCATTCTTACATGTACTTTTTAGCTCTCAAAAACCCTTGTGTGAATAGGAGACTTGGAAAGGGAAAGAGAAAGTTAACATAAATAAAAACGTCAGTTGTAAATGGGACCTAATTTCCTTTCTCTTGTCTAAAAAGGTGCATTGACTCTTTAGCTGTTCATTTTTTCTATGATTCATTATCAACAACCACGTAATCCAAAACCTATAAGAGAGCACATTTGAAAGCTGGACCTCAACAAAGTAAAGTACGTTTCCCTAGCATGGGTTGGCATTAAGCTTTCTTATACTCTCAAATCACAGAGCATAATTCTCTAGACAGGAGTGATTTACTTATCCACTCTACTTCAAATTATTCTGGATAGTTGTGCAAAATTGCTCCTGAATTTAATCCATATTTTTCTACAGCATCCAGTATTATAAACTCAATTTTTGGGAGAACTCAGTATTTCCCAACTGTCTCACAAAAACCTAATGTATGTCAAAATATTTTTTATACATGTGAATGACAATCAATGAGATACAAATTACTTATTGAGATGTCTCCATGGCTAATGTAATGAAAACTAGATTCAAAGCAAAATATTATACTCCTCCTTAAGGGACACCACTCTCTGCCATTCCAAGTCAGTGCACTAATCATCGTATAGCTATCAATGAATTAGATTTCTATTAGGCATTTTTTATTCTCTTTTCAATCCATTTTTAAACAAAGTCTTGTATATCCACTAAAGGAAACTTAGAATATGAGAAATACTGTAACAGAGAAAAAAGCACCCATCATTATGTCCACCATACTAATCATTAACATTTTGGAGGTGTTTCTATCTTTCCCCCCAAATCTTTTCTTATGCATATTTAAAAAAATCATAATTAAACTATATATATATATACAATTCTTATCTTACTTTTTTCACTTGCATTGTGTATAATTCTTCATGTTTTTGCAAGCTATGAAATATAAATTTTAATGATGATAAAACTGACTACAATGTGAATAAATTATTAGGTCAACTGTCTTAAGCATTGATTTGCTAAAGATTCGGAGATAAAACAGGTATCTCTAATTTTCTTCAGTTCAAATACCATTATTTGGATACATACATTAAAGATTTCTGAAAAGTATCTGTAAATAAAAATTTTAAAATAAATTATCAGAAGGGGGGATGTTAAAGCCTGTTGTTCAGCATCACACGAAGTAGGATCTGTTCATCAAGAGTAGCCCCATTTCACTCTTTGCCTTAGTTCAGACTTTCACAAACTTACTTCATTAAGTGACCATCTTAATAGTTACTTTCTTGGTTCTTCCACAGTATATAATAATCAATAATTAATTCATTTACTATTTATTTATTGAGTGTCTTCCATATGAAAGATATTCTGTTAGCTACTATAAGTGAACATTGATGCAGAAGGGGCAACCCATGCCGTCAAAGAGATAATACCAAAAAAAGAGGAGATAATTGTAATAATAAATAAAAAGAGGGGCACCTGGTTGGCTCAGTGGGTTGAAGCCTCTGCCTTCGGCTCGGGTCGTGGTCTCGGGGTCCTGGGATCGAGCCCCGCATCGGGCTCCCTGCTCAGCGGGGAGCCTGCTTTCCCCTCTCTCTCTCTCTGCCTGCCTCTCTGCCTACTTGTGATCTCTCTCTCTCTCTCTGGAAAATAATTAAATAAAATCTTAAAAAAAATAAAAAGAAAAAGAAATTACAGTAAATAAAGCATCAGTTCAAAAGAGGGAAAGATCACATTCGGTCAATACAATCAAGTAAGGTTGTCATAAAGAGAGCATCTGAACTGAGCTTTGGAGGGTGCATAAAAATTGAATCAGTAGAAAAGAAGAAGACATATAACAATGTGAGAAAAATTAAACATAACAATTAAGGGCATGTGACTAAATAACTGAATTAGCCTAGAGTGTAGGAATCAGTGGCTGACTTAATGATGTAGCTTAATCATCAAGCAATGCTTCTTGGACTCCATCTGTTATGCCATAGGGAGCCACTGTAGGTTCTTCAGCACAGATATGAGGATTCATGCAGCAAATTAAGAAAGTTAATATGGCAGTAGTGTGTAAATTGGATGAAGCGGAGAAAAAGAAACAAGATATTCAGGTCAGATCTATTGAAATGACCCAAGTCTGACAAGGTGAACACACTGGAAATGGCAAGAAAGCAAATAACCTGATCTAACTCCTTTCTACACAATTGTTAAGTACAAAGAGAAAATGTTACCATAAGAATTTGGAAAGTTAGGGGAGCCTGGGTGGCTCATTGGGTTAAAGCCTCTGCTTTCGGCTCAGGTCATGATCTCGGGGTCCTGGGATCAAGCCCCACGTCGGGCTCTCTGCTCAGCAGGGAGCCTGCTTCCCTCTCTCTCTCTGCCTGTCTCTGCCTACTTGTGATCTCTCTCTGTGTCAAATAAATAAATAAAATCTTTAAAAAAAAAAGAATTTGAAAAGTTAAAAGTGAATAAGTGACAAACTCAAGGAGTTATTTGGACTAACACAACTCATCTGTGTTTGGCACTCCTTATCACAGGAATTGGGCAAGGCAGACCTTACAGATTGAAGATTTGCAAGGCTGGAGCAGGCTCTATGAAGTTGTCCCAATCAGTGCCCTGCACCAACATGGTATCCTGGGAAAGACAAGCAAGTAGGTCCCATGAGGAAACACAGATGTTATGACTGAGAAAGATCACAGGGACTCTAACCAAGTTAAACTATGGTGTAGCCTAACCAGTCTTATGTAAACTGAGTGGTAGAAATCTAAGAGAAGATGATCTCCACAGGGAATGATAAAGTACTATTCTGGGCACACAGTGTGAAGAGGTTAAGAGCTCCATTTAGAAACGAGGTCATTCTGGAATGGCCTGGAATGAAACTGAGGGACAGGGCCATAATATGACTTCTGGAAACGAGTTGGCTGGAACCAATGGTGAACTGGTAATTGACAGTGAGCTAGGGTTTGGCTGGGTTTTGTCCTCAGGAGAAAAAAGTGTTCAGGAAGAGAATCATGGAACCCTGAATGCCTACAAAAGGGGACTGACCAGCGCCTGATTATGCCACAGTGTATTTTCAGGAGCTGGTATCTGCTCAACAGCATTCCAAAAAAGTCTTGCCTTTCATCAGTGAGCAGAGGTGGAGAGATTATTTCCAAACTCTGGAGGGACTTACAAAGGAAGACAGATATTGATATATAACTCACTTCCCATCTCACTATCAAAATACACAGTGGTTTGTAGATTTCAGAGTCTTAGCATCAGCTGGCATGAAACTTCAGGACGGGGCTCTCAGGAAGAGAGCTAGGACAGGCAACTGTTGGCAACAAGTAGAGCTCTACTCAGTTTTGGCGATTGTCTCATTGGCAACTTCAGTGACTGTTTTCTATTAAATAAATCATGGGAGTTTATGGGATTTTGCCAAACTGAAAAATAACAAAACTTGCACTGTGAGAAATTAGCAAAGTTCCCTTATTGTTTATTAATGAGATAAATAACTAACTATCCTATCTGTGAATGATCACAGTAGTTTTCAAATTTCATTCTAAGGAAAATACATGCCAGATTCAACATTTCTTTAATGCCTTGTCTGCCAGGCACTGTTGTAAGTGATTTCTACCAATGTTCTCAAAGTGTGGTCCAAAGAGTGGTGTTGATCTGCAGACTATTACCTGTCTGTGAGAGGATACGCAGCTTTTGCCAAAATGTTTATCAATGTACTACTTCTTCCACTGGAAAACTTTGTTAGGGAAAAAATGTCAGTCAACCATGATTATGCTTAGTAACTTAACTGATTTACATTCTGGAACAAGTTCCTTATCCTGTCATGGGTAAGTAACAAAAAACTCATAGACATATAGTAATCCATCAACCACATTTTAGGTAGGCTTGATTTATATACATTTTCCCATTTAGCCAAGGTAATGAGCCAAGCTGAATTGAAGAAAATGCAGGGAAACACAGACTTTTATTTCCATTTCCTCAGTCCTGTGCCAACAATATGAAAATTCCACAACTCTTAAAACATTTGTTAGGTGGTTCAAGTTTCTCAATTATTTTGAAAACCTGAACATAACAATTGAGTTTCACCAAGTGTAAAAAACAGTGAACAAATGCATTTTTCTTTTAATCAGGGACATTAGTCATAAAACTGTAATTAATTAATATGCCCAAAGGCATTCAAGACGCATCTATATCCGTGGCACAAGAACAGAATATTAAGAAAAAGGAACAAATGGGGTATAATAAAAACTCTCGTGTTTTAAAAATATATAGTCAAAATAAAGTCAACTGAAGGGTTGGAATATGAAGCTGAGAAAATTTCTCAGAAGACTGAGTAAAACAAAAGATACACACACACCCACTCACACACACAAGAGAGAGAGAGAGAGAGAAAAAGTGAGGGGGGGGTAAGTGACACAGAGATTCAACCTAGGACATCCAAAGTATATCTAATAGAATTGCAAAAGGAGATAACAGAAAACATCTAAAAATCATTAGAACATAAGAAATTATCTGGAAAAAAAGAAAAATTCCCATAACTAAAGAAACAAATTAGTCTTCATATTGAGAGATTTCAAAGAATGACAAAACAAAACAAAACAATGATTAAAGTCCAACACCATGATATATCTGTACATCTTTAAGAAATCTAAGAAAATTAGGACCAAAAAGATCATCTAGAGAGCTTCCAGACTAAAACACACACACACACACACACACACACACACACACACACACACACACACTTTTATAAGGAACAGGAATTCAGAAAGCACCAGATTTCTTTCATCAGCAACAGGAAACGTCAAAAGTGAATGGAGAAATGCTTCCAAAATTCTAGGGAAATATTATTTTCACCCCAGAATTCCATTCTCAGCCAAATGATCAATCCAGAATGAAGAGACAATAAAGACTTTTCATTCATATAAAGTTATTTTCCAAATTCTCTTCTGAAGAAGCTAAAGTTGTAATCTAGAAAAGTGAAAGAGAAACAGAAGAAGTCAGGAAGTGAAAAAGGAGAACAGAAAGGAGGACTCCTACTGTGATGGATGTACTGCTGCCTGGGAAACCAATCATTTATACTGAAGTTGGTAAGCAGGGCCGTTAGTCTGTGCAGCTAGAGTGTCCCAGTTGGTGGTATATCAAGAGCCTCTTCCTTGATTGGCCAGTGATGAAATCACGTTAGTTGTTAAAATAGTTTGACTCCAAGATGAATCCAAGAGGAAGGTCAACAGGGAAAAAAGGTGACAGTATACAATAGATTTTATAATGGAATAGATGAAAATCTTCAGACTATAATAAACACATTCCATTTTCAATAAGAAAACAAAGAAGTAAAGGAAAAACTGTAAAAGAAAGGATGGAGATTTGATATAAAGCAGATAGGAGCCAAAAAAATAATGTGGCATAATTTTAAGCAATCAGAAGTAATTTTAAAAAAATCTATCAGACTTCATAGTAGAAATCCTCTTCTTCGAGTGACCAAAGAAGAGTCATGGCATTGGTGTCATAGAGAAGGAAATGCAATCACAGCACTCAGTTAGTCCATGACTAACACCAATGCTGCCATGGTAATCCCAAACTACTTGGATTCTAACTTTTAGAATTGACTTAGGGGTCAAGCATGAAAGCCCCGGTTATGGTTACAGTGCAAAATGCAAAACTTTAAAATCCTGAGAACATAAAAAATAATGCTTGGAAGGTGATCAATGGAATGAGAGAAGGAAAAGTAGAAAACTTCAGGGAATTAAAATTCTCACATAGGGTTAATCAAGGTGCTTACTAAAGTTGATGGAATAAGAAACCAAGAAATACATACTTTCTTTTAAAGTTACAAAGATAATCAACAAAAGACTTAATTTAGTAAAATCACTATCAAATAATGGAAAAAGTAGAGCAATTAGTAAAAATAATGATATGTTATTATTAGATCCCCATATTTCATAATGGGGAATCAGTAGATATTGTCTAAAACTTTTAATCAAGAAAGAGAGGTAAATGCATTTTAGTTATGGAGGTAAGCCCACCATAAAAATAAAAATAGAAATAATTAAAAGACACTGTCTCTGCTTAGGCAGTGAGATCGCATGAATTAAAAAAACCCTCAAACTTTGGTTTTCTTGTCATAAACACTTACTGAGATTTTAAAAAGGAAACAAAACAAGCAGAACAAAAGCATTTGTTGAGGCTCTCATGCATACATGGGAATACTGAAGGAATCAAAAAGTAATCTATTTCCTTGAAGGGGAAGATCTACTACATGAGATAAGACATAAAACAACTTTAGGAAAAGGAAATATATGAGCAAGTGCCGAGCATGGTGTCAAATTTACCTGTATAGGAGTTAAAGGGGTACAAGTATCCAGTGACATTATTTCTTATTTTTGTAGCTTCTAAGAGAACATTGAGAGAACAGTTCTTTACAAAAGACTTCATGAGAAAGGGTAGTTTACCAACTCAAGGTACTTTCAAGGAAGTAATGGATGCACATGGTTGGGGAGGAAATAGAAAGGCATTTTTCAACAAAGTGAAATCCAGGAGAAAAAAAATCCAGAGATAAGAAAAAGTAGTGAACATGTGGTTGAGTGTAGGGGACGATAAGTACAAAAGATACTGAGCAAAGAAACCATATCATGTATATTTAATAGCATGGCTTTCTATAACTTCTACTATATATTATGTTGAATCATTTCTTTCTGGCATGTAAAAATGTTACATGAAATAACTGTTGGGTTTTATTTATTTATTAGATTTGAAGTTGCTTCTAAAGGAGACTGGTTTATTTATAAGAATGCAAATTTAAAAAGCCTTCTGGAATTTAGAAAAGGCTTGTCATTTAAAACCTCTATAAATTAGATATGCTCTATTCTACACAACAAACTTTTACATGTTCTTTCTCACAAGATTTGCAACATCAACAATTTGTTAAATGTGATTCTTCTGAGGAAGTCTTTTGAATTTAACCTCTACAATCCAGCAAACTATGACCTTAGTGAAACATCTGCTCATTAGAAACTGCGTGTAAAAGGACTCATGATTTTTCTCTGAAACAATTTCCTATAGTATTTTCAGTTTACTGAATCAAGAACTTTATTTTTCTGTAAAATGTCAGAATTAGTTAATAACCAAAGCTCACCCAAGACTAAGTAACTTGAAATGTGTTTAAGATTCCCAGTGCACTGTTTATTGTTCCATTATTTCAAGCACATCTCATGTACTGAAAATATGTTTAGCTGCAAATCTGCAGAAGTAATTAAGGGTTCCCTACTGCATCAAGAGTTCCAAGCCATTGTGCTCACTATGAAAACATGGCCTCTCATATCTCCAACTGTAGGGAGTGTGATTGACCAAGGGTCTCACTGGTTGCAGGGCTCTAAAATCCATCTTTGTGTTTGACCAGGGATCCCACACTTCTCAAGACCTGATCCCAGAAAACAAATGAACACAGACAGGCAATAAGGTAACCAGTTCCTGGGAGACGTAGGGCTCCTCTGATGGATGACTATTAGCTCAACGATTCCCCACTGGCTTTGCTGACACTTTCTTAGAAATGCACCATTGTCTAAAACCTTTCCTACCCAACCTTCATTTCTTCTCCCTCCCTCCATAGGGCACCTGAATGGTGATCTGCCAACCTTTCCAGCCTTCCCCAGCTTCATCATCTTTTTCCTCATGCAAGTTGTCCCCAACAAATGTCTTGTATATCTAATCCTGTCATAGTACCTGCTTTTTGGAAGACCTGAACGAATATAGCATTAAAAATCACATCTTAAGAATATCTGATTTTCGGGGCGCCTGGGTGGCTCAGTCATTAAGCGTCTGCCTTCCGCCCAGGTCAGATCCCAGGGGCCTGGGATCGAGCCCCGCATCGGGCTCTCTGCTCTGCAGGAAGCCTGCTTCTCCCACTACCATTCCCTCTGTTTGTGTTCCCTCTCTCACTGTGTTTCTCTCTGTCAAATAAATAAAATCTTTAAAAAAAAAAAAAAGAATATCTGATTTTCGGAGCAAGATGGGAGAGGTCATCAGGTCCTAGGAGTTCAGCTACACAGTTTTCAAACCATTCTGAACAGCTACAAACTCAACAGGAGATCAAAGAGAAGAAGAGCAGGAATTCTAGGAACAGAAAATCAACCACTCTCAGAAAGACAGGACTTGTGGAGAAGTGAATCTGAAGCAACATTTGGGAAGACAGGCTGTGGGGGGCAGGGCCGACTGCCGGCAAGCGGCAGAGCAGTGGAATACAAAACTGGAACTTTTAGAAGTCTGCTCCACTGAGGGACATTGCTCCAGAGGCTAAGTAGGGGGTGGAGCCCTTGCAGGGACAGTGTGGTCTCAGGAACCGCGGGGTCACAAAATGACCATGGGTGTCTGAGTGCAGCAGAGCTCCTAGGTATTAAAGCGGGGAAGCGGGTGCAGAGACAGAGCCTAAGAGTGGATTCTCAGCTCGGGCTTACCTTAAACCATGATCGGCAGCATAGTTGGGCCGTTGCACTTGGGGCAGGAACCCAACAAGCAGTAGATCCGGGGAGACTCACCTTCCTTCTCCAGGAGGAGTGGTGCGGGTGCGCACTGCAGGAATCAGCTGGGTTTGGAGACTCCAAACGGGGCCCCGGGTGAGAGACAGAAATGCTTGGTCACAGGTTGGGTGAGCAATGAGTGTGTCTGGAGACCAGGGAGACAGGAGAAGTTGACTGCTGTTCTCTGAGGGCATACTAAGGAGCGGAGGCCTTGAGCTCTCAGCTCCTACGGGACTGGAGATTGGGAGGCTGCCATCTTCATTCCCGTCCTTCAAAGCTGTACGGAAAGCAGTGTTCAGGGAACAAAAGCTCCCAAGAGCGCAAGCGAGCACATTACTTAGACCGGCCTCTGGCAAGGGTGGTGCAATTCTGCCTCAGGCAAAGACATTTGAGAATCACTGCAACAGGCCCCTCCCTGAGAAGATCAGCAAGTACATCCAGCCAAGACCAAGTTCACGGATCAGTGAAAACTGCAGAACTCCAATTAGGGGAAATTCATGAATTCAAAATCACATTGAATTCACGGCTTTTTTTCCTATGATCCATTAGTCTTTCAAAGTTAAATTTTTTTAATTTTATTTTTTTCTTATTCTACTTTTTAAAACATTGCCTCTTTCCTACCTTAAAGTTTTAAACTATTTTATTATATCAATGCCTTTTAAAAAATCTTTTTATATTTCCATTGTTATAGTTATATTTTATCCCTTCATTGCACATACCTAATTTTTTGTATACATATATGGTTTTTTTTTCCTTAAAACTTTGAGATACAATTTCTTCTAAAGGATCAAAATATAACTTAAATCTAGTACATGGCTTTGTTCTAGTCTCCAGCCTGATCACATTCTTTCCCTCTTTTTTTTCCTTTTCTTTTTAAATCAACTTCTTTCTTATGAATTCCTTTTATAGAATATTTTTTAATTTTCATTTTAGTCACATTCCATCCCTTCATCATGTTTAACCTTATTTTTGTATATATGTAAGTTTTTCTTTAAAATTTGAGGAGGTAGTTTCTTCTAACAGACCAAAATACACCCAAAATCAAGAATGTGGCATTGTTGTATATATATTATATATATATATTTTTTTCTTTTTTTCTTAGGATAAATGAGGCAGAAGAGAGAATTAGCTATATAGAAAATCAAATGCTGGAAAATTAAAAAGCTGAGCAAAGGAGAGACAAACAACTATTGGAGCAGAGGGGAGAATTTGAGAGATAAGTGATACCATAGGATGAAACAATATTAGAATAATTGGGATACCAGAAGAAGAAGAAAGAGAGAGAGGGGCAGAAGATACATTGGGACAAATTATAACAGAGAATTACCCAAATTTGGTGAAGGGAACAAGCATCAAAATCCAGGAGGCACAGAGAGCCCCCTCAAAATGAGTAAAAATAGGTCCACACCCTGTCATCTAATAGTAAAACTTACAAGTCTCAGTGGCAAAGAGAAAATCCTGAAAGCAGCTCAGGACAAGAGGTCTGTAACATACAACAGTAGAAATATTAGATGACAGCAGACCTATCTACAGAGACCTGGCAGGCCAGAAAGGACTGGCATGATATATTCAGAGCACTAAATGAGAAAAATATGCAGCCAAGAATACTATATCCAGCTAGGCTGTCACTGAAAATAGAGGGAGAGATCAAAAGCTTCCAAGAAAAACAAAAACTAAAAGAATTTGCAAACACCAAACCAACCCTTACAGGAACTATGGAAAGGGATCCTCTAAGCAAAACGAGAGCCTAAAAGTAACAGACTAGAAAGGAACAGAGACAATATACAGTAACAGTTGCCTTACAGGCAATACAATGGCACTAAATTCATATCTTTCAGTAGTTACCCTGAATTTTAGTAAAAGGGCTAAATGTCCCAATCAAAAGACACAGGTTATCAGAATGGATAAAAAAATAAGACCCATTGATATGCTGTCTACGAGAAATTCATTTTAGACCCAAAGACACCTCCGATTTAAAGTTAGGACTGGAAAACCATTTTTCATGCTAATGGACATCAAAAGAAAGCTGGGGTGGCAATCCTTATCTCAGACGAATTAAATTGAAGCCAAACCATAATAAGAGATAAGGAAGGATACTATATCATACTTAAATGGTCTGTCCAACAAGAAGATCTAACAATTTTAAATATCTATGCCCCTAACATGGGAGCAGCCAATTCTATAAACCAATTAATAACAAAATCAAAGAAACACATTGACAATAATACAATACAGTAGGGGGTTTTAACATCCCCTCACTGAAATGGACAGATCATATAAGCAAAAGATCAACAAAGAAATGAAGGCTTTAAATGACACACTGGACCAGATGGACATCACAGATATATTCAGAACATTCCATCCCAAAGCAACAGAATACACATTCTTCTCTAATGCACGTGGAACATTCTCCAGAAGAGATCACATCCTGGGTCACAAATCAGGTCTCAACCAGTACCAAAAGATTGGGATCATTCCCTGCATATTTTCAGATCACAATGTTTTGAAACTAGAACTCAATCACAAGAGGAAAGTTGGAAAGAACTCAAATATATGGAGGCTAAAGAGCATCTTACTAAAAAATGAATGGGTCAACCAGGAAATTAAAGAAGAATTAAAAAAAATTCATGAAAACAAATGAAAATGAAAACACAACTGTTTCAAAAGCTTTGGGACACAGCAAAGGCAGTCCTGAGAAGAAGTATATAGCAATACAAACCTTTCTCAAGAAACAAGAAAGGTCTCAAATATACAACCTAACCCTACACCTAAAGGAGTTGGGGAAAGAATAGCAAAGAAAGCCTAAACCAGCAGGAGAAAAGAAATAATAAAGATCAGAGAAGAAATCAATGAAACAGAAACCAAAAGAACAGTAGAACAAATCAATGAAACTAGGGAGCTGGTTCTTTGAAGGAATTAATAAGATTGATAAACCCTGGGCCAGACTTATCAAAAAGAAAAGAGAAAGGACGTGAATTAATAAAATCATGATGAAAGAGGAGAAATCACAACCAACACCAAAGAAATACAAAAAATTATAAGAACACATTATGAGCAACTATACACCAGGAAATTTGACAATCTGGAAGAAATGGATGCATTCTTAGGGACATATAAACTGCCAAAACTGAACCAGGAAGGAATAGAAAAACTAAACAGATCCATAACCACTAAGAAGATTGAAGGAGTCATCAAAAATCTCCCAACAAACAAGAGCTCAAGGCCAGATGGCTTCCTAGGGGAATTCTACCAAGCATTTAAGGAAGAATTAATTAATACCCATTCTCCTGAAACTGTTCCAAAAAACAGAAATGGAAGGAAAACTTTCAAATTCATTTTATGAGGCCAGCATTACCTTGATCCCAAAACCAGACAAAGACCCCATAAAAAAGAAAATTAACCACCAATATCCTTGATGAATACGATCCAAAAATTCTCACCAAAATACTAGCCAATAATATCCAACAGTACATTAAAAAGATTATTCACCACGACCAAGTGGGATTTATTCCTGGAGTGAAAGGTTAGTTCAAAATCTGCACATCAATCAGTGTGATCCAATCCATTAATAAAAGAAAGAATAAGAACCATATGATACTCTTAATAGATGTTGTAAAAGCATCTGACAAGCTACAGCTTCCTTTCTTGATCAAAATTCTTCACACTGTAGGGACAGTGGGTACACACCTCAATATCATCAAAGCCATCTAAGAAAAACCCACAGTCAATATCATTCTCAATGGGGAAAAACCGAGAGCTTTTCCTCTAAGGTCAGGAACAGGGCCGGGCTGTTCACTATCACCACTGCTATTCAACATAGTCTTAAAAGTCCTAGCCTCAGCAATCAGAAAACAAAAAGAAATAAAAGGCATTCGAATCAGCAAAGAAGAAGTCAAACTCTCACTCTCTGCAGATGATACGACACTTTATGTGGAAAATCCAAAAGACTGCACTCTAAAACTGTTAGAACTCATACAGGAATTCAGTAAAGTGTCAGAATATGAAATCAATGTGCAAAAATCAGTCACATTTCTATACATCAACAGCAAGACAGAAGAAAGAGAAATTAAGGAGTCTATTCCATTTACAATTGTACCCAAAACCATAAGATACTTAGAAATAAACCTAACCAAAGAGGCAAAAAATCTGTACTCAGAAATCTATAAAGTGCTCATAAAAGAAATTAAGACACAAAGAAATGGAAAAACCAAAAATGGAAATTCCATTCTCATGGATTGAAGAACAAATATTGTGAAAAGGTCTATGCTACCTAAAGCAATCTACACATTTAATGCAATCCTTATAAAAATACCATCAATTTTTTTCACAGAAATGCAACAAATAATTCTAAAAGACCCCGGATAGTCAGAGGAATATTGAAAGAAAACCAAGGTTGGCAGCATCACAATTCCAGACTTCAAGCTCTATTACAAAGCTGTAATCATCAAGACAGTACAGCACTGGCACAATAACAGACACATAGATAGATGGAACAGAACAGAGAACATATATCATGGAACAGAATAATCATATATACCTATTAGATCAATGGATCTATGATCAATGGAACACCGATCAATGGACAAATAGATCAATGGAACAGAATAGCTCAGAAATGGACCCCCAACTCTATGGTCAACTGATCTTCGACAAAGCAGGAAAGAATGTTCAGTGGACAAAAGACAGTCTCTTCAACAAATGGTGTTGGGAAAATTGGACAGCCACATGCAGAAGAATGAAACTGGACCATTTCCTTACACCGCACACAAAAATGGATTCAAAATGGATGAAAGATCTCAATGTGAGACAGAAATCCATCAAAATCATTGAAACGAACACAGGCAGCAACCTCTTCGACCTCAGCTGCAGCAACTTCTTAGAAACATCACCAAAGGCAAGGGAAGCAAGGGCAAAAATGAACTACTGGGACTTCATCAAGATTAAAAGCTTTTGCACAGCAAAGGGAACAGTCAACAAAATCAAAAGACAACCGACAGAATGGGAGAAGATATTTGCAAATGACATATCAGATAAAGGGCTAGTATCCAAAATCTATAAAGAACTTCTCAAACTCAACACCCAAAGAACAAAATATCCAATTAATAAATGAGCAGAAGACACAAACAGACATTTCTGTAAAGAAGACATCCAAATGGCCAACGGACACATGAAAAAGTGCTCAACATCACTCGCCATCAGGGAAATACAAATCAAAACCACAGTGAGATATCACCTCACACCAGTGAGAATGGCTAAAATTAGCAAGTCAGGAAATGACAGATGTTGGCGAGGATGCGGAGAAAGGGGAACCTTCCTACACTGTTGATGGGAATGACACCTGGTGCAGCCACTCTGGAAAACATTATGGAGATTCTTCAAAAAGTTGAAAATAGAGCTACCCTACGACCCAGCAATTGCACCTCAGGGTATTTACCCTAAAGATACAATGTAGTGATCCGAAGGTGCATGTACACCCAAAAGTTTAAAGCAGCAATGTCCACAATAGCCAAACTATAGAAAGAACCTAGATGTCCATCAACAGATGAATAGATAAAGAAGATGTGACATACATATGAAAAAATATTTTTATTGTATATTATATATATAATATCGCATATCTATATCTATATCTATATCTATATACACACAATGGAATACTATGCAGCTCAAAAAAACATGAAATCTTGCCATTTGCAATGACATGGATGGAACTAGAGGGTACTGTGCTAAGCAAAATATGTCAATCAGAGAAAGACAATTATCAGATGATCTCTCTGATATGAGGAATTTGAGAGGCAGGGCAGGGGGTCATGTAGGGTAGGGAGGGAAGAAAATGAAACAAGATGTGCCCAGGGAGAGAGACAAACCATAAAAGACTCTTAATCTCACGAAGCAAACTGAGGGTTGCTGGGGGGTAGGAGGGAAGCATAGGATGGCTGGGTCATGAATATTGTGGGGGTATGTGCTATGGTGAGTGCTGTGAAACGTGTAAGCCTAATGATTCACAGACCTGTATCCCTGGGGCAAACAAGACATTATATGTTAACATAAAAAATATTTTAAAAATGTAAAAAAAGAATATTTGTTTTTCTAGTTTTCCCATCTTTTCAACAAGATAGAAAAAGAAATTTAGGTGACCTAGGAATGGTCAGGGAATATTAGGTAATGAATATTATTGTTAATAACTTTATTATATGCATTAATTTATTCATTCCATGATTATTGATAACCTACTGTGTCAGGTACAGTACTAGGTGCTTGGAAAGCAGAGATGACTAGGCCCTAGTCTTTGCCCCCTGTCATTTCACTGACTGGCAAAGAAAGCACTATTCCCTGCACAACCTCTAATGGAAGTGGATGTCCAGTGTTACGGGAACTCAGACAAAGACACAATTTGATTCTTCTAACCAGAGGAAGGTTGAGGGTGGAGGTTCAGTATTCTGAGCCTTGAAATTTGGGTAGGCATTCACTAAGTGAGAAGGTAAGAGAAGTTTCCAATCAGAGGGTGAGGCATAAGCAAAGGCAGGAAGCTATGCTAGTTCTTTAGGAGATGTGTAAGAAGTGGTGAAGAGTAGGCGTGGCCAGAACTTAGAGGGGTGTTTGGGAGGGCACTAAACCGAGAAAGGAGAAACTCATGCCATGATGGCACAATGACTAACTCCCAGGCTGAATTTCCAGTAACTAAATGTCTTGATGTACCGTTTTCGTCCTCACACAAAGGAAGATGTCATCCACGTGTACTTACAGAGTCTCCTTAGTATGGAATCACATTTACAGCAGAAACTGTAAGGGGCACAAAGAAAAAGGCTTGGGGTGCCTGGTGGCTCAGTGGATTAAGCCTCTGCCTTCGGCTCAGGTCATGATCTCAGGGTCCTGGGATCGAGCCCCACATTGGGCTCTGTGCTCAGCAGGGAGCCTGCTTCTCCCTCTCTCTGCCTGCCTCTCTGCCTACTTGCGATTTCTCTCTCTGTCAGATAAATAAATAAAATCTTAAAAAAAAAAAAAGAAAAAGGCTTGATAACTACCCCTGATGTGCAAGAGACTTCATAGGGATATATTAAATACATACACTCAAGATAACTAGGTAATGAAACAAAACTGTAATTAATATCTATATTAATCATAGACATTATAGTTAATATTGATATCTTATTTTTTCCAGAAAATATTTCACGTGACTAACACAATTATAGTTAAAAACTCCTGTATTCTAAGCTCCATACTAAGCGCTTAAGGATTCACTCACAGGAAAATTAGAGGGAAGCTCTCCTCCTCTGTTATTAGAGCTCATCTTTTGTGGGCAGAATGATGAAAGGAAATATAAAGACACAGTAAGAGCTATGAGAATGAGGACTTGTGGGTCCTCAGGGAACAGAGGGGCACCCATCCCCTCTGCAGGAGTGCGTAGGAGTGGCTGATGGTAGGGTGGTTAGAAAGCTTCCCAGAGAAAGTGTCTAAGCTAAGCCTTAGGGCAGTAAATTTTATATATAATGAAATGCTAAATAATAAATGCTCAGAATAATTTTAATGTTGCTCTAATACTTGCATAGAATCAAGTGTAAATTCCTCATTCAATGTATCTAACGCCCTCTACACTTTGTCAGTAGTAAGAGATAACTTGTCTCAAGTGCTTTCCTACTCACTGCCCAGAGAAAGCCCTCCATATGCCAGAACATGTTTGATTCTTTCTAAACTTCCTGGATATAGCTTTCAGCAGGACAATCTGTCCATACTCTTTGCTGTTCCTCTAAATCCTTATCTCACTGGCTGGAAGACCTGGGCAAGTTATTTAACTGTCTGTGCTTCACTTTTCTCACCTGTAAAATGGGCACATTATGTGCCTATCTCACAGAACTGCTGAGGCATAAACGAGTTAATTATAAACAAATGGTCTCTGGTAAGTGCTGTGTGAGTGTGTTCAAATTTGACTATGGCCTTTGCCTAGTGTTCAAACTCAAGTTTTACTCATGCCACCAAGTCTATCCGAACAGGGTGCCCATAGAGGCATTTCATCTTTTTGAAATCTGATGGTACTTTAAAAATTCTTTGGAATGTTTAGCACAGGATACCTAGCAGTGTTATTTGTTTCCTCTGAATGGGCCTGAAGACAGCCTGCTGGGGTTAAAATCCCAGCACCACCTCCTGTGTCTTTGGCAAAGTTACTCCTCAGCCTCAATTCCCTCATTTGCAAACTGTGAGTAATAATAATACCTGCCTCCATGGGTTCTTGTGCAACCCAAGTGGCAAAATATACGTAAAGTCTACCAGGGTGGCTGGCACCCAAGAGCTCACTAAATGTTTGATATTAATAAACTCTAAGTCCCGAGTATGCAGAGTGTGCCTGAATTCCCAAATTCCCAGCACCTGGTGCTGTTACTGGACGATAATGATAAAATTGTTGTAACATTGAGGAGAGGGAGAAAGCATTAGGAAAAAAAGTCATTGAGGGCTCAAATGCTAAAGCTTGATAAGTTTATACTTCATGTATTCAGTTCAGTTAACAGCACAGTGAGACTAACTGGGACACTCCGGACGACGTGACTGTGAGTGACACGTGGTCACCAAGAGTCCCACAAACCAACAGACGAGATGGCAAGTGTAAACATAAAACCATTATAAGGAGGCACGTAATTCACATACTAAATTGAAAAAAAATCAGAATTGTGAGGAAAAAGAAAACCCTACTCATTTCTCAAATACTGATTTAACACCTATTAGTCACAGAAGGACGCATTCCCATGGAGACTTCATGGGGGAAGCAAGGGGAAGAGGGTGGAAATGGCATTGTTCCAGTTCCCGGTTTTTTGTATCTAAAAAAAACAAATCAGGGACACCTGGGTGGCCCTGTCCATTAAGCGCCTGCCTTTGGCTTAGGTCATGATCCCAGAGGCCTGGGATTGAGTCTAGAGTCCCTGATGGGGCTACTGGCTCAGCAAGGAGTCTGCTTCTCCCTCTGCCTGCTGTTTCCCCTGTTTGTGCGTGTGTGCTCTCTCTCACAAGTAAATAAATAAAATCTTTAAATAAATAAACAAATGAAGCAAACCAATTCCTCTGCCACCAAAAATAAAACCAAATCAAAACAATAACAACAACAAAAAACCACCAACAAAAATAACCGCGCTGCTTTAAATTTTGCACTTCCAAAGGCATCTCTCCTGTAATTCCCTTAAAAATTCTTAGAGGTGGGTATGAGCTTGCAGTAACTTTAGAGAGTTTCTACCTTGCCCTAACTCACAAACCAAACCATTTTTTTTTTCACCAGGATTCAAACCTCCTAATGTCTGAGTTCAAGTTCTCCCTCCCAGTTCTATGCATTTTCTTCTACATCCTTCAGTTGCTCTCTTCCCTCAGATCTCTCACCCCTCCCAACCTTTTCAGGACTTACTTGTCTTGAAATCTGTCAGCTCTGGGTCACCCCCCACCATGTATCAAGGCCTGATACTGTGAAGAAGGAGAAGGAGAGGAATGAGGAGGAGGAGGAAGAGGGAGGGGGCAGGGGGGAGAGAGAGAGAATAAAAAAGTAATAACTTGCATAGAGGGAAAAATAGATAAGCATTTTATTCCTTTACTAAGAAATGGGAAATTATTGATCTTCACTCCTTATCATACAAAAAGCAAGCTGCTTGAAATACAATGATAGTAAGGAACATACTAAGTAATCTTTAAGTATTTATGATGCTGTAGATCAGTTGTGTATTACAGACAATTTTACTAGAGCTTTTAAGTGCTTCCGACTTCAGTGTTTTAAACTGCTTAAGCATTTACACTTATTGGTCATATGATGATAATGCCTACTCTCTTAATACAGCAGCACTGAAAGCCAGATTTATACATTACATATCACTTTTAAAGACTGGTTTTTCTTTTTTTTTTTTTTTTAAAGATTTTATTTATTTGACAGAGAGAAACACAGCGAGAGAGGGAACACAAGCAGAGGGAATGGTAGCGGGAGAAGCAGGCTTGCTGCCGAACAGGAAGCCCGATGTGGGGCTCGATCCCAGGACCCTGGGATCATGACCTGGGCCGAAGGCAGACGCTTAACGAATGAGCCACCCAGGCGCCCCCAAGACTGGTTTTTCAAGTGGTTTGTGAACACCATCGAACCTCAGCATCATCCCTCAACAAGTTTTCCTTAAATGCATTATAACTTTCACTTGCTCAAATATGTTCAAATGGGGAAAATGGCTCCTTCTAGGGGTTTATGGCTGCCTCTGAGGGTTTTCAGGTATTCCACAGAGCCAAACTGAAGCACATAAATGACCTTCCCAAGGGTGAACTTCTACGTCATTTTACCTGTGGGAGTTCACCGTAACAAAATGCCCTGGAGGGCTGATTTGAATACCATTTCCCGGTGGAATTTTCTGTAAAATGCTCATTTATTAGGCATCGAGGACTCTGATGCTTAGCTGAGCCCAGCAGAGAGCTAAAAAGTTGTGGAGCAAATGCAGAAAGTCATTAGTTTATAATATAAACTCCTCAGGGAAGAAACAATGCCCATTATTCTGTGTTCTGAGAGGAGCTACAGAGAAGGAAACACTTTGCTACATTAAAAACTTATTCAAAATAATGGGGTGCCTGGGTGGCTCAGTGAGTTAAGCCTCTGCCTTCAGCTCAGGTCATGATCCCAGGGTCCTGGGATCTAGCCCCGAATTGGGCTCTCTGCTCAGCAGGGAGTCTGCTTCCCCCTCTGTCCCTGCCTGCCTTACTTGTGATCTCTCTCTCTGTGTCAAATGAATAAATAAAATCTTTAAAAAAATTCAAAAAAATACTGAGTAACTTCTTTGAGCTCCTTTAAGAATATCATTATTAGTATTATTATTATAATGCAAAACACTGGACAAGACTATTGTTCATGGTAATATAACTAGGTCATTTGTAAAGGCACAGTATTGACACGAGGAGGTGCTCAATAAATACCTGTTGGAGAGTCACTTAAAAATACAAAGGGTGTTTTACCGAAACTGATTTCCATGTGACTTTGAAAAGTTCTCTGCATCACTATTTGGTCAGAAGGGAATTGTAACTAGAAGAGACGGTTTTAGCTTAAAACTCTGAATCATTGTTTTTAGAACAGGTACTAAACTTGACAGAACAAGGTCTTACTTCCCCATAATTCCTTCTTTTCATTAATGTCATTTTTTTCCAATGCATTTAAAAGACAGTGCATGCCCTAGATTCCGAAGTCACTAATATATATTCATGAGCCAAACATGATTGGAGTGTTATCTTACAAAGCTCTAGACCTTATCATGTTCTTGTCTCAGATTAGTAGCACTTTTTTGACCCAAAGATGGAGAAATGTCTATTTAACCAGACTCAGGAAGGTCAATAACGCTTCTCTGTGTCAAATCCTTGTACATGTTAACTTTATCTCTATTCCTTATTTTTCATTAAATATCAATCCATACCAAAATAACTGTTTCAATGGAATATATCAGTTTGATATTATAATTAAGTTATTTAGGATTCTTATTCATGTGCAGGTTGGGTTTCTTGAGGTTTTTGGTATCTGCCAGTTACCAGTTTTTGTTGTTGAAACATAACCTCAGAGTATCTGGTGTTCATTATTCATGAGCTGAATCTGTAATAAAATGGAAAAGGGAAATTTGGAGGTTATAAACAAAAGTAATAAATGTTTGAAGAGGATAAATCTGTTTAGATCCGACTTGTTGATTTCTAACCAGTTTGGCTGGTAATAATGCTTACAGTCTCAATTAGAATATATAAATCTTCTAACACTGAAAAAACAAATAAATAAAATTATAAAAAAAAATATATTTTGAATTGATTCGTGCTACCTAGAGACTAAACTCATAATCTGTGTTTATATAAACAAAGTTGTTGTAACTATTTAAATTTTCTTAGTTTTAGGCTTATGTCTAAATATTGTGGCCTACTTTTCACGGTAAGTGATTTGCCTTTCAAATCCTTCTGGTTGAATCTGCAGAGTATCTTCTGTTGCTTAATGAGTTCTTCAGCACTTGTCATGAACTCACTAGATGTGTAGTCCACTTCCTCATTATTAGACTCATCCTATATGTTGTATGTTTCTTATGGATAAAAGAAGCTTTAGCTGTATAAGGATCTTCTCTTAAAATAAATCATATTTATGCAAGTAAGGCAAACCCAGAAGCATGCTAACTTGTCTTCCTTTCAGAAGATACACTCTCATTGAAAACTTTAATTCTTAATTTCAAAGAACAATGTCAGGCCTTGACAAGGAGAAAGGAGTAGATATTACATGTTAGGGGGTCAAAGTCCATGCATTCAGAATAATAAGCTTCATTTAGGAAAGGAGCACAAAGTTTGCATCTTGATGATGAATGCACTTCCAAATTATGAGCTTTTAATAAATAATCTTCCTGACAGTATAATCAACAACAACAGAAATAGTAGGAAGTGCATCTTAATTACTAGTAAATGCTATATATCATTTGCTTATTTCCACTATCAAAATAAAATTATTCTTCCCATTTCATAAATGAGGAAACTGAATCTTAGAAATGTTATATGATCTTAGGACTTTGCTAAGATGGAAATTCAAGAGCTTAGTTTCAAACTGAGATCTCCTTGATGATAAAACCTGAGCTTTGAAATCATAAGAGCAAATTAGCAAATAAGCCAACTATAGTGATCAACAATGGGATTGTCATAGCTTAAAAAAATTTTGCAAAAATGATAAAATGGGTTTGATTAAAGCTTGAAAAACTCAATACAACTGACAGGTCAAAAAATGTTAAAAAATAATACAATAATATGTGGCTCTAACTGGCTGAACACAGTAAGTTTGTTTTCTGTTTTAGGAAAGTTATTTGCTGTTTTACATCTGTCTTCCTGCTTAAGGTGATTTGGATTTGGTTTTCACCACATTTGGAAGAGTTTGCTGTGCAGAAGCCCAGCTTGAAATAAAATGGCAGTTGATATTTTTCATATTGGCATACTTTGCGTAATATTCAGTGGCTTTTCAATGGCATTTGGAACATGAATAGAAATGACAGAGCCAGCCATCCTAAAAGCAAAACAATCACTCAGACCATTGTGAAAGCATTAATATAATTCAGCTTTAAGGCTGCCGATGTCTACATGCTCAGTTAAATTGATGGTATTTCAAGCCAGAAGTCTGAACAAGAAATGAAAAAAAAAACAAATCTCTAAAAAGAACACAGAGAAACTGTTAAGTATTTTAAAAACATAAAATGTAACATGCACAAGAGTTCGTTCATGCTAGCACATTTGTGCTGTAGAGCTAGAAAGAATGGCTGACTTGCTAGTCTCCCACGGCCAGCTAAGGGCCTCATTCATTCATTTGTTCATTCAACAAATACTTCTTTGATCACATTCCATGTACCAGATGTTTTTCTAGGTGTTGGGGATAATGATAAATGGGAGTGAGGATGGGCACTATAAAGGTCCTGTCAGCAGAGCATTACAGACAATAAACAAGCCGATAAATATATCATGAAGCAGTAACTGCTATGAAAAATAATAAAGCAGGGCAAACAGAATTGGATACGCCAAAGGTAAAGATGGGAATTATCAAATAAGATTTCACTGAAAAGATGACAAGCAAGCAGAGCATTGAGGTAAACGACAGTGGCTCAGGATCTGGGGGGTAAAAAAATTCAAGACAGAAAGAATAGCAAGCACAAAGGCCCTGAGGCAGAGGTATGTTGGAGTGTGGAGTAAAAGCCAAAAAGAAGCCTATGGGGTTGCAAACTAAGAAAAGGAGAGACTAGTAGGAGACAAAGTCAGACAGGTAGAGTAGGGCCACCATAAAGAGTTTGACTTTGACTCTTTTTTATTAGAGACAAGAAAAACTGGAAAATAATTTAATAGAGGAATGGCACATCACGCCTTATATTTTAAAATAATTGCTCTGGGGACACCTGAGTGGTTCAGTCAATTAAGCGTCTGCCTTCTGCTCAGGTCATGTTCTCAGGGTCCTGTGATTGAGCCCCGCATCGGGCTTCCTGCTCAGTGGAGAGCCTGTTTCTCCCTCTCCCTCTGCCTGCTGCTCTGCCTACTTGCGCTATTTCTCTGTCAAATAAATAAATAAAATCTTTTAAAAAAATAAAATGAAATGAAATAATCGCTCTGGATGCCACCTTGATAAAAGACTGTAGGGACTGAGGATGGAAACAGATTGAGACCAGACAGGAGGTTACTGTGATTATCCACATGGGAGATGACAGTGGCCAGGATGATTGGATTCTAGATGTATTTGTTAATAAACTGGAGGTGATGTAGAGAAGACTCCAAGGTTTTTGGATGTGAAGAGGAGAGGTGATAAAAACAAACTCTCGGGGCATCTGGGTAGCTCGGTTGGTAAGCGTCTGCCTTCAGCTCAGATCATGATCCCAGAGTCCTAGGATCAAGCTCCGCATCCTCTGGCTCCCTGCTCAGCAGGAGGTCTGCTTTTTTCCCTCCCACCCCCCCTGCTTGTGTTCCCTCTCTTGCTGTGTCTCTGGATTTTATTTATTTATATTACAGAGAGAGAGGGAAGCAGGATCCCTGCTGAGCAGAGAGCCTGATGTGGGGCTCAATCCCAGGACCCTGAGATCATGACTTGAGCCGAAGGCAAAGGCTTTAACCCACTGAGCCACCCAGATGCCCCAAATAAATAAAATCTTTTTTTAAAAAAACCTTCAAATTTGGGGGCTAAGCAACTGGCAGAATGGAGCTGCACTCAAGCGGGGACATCTGTGGGTGGAATGGTTTTGGGCAGGAAGTGGGAATCAGAGTTTTGTCTAAGACAAGTATGAAATGCTTAATAAAAACTGAGCAACACGAAATAGGCAGTAAGTCTGGAATTCAGTGGCAATGTTGAGATTCGAGTTGTTTGGGCTCATCAACACACAATTGGCATTTAAAGCTAGGAGACTTGTTTGCCTAGAGATACAAATGAAGATAGAGGAGAAGAAAGAGATTGTACCTTGAGAGATTAGGATGGAGAAACCAGCAAGGGAGACTGAGAAAGAGTGATAAGAGAGAATCAAGGTAGAGGGGCCCAATAAACCAAGTGGAGGAAGAATTTCAAGAAGAGGGAAGTAAGGACACCAGGGTGGCTCAGTTGGTTAAGCATCTGACTTCGGCTCAGCCGGCCCTTTGCCCGGCTCCTGATCAATAAGGAGGCTGCTTCTCCCTCTCCTTTGACCCTCCTGCTGCTGGTGTGCTCCCTCGCTCTCTCCCTCTGTCAAATAATTAAATAAAATCTTCAAGACAAGGAAAAAAAGAAGGGGGAAGTAATCAACTGAATCCACTGTGTCAAAAAGTCAAGAAAGATGAAGTCTAAGATCTCACCATTGAATCTGGCAATGTGGAGATCAGTGGTGATATTGATAAGAACTGATTGTAAAAATGGTGGGGCAGAAAGCCTGATTAGTGTGGTCAGAGAGAGAATGGAGTAAGATGTAGTAGAGAAAGCCAGTACAAACAACTTTTTCAAGGGACCTGTTGTTTAAAAAAAAAAAAAAACGAGAGAGAGAGAGAGAGAAACAAGGTGATGGCTAGAAGGGTAAGACCTTAAGTTAAGGTAATTGTTTTTTAAGAAGGGATATATTTTAGCATATTTGCATACACAATGTTAGAGAGGGAAAGTGATGATGTAGCAGAAAATGTAGAACATCTGCCACAATGTCCTTCCTTTGGTGAGAAAGGATGCAGAGAGAAATTCATGGCAGACAGAATGGGGGTCAACTCATTCATAGTAATGGAAAGAAAGGCAAAGTTTGGGGGTTGGATACAGGGATACT
>CM053606.1:78601936-78655017 GCA_028646535.1 Procyon lotor | reverse complement strand
GAGCAGAGAGCCCGATGCGGGGCTCGATCCCAGGACCCTGGGGATCGTGACCTGAGCCGAAGGCAGATGCTTAACGACTGAGCCACCCAGGCGCCCCTTAAGTGTTCTGTGTTAAACAAGCAGCACGCTCTAAGCCCTAAGGGCATGCTCTAAGGGCAAGACAATGGAGGACACTCTTGGGACTGAGAATAGCTAGAGGAATCGTGGCTGGAAAGAGATGCTGGGAATGGAAACGTATAGTAAGAATTGTGAGGATTATCTAAGTTTGAGAAACACTTGAAAGTTAGAATTGATAGAACTTGGCAGTGAATTGAGTATTAGGGCTAAGTATGAGGGAAAGAAAGGAACTACAGTTGACAGCCAGGTTTCTAGCTTGAGTCTTGGGTTTATGTTGATATTAATTCAGTTACCTCTGAGCTTTTATTCATGCAAACTGGGCTTCTGCTTTTACATCGCTAGCATGCTGGAAGTCCCTCATAAACTCCACCTCTTATTCTTCTAGCTCACACTGACTTTCCTCTTGTTTGAATAATGATCAAAATTGTTATTATTGGCTGGATGTCTTCTGTATATCAGGAATTGCCCTTGGTGTTGAATATACATTACAGCCCTATGAGGCAGGTCTTGTTATCCCTTTTACAGAGGGAAAAAAAAAATGGAGGCTGAGTGTGGACATGTTAACAAAAGTCTACATGCCTTCCAAATCCATGCTGACTTGATAAAATAAAAGTAGCAAACTTCTACTCTCTTTGTTTTACATTATATTACAATGTGTCATGACTGGTCAGACTATAGTTTATGAAGGTGCTACTAATGCCCCTTTAACTCATGATAGCACTTCGAATATACTAGGAAGTTAATAAATGTCAACATGAAGTGAAGGGTATTTGTGGATGAGATCCCAAATCTTGAAACTTCAGGTAAAATGGGTAATTTTCACTGAAACATGTTCAGAGAGAGTAGGAAGACCTAAAGAGCATTCCCATTGGCTAAAATTTTAGCATGATTATAGTAACAATTGAGTTGACAATTAAGGATCTGAAAACAGTTCACACATCATCTTTCTTTTGATTCTTCTTTGTAACTATTCTCATCTTATAAAGGAGAAACTAGATTCAAAAGGTTAGATGGCTCGGTCACGTGACAACAAAGCTAAACTTGCAACAATTGCATACCCAGCATACTTTTTTGATATCCCATTTTATCTCCCAAATCACCATCAACTGTTACTTCCCAGCGGTCCCCATTCCAGCTAACACATACTGGACATTCACAGGGGGGAAAAGATTAATGAGATGCAAAACCTCACGTTCCAGCAAAGGGAAAAAGATAAGTGGTTAAAATATCATTCTGAATGTGACAAACACAATTAGAATTATGTACAAAATATTACAGAAGCACAGAGATTGGAAAGATTAATTTTGCTTGGGACAAGGGGTAGAGAAATGGAGGAGTTTTCAATTTGTCCATTAATTCCAAGATGCATTCTCAAATATATTGATCATTATCAGAAACTAAATTAAAGAGAAGCACCCACTGGTAATAGGCCAAGCAGAACACCAAAGAGGATGTTCCAATATTTTTCCTATGCTTTCAGTTGTTCTGCTTTATTTCCTTATATGTATTTCTTTAAAAAAATAACTTCTGGTACTTCTAACAAAAGAGGAGCATGATTGAAAATCTTAAAATAAGACATATTTGGAGCTCACATCTCTTACTCCCAATATCGAGAATTTAACAGAAAACCATCTGGTTTAGAGTAAGTTATAAACAAGTGATTTCAAAATAACTAAGGGTATTAACCAGCCAAATCACCTACAGAAAGAACTCATTGCTTCTCAGAAGTCTCCACGTGACATTCATCTCACTGTCTAGGCTTGCAGCCCTGCAAATCTTTACTCATGAAAGAGAATTTTCAATGCCTATGATTATTCTGTTAATCATAGTTAGTTGACTATTTGGTTGACTCCCTTTCAGGAAATCCTCCCACTTCCACAATCTCACCATTGCAATCCACTGCCAAATTAATAAAATCAGTGAAAAAGAAGTGCTGTATTTGAATTTTTATTAAGGAAAATCCTCTAATTTCTGTAAAAGTAATTTATAGAGCCTAGAGGGGTGAATTTATAATGGTGTACAGCTATGCACAGGCAGAGAATTCTGGGTTCCTTTTCTTGCCCCGCCACTGATTTGTTACACATTTTTTTTTTATCAGTTCTACTCTTCTGGAATTCCTCAGGGAACTCAAGAAGGCAATCTCCTGAGAGAGAACTGTGAAGTTGAATATTGGAATAATGAGAAAACAAGCTATAATCACCACCCCAGGATTGATTAGTCTTTCATGGGACATTCATTAATTTGCACATTCATTCATTCAGCAAATACTTGTTGACACCTGCTGTGCAGGAAACTGGAGAGAAAGGTCAGTAAAGACAGTCAAGGCGTTCATCATCTTCTCAGGGAGGCAAAGAGGCAAAATTCGCACTGTACCCAAGACACACAAAATGTCCTGCCTGAATATTTGATCAAAATCTTTATTTCAGAGGAGATAAGCCATGTGTAACGGGCAGAACTTCTCCAGGGAAATTCACAGGTGCACAAAGGGACGGAAGTCTGGACTCAGCCCTCCCTTATCACAAATGCAGCCAAACACAGAGATCAAACAGGAAAAAATGAGAAAGAAGTGACCCAAAGATGCCTTAAACTAATATAAGTAGAGAAAACGTCGAGATCAACTAAGTAGATGTAAAATGATTTCTATTTTTTAAGTCTACCAATATATAAAGAAGAACAAAGGACTACAGCCAGGAATTCTGCTCAAAGAACACAGCATGATATGGTATAAAAATCCAAAGAGCATTTATAAAAAATGAAAGGAAAATTCATATATAGTCTTTTAACTTTATAAGGAAAGGATGGGGGGCATCAGTTATCTCATGATTGCCAAGGGTTTTACTCTGCAGCTAAATGGCTTAATCTACTAGAACTTTGAGGTTGCTTTCTTAATGAAGCTATCTCTATACTGAATGGCCCCTTCCACTGTCACAAAGAAAAAAAAATGGCAGGGAGAGTGTCAACCTCCAATAAGTTGTGTGGGAAGTAAGATGATCGATAAGAAGTCTCTCTCACCATCACCTTAAGGAGCCACTGGCTATACAGAACTGGGCAACAGGGTGGCTGAATGACATTAGAGGTGGGAGGGTGTGGTTAAGAATTCCGAAAGACAGGGGTGCCAGGGTGGCTCAGTGGGTTAAAGCCTCTGCCTCCGGCTCCGGTTGTGATCTCAGGGTCCTGGGATCGAGCCCTGCATCGGGCTCTCTGCTCAGCGGGGAGCCTGCTTCCCCCTCTCTCTCTGCCTGCCTCTCTGCCTACTTGTGATCTCTCTCTGTCAGGTAAATAAATAAAATCTTTAAAATAAAAAAAAAAGAATTCTGAAAGAAGCATGCCTGCGTGCGTGCATATGTGTGTGCATGTGTGCGTGTGTGTGTGTGTGTGTGTGTGTGTGTGTGTGTGTGTTTATTCTCCACACAAAAGGGAAAGAAGGTGCTTTGGGTCTGTTCAATCAAATAACAAAGAGAGAACTGAGATTCTAGATTAATCTCTTGTGGTCTACTGCCAAGTATCAACCAAGATAGTTTAGTATCTATAATCCCTTGGAATGTTTTCACAAATTATGATAAGATGACTCCTATGAGAAATTGTATATGTTAAAAAAAAAGATGTGGAATTCTGTAATACTTAATTAAGATGTATTTGGTTTGATTTATTGTCATTATACCTTATTTCTATTTTTTTTACAGAAAATACTTAAATCCGACCCCCAAATTCTTGAATTCTCAAACCTTAAAATGAATGTTAAAATTTTTTTTTTAAATTAATAAAGGCAAGTGCCGTAAGCATAACTCTCAAATACATCTCTCCCGTGGGGAATATCTGGATCTGCCTCGGGTTATAAGGCTTGTAAGGAGACAAGAAATGCTAAGTGGGAAGTTACACTGTACAAGACTTGGGAAGAATTTTTTTAACTTGCCTTGTTAAAGCTAATTACCATAGATAAAAAGAGCTAGATAACTTAGAGTATTCATTAGCTTTCTCACTCCACGAAGTAGCCATCCCCCAAGTGCTAATATCTTTCCTACTACATTCTTAAAAGGTTTCATAGTCACTGTTCATGATTCACACTTCGAAAAGACCAACTTCCTGATTAATGCCTAAATGGAAAGAGTAAAAATGTGCCTCAAAAATTAGTACAGGCCTCAAAGGTGCAAGCCTGTCTATCTTAAAGATTTCAGGAACATTTTAAAAGAAGAAAGCTAACCTAGAGGTGTAATTCGCTTTGCCCACTGCCGCCCTCCCTCTCACATGCACCCGTTCTCCTAGGAGCCGTGATCATGTAGCCTCCTACTTGGGGTAAATACACTGCAATTTGCCAAAGCTCCAGGTTATGTGTATTCCCATGCTCCTTCGAAATAAAGGACATTGATTCCATGGCTTTCCCCCCTCCCTGATCAGAACTGTTCGCAACAGTCATGCATACATAAGCGAATGGCCAACTTTGCGTTATTTGTGCTACATAACGGTTTCCAGTCCTTTGCAACCATATCCTCTGAATGGGCTGATTCTCAATCCAGTCATTTCTACAGCCCTTCCCCCAATTACAAACGTTCACAGCCATGAATAAAGTTGTGCACCTGAGCAGTGTTTCAACTCTGTTTACTACCAACAGATGGACTTACAAATAACCCTTTATTTTGTCTTTTACCTCCCTCCTTTTCGGGGAGAAGAAAGATTCTTTTTCCTTTTTCTTTTCTTCTTCTTCTTCTTTTTTTAAACAGAAGGTTAATATGCTCCTAGGAAATGTGCATACCATATGCTCAAGTCAACATAAGTGATTTTAAAGATCTTCTAATTCACATATTTATTCCTCAACTCCCAGCTACTACCTTGAATAATTAAAATATACAATGCCCCCCTCGTTATGTGTGTTGCATCCATATTGATTTTTCTACTTTGATCATAACACTCTCCTACCCCCACACCATTGTTCAATGGCATAAACTGTCTGATAAAATCTAAACTCCTTAGTTGGGCATTCAAAGTTCACTGCAGTTAGATCCCAGTCTGTGAGGTCTTTCCTTTAACAATACAATAAATCTCTATTTTCACCAACTGGCCTCCTGCCTGTCTCCAGGCATACCTTGAATTTTTATTATAAAACACCTTCCATTGCTTCTCTTTCCTGAACTACCCTCATTACCTCATCCTTCACACAAATGGTCCATCTGGCTTCTGCTAACCAATCTAGTTCCCCTCCCCATCTTCACTTACATATCCCCCACTCCCTGAAATCACTGAGATTTCATCTGATTTACTCTTTACATTACTATATACATAGTAGCTCTTAAAAATTACCTTAATAAGGGACACCTGGGTGGCTCAGTCAGTTAAGCATCCAACTCGATTTCATCTCAGGTCATGATCTCAAGGTTGTGAGATCGAGCCCCGCGTCAGGCTCTGCACTAGGTGTGGAGTCTGCTTAAGATTCTCTCTCCCTCTCTCTACCCTTCCTCACTCTCCCTTTCTAAAAGCAAATAAACAAACACAAAATCTTAATAAAACTTTTCATGTAAACTTATCAATCAGGGAGAAAGTATTAGTCCGTGCATTATAGTTTTTCACTTCAAAATATATAAATAGCACGTATTAAATACATTAACTCTTATGGGCCTTATCTCATATTCTTCATTGTGCTATTATTTCATTGTGTATCTTATTTATCCTTCATGAGGGCAAACCCCTAGAATGCAGTTTTTCTATAGTTCACAGTGTTCAGAGTACCTTATACAAATCTTGTGTTTCCCTTATATAATAAATGTTGGACCAACAAATGATGTAATATAGTTTATCTTTTTAAATAATAAATTTGCCACCTATTTACAACATACATGGAACTAAAATTTTAATTATAATATTTACTGGAATTTTTATGAAGAGACTTTTTTTAATCCTACAAAAAGTGCAAATGGTAGAAAAAATTTTAATTGCCAGCAGTTCTTACATAATGTTAATGAATCAATTTATTGTTATCAAATTGGCTTCTGTAAATTGTCTAGTGCTTTGAGAAAATCTTAGAGGTTTATATGACATTTATCACATATGTGATTAAATAGCCCTTTGTGTATTTATTTGTCTAATGTCTTTCTTACTAGACTGCCCATTCCATGAAGCCAGGGACTATGTATGCCTTATTTTTCCATATCTCCAGTAATTAGAATAGTGCCTGGTACATTCAGGATCTCAGTAAATGTTTGGGGTCAATGAATTAGGAATGGGTAACTTTAAAAAATGGAATGACTTAAAGAGTAACTAATATCACCAGCACTCCTACCTCTTTAGGCTCTGATCCATCATAATTACAGCTCTTCAGATGCACTTATCTGCACTGAAGCTATAGTTTCATCAAGGGTCTCCAGATCCCTTTCCTCACTTTTACCCTCCCCATGAACTAAACTTGGTAAGAAGTGCCCGCTGGGACCTCCTTTCTCAATATAAAATACTGGCTTTTAGTCAGTGACTTTGAGTTCCCAGGTTTGTCAGGCAGAAGGAGCAGCAGAAATGCCAACAGAAGAAACAAGGTGTGTGTGTGGTTTGGAAGGGGAAATTTCACCTGATTGCTTTCTGGGGATCCCTAGTCATCCATCCACATCATGACAATAGTATTGCCTGGTGACAGTGGTGGAGATGCTCTCAGTTTGGAGCCTAGAGAAGCTAGACAGGAAGTTGTCAAAACAGGGGTAAATCAGCCCAGGCATTCTCAAAAGTAATGTGTTCTGGAAATGATGGTAGTTGAGTGCTGCAGAAGGTTCTGTTCAAAAGTCAGATGCTTCTGTGGCTCTATTACTAGCTTTAGTTATTTTTGTCTTATTGCCGATGCCCCAACTGAACTTCCTTCTGTGAAGGTTATTGTTGCTACTATGGCTGTTGGAGGCAGGGTAGACCCTCTCCCCACTGAAGAACAGCAGAGTGAAATAAGAGATCTTCCTGCCCCCACAGTTAGCTTCTGAAGTGACTCTGAAAAGAGATCTCAAAGCAGCCGCCTAAAAATACCCAACAACAATTGGATCATCTTGTTCTCATCCCACAAAGCTTCTTTATAGTCCATATGGGCAGAAATTGCTCTGGTCAAGGGCCAATTCAAGTAGGCTATCTAGAGAGCTGGGAAGGTCAATAAAGTCATTCATTTGTATAGGATGTTTTCATGCAAAATGACTATTTTGAGCGTTTTCACTTTTTGTCAAAAAGACATGGCCAAAATTTTAATTCGCAATGTGTGTCTTCTTCTGCATTCCAGAGTTATGTTTCAATAACTTAAAATGTGCATCCAAAAGGAGAGAATGGAACATTTACACAATCATAGTTCTGTGGTGTGTCCCTCTCACCTAGCCTAGTTTAGGAACAAATTTTCGTTTTTCTGGAGTTTGAATCAACAGGATTATAATAACAGAATTTCAAATTTATTTCTGACTCAGATATTATAAAAATTATAAAGATTTTAGTCATCATTTAAAAAAATACAGATCTAATAAAAAGAAATCAGTCCGCAAAAAAGCCCTCTGGCGTCTACAGCACACACACTAGAGAGAGGTAGTTGATTGGTACTTGAATGAAGCAAACAGCAAGATTGAGGTTTTTATCTTGTGGGGGAGGAACTATAATGAGGGTAACATAGAAGTAGCAAATATAAATTATTCATTACCAGAGGAATAACATTTTAGAGAGGGAAAAATAAAGAGTAGAGCTTGAGGGAAAAGACCTAGAAATGAGTTCTAACAGGTTCTGGATTTATATCTAAGAAAACCATCCAAAACAACAAGTTCAGACTTAAACTGAATGACTTTAAGTGTTTTCTATGCCTATTTCTTCATCTGGAAAATAAGGATAGAATCATAGCCAGCCACTTCATGTATTTATTTATTTTTAAAGATTTCTAAAATTTATTTGTCAGAGAAAGAAAGAGAGAGAGAGAAAGAGAGCGCACAAGCAGGGGGAGAAGCAGACTCCCCACTGAGCAGGGAGCCTGACATAGGGTTTTATACCAGGACCCTCAGATTATGACCTGAGCTGAAGGCAGACATTTAACCAATGGAGCCACTCAGGTGTCTCTGTAGCCACTACAAGTAGGGGTTCTGTGAAGAAGGAAACGCTTGGAAGAGTGCTTGGCACATTAAGGTGTTATGTGAGTCTTCACTTTTATAAACTGCATCTGTTTATGTATGCCCCTAAAAAAATCTAAGCTGATGCTCCAATTGTCTTTCTTTTTTAAATAAAATAGAAAGTTTATAATGGAACTGTTTTTGTTTTTCTTTTCAGTCAATTTTTAAAAATTATTTTGTCTAGGGAGTAGATGAAGTAACATGTTTTAATTCAGAGAGGTGAACCTGCATTATTTTCCAGTAATGACAATTTTTCCAGCAACATCATGTGGATCTTTTCCCTCAGTCTACTACTAAAGTGAAAAAAAGAAAACAAAACACAAAAACACTTCATAGAACCATTAAAACACTTACTATGAGTAGCCCTAAGCAAAGCATTAAATAAAAGAGGATACAAGAGGATCCCAGTGAGAGCATTCAATTTAATGACAGTCATCCTATAAACCCAAATGTGGATGATCCTGTCTATATAGGGCAACACAGACAAGGCCATTGTCGAGTCGGGGATTAGTCTGACAATGCCCTTCACGTAATGCTTTAATCCCACTTGTCCAAAATTGGAAAATGGGAGTGGAGGTCCTCTTATCACTGACAACGTCCTAAATAATAAAATCTTGTCCTCAATAATAAAATATCTTGGGGTAAAGGGCTCTTTGGGTTACCACAGGCTTGAGGCTACTGAAACAGAAGAAGCCATGGGAAGGATGCTGGATTATTGAAGGGTAAGAAGGGTAAGATACTTGCCTCTGCTAAGATCATTAGGAGAATAAGATATGTGGTTCAGGGAAATTCCAGCTCGCTGCATCTACATCTTTGTTTGCTGCTCTGCTCCACAGGACACTTGCCACACAGCCTTGTTCCCCTCCTTGCTATCTGTCTCCACGACTAACATGTGGGAAGGGTTCTTTCAGTGGGGCAGAGCGCTCTCATCCTCCCCGGTCTGAAATTCTCCACTATTCTTGGAGCACGTCAGTGTGCAGGGCTCAAAGTCAAGCTAGGATTTCTGAATATATTCACAATCATCACCTAAATCAAATGGCTACTATAGCTGTGTAGCAACTCAATTTATTCATTAAGATGTCCAAAAAAACTGTCTTGCTGGATTTTGGTCCTTTCAATGTTTAAAGTAAAAAGGGAGTGAAATTCTCTACTTCTAAAGAGTTGAGAGGGACAAAGGTTAGATGGGATGCATTCCTTAAATGCGGATTGCTATTTCTCCATCTACAGTTAAACTACAAAATAAATATCTGAAATGGACACACACCGAAAGGCAGAATTTTCTCAAATATTTCTGTAGACCTAGTTGCTCTCTAGTCGTAGGGAAATTTTTTTTTAAGATTTTTTAAAAATTTATCTATGACAGGGGCGCCTGGGTGGCTCAGTGGGTTAAAGCCTCTGCCTTCGGCTCAGGTCATGATCTCAGGGTCCTGGGATCGAGCCCCACATCGGGCTCTCTGCTCAGCGGGGAGCCTGCTTCCCCCTCTCTTCCCTGCCTGCCTCTCTGCCTACTTGTGATCTCTTTCTCTATCAAATAAATAAATAAAATCTTTAAAAAAAATTTATCTAAGAGAGAGAGAGAGCGAAAGAGGGGACACGAGCATGGAGGGAGCTCGAGAGGGAGAAGCAGGCTCCCCAGTGAGCAGGGAGTCCACTATGGGGCTTGATTCCAAGACGCTGGGATCATGACTTGGGCTGAAGGCAGACACTTAATGACTGAGCCACCCAGGCACCCCAGTTTTAGGGAAATTTTAATGAAAGCGGATTTCAGTGATATTCTCATCAACTAAAATATCTTCCATTTTCAATTTAATGAATTATGACCTACACTAGTTTCTAAACTGGTTTATTCAATCCAGATAATTATAAGAGCAGGTACTTAATATGAGTAGCATATCACCTTTTAAAAAATCCTATGTAATTATATTTTGAAGCAGATTTACCTTTCTAAATTAGCATGGTGAAAGATCTCGAGCAGGCAGCGAAAGAAGGAAGATAGAAGTTAGAAATGCAAGCCAGAAAGAAAAATCTTTCTATCTTTCAGCTAAGCAAAAACATTTCAAAGTCAAATCTGTCAGAAATGGAAGCCAGCTCAGTTTGGACAATAAAAAAAACAAAAACAAAAACAAAAACAAAAAACCAGTTTGGACATTTTGACAGGTAAAGAAAAGGCATAAAGTTTGGCTGATTAATTCAGTTAGAATATGATACTAATTGGACAGAGGTCATTCTCTTAATTAAATCCTTCATTTGCTCTCCAGTTTCTGCAGAATAAAAACCAAATGCATGGCTTCTAAGACCTTCCCAGTCTTGCCTTACCCATCTTGCCACCCTTACTCTCCCATCTCCTGTCCGTCTTCTGGCTCCTCCAGGTTTAAGGGGCAACTTCTCTGTTTAAGATCAGCAGATTTCTCTCTGCGGTTCCAGCAAGTGCAGTCCCCTCTGCCTGGACCACCCTTCCCTCAGCCCTTCCTCTCCAAGAGTTTTTATTAGGTCCTCCCCAAGGATGCTTTTTCGGTAACCTCTCTGGGCTTTGTTAGGCTCATTTCAAACTTTATCTTTATCTTAATTGCTTGTTCCTTTGCAGGTGCTCTCCTGAATTCTTTGAAGGCAGGGATTATGACTTTCATTCATACAAAAAATTAAAGGATGGGTTCTGGAATTTAGAAAGTATTTAGTACATTCATTCATTGACTGAGTGACTGACTGAATGAATGAGTACATGCTGCCCCAGAGAATAAGCCAGTATTCCTCATCCCGTTCAGTGTCTCCCAAGAGATGTCTCTCCTTATATGATGAAATGGATGGGAAGCCATTGCCCACAAAGGGAAAAGGCAATTAAACCAAATTGTGGGTCGAGAATCACAATGGATCGATAATGTCATTTTTTGTTTTAAAAGGACAACCACATTTAGCCATCAAATAATTACCAGGACCTTTAAATGTTTGAGGTGAGACCATAAAGTAATGAAATTATTTCAATAAACAACACATGGAAACTACTTCCTTTAACTTACAGCCACACCCTTACAGATACATTTAATATGGTGCTTTTACAATTAAGACAACAAGTGAAACATTCCAGTGAGGTTCCAAGTACACATTTTCAATGTTCTCAAAGAATTTAAGAGTTTAATAATATAAGCAACTTATTTATTAGAATAGGTCTGAGTTGTTAAAGCTATAATGAAGTATGAAAAAGACAACAGAGGAAGGTATTGGGGATGCTTTGAAAAACAGGGTTGATTTCTCAGGATTCCAAGCCATTTCTAAACATGCTGAACTTAAAGTTTTCAAACCACAGATAATTTGTTTTAAAGCAACTTTATTCCCATAATAGTCTCGGCCGCACTTCTCAAGATGGCAGTCTGTCAGAACTGAGGGATTTGGGGGCGGAAACCTGAATTACTAGAATTTCCTACTGGACTTAAGAAGGTACCCACAAAGAAACAACAGGGCAGTCAATGAGAAAGGAAAATGCTTTAAAAAATTAATTCCCGTCTAGTTCCAGTTTTCAAGTCACAGAGGAAAAGAAGAATTTAATCAAAAAAGCCCTAAATATATTTTCGGCTGGGCTAATGCATTTCCTCTTATTTCTATTCTTGGCACCACTGTAGGAAGCCAACCAACCCAAAACAACTGTCCATCTCTCATCATCTTCTCGTTTTTCAATGTCCCCATACCTATACTCTAGGCTTTCTCCTTCGGCAGTTCCTTTATCTTAGGGAGAAAAACTATCTTTTTTTTTTTTAAGATTTTATTTATTTATTTGACAGATAGAGATCACAAGTAGGCAGAGAGGCAGGCAGAGAGAGGGGGGAAGCAGGCTCCCCGCTGAGCAGAGAGCCCCATGTGGGGCTCGATCCCAGGACCCCGAGATCATGACCCGAGCCGAAGGCAGAGGCTTCAACCCACTGAGCCACCCAGGCGCCCCAGGAGAAAAACTATCTTTGCCATAATGACTTAATGATTGATGTTTAATCATCTTAAATTCAAAATGATTTTAAATGCTAAAAAGCACTGTGTTTGTAAATGGCTTACCTTTTGAAATCTCAAGCCATCATAGAAATACGGATTAAAACATGAGGCAAGTTTTACTTCATTTTCATTATTTTACTATTTTCTTCTTAACTTACTGGGATGTGTGTTAGTTAAAATGCTTGCTTAGATTTAAGCCATAATATCAGAAATTGCAAGCACTTTCAGAGACTTATTTCTAAGTTATTTTGTGCTATTGTTGCAGTCATTTATGATCATAATTAATAGGTCTAAATAATAAATTCAAAAGAGTAGGAGACAGTAATATTCTTGAGTCTTTCTCATCTGGAGAAAGGTATGGTATAGTCAGCAGAAATATACGAAACCTCTTTGTGTCCTAAAATTGTTTGTCTAATATGGCCACAGGCATTCAAAGTCACAGGAAGGTATAATATACAATTACATTTCAGCAATGTATTTTTTTGGGTCCCCAAATAGAGAGATTAGCCCAGCCTTTCACTAAACAAAAGGCTGCTCTATTTTTAATCCTTAACTCATTTGTTTCTTTCGGAAGTACTTTTCTATTGAAATTTGTTACTATCCCCCATTGCAATGAAATCCTATTATCGTAAATCCTTCCCTAGTGCTTGCAGTCGCCCCTAGAACACAGCAGATAATGCGTGTTCTTACGCATCACATAACCCCATGTAGTTTCCTACAGAGAGGCAAGTACCTCAAAGGGCTGCAGTGTGGGTTCTTCAGAAGGAACCCGGGCTCTCGAGCCCCATTGCGAGGGCAGATTCAAACAGCATAGCAGCAGCCTTCGCCACGTGGCTGCCCCCAGGAAGTGAGGTGTACAAGAGACAAGAGGCAAAATGATAACAAAGTCACAGAGTTTGTTTTTTTAGTTTACCAGAGACTCAGAAAATCCGGGGAAGTGCTTATTCACCTCAATTTTATAGTCCAAGTACTGTGCTGGGTTTTCAGATTGTATGGTCTGTATTAACTCAATTTTATCATTGATTGTTTCTCCTGATGTTGAACAAATCTGATGGCTACTCCAGCCACCACCGTAGGTGTTTATTTAAAGAACACATTTTTCCACAGCCTGTTCCCCATTTTGCAGCTTTACTGGAGCACTCTCATGTCAGCCAAGCCCCTTGGGCTTTTAGAAGTGATGAATCCTAAAAGATGTTTTCCCCACAGAAACCACAAGGTAAATGCAACAAGTAATCAATCTTCTGAGCAGCAATCAGCCAACCACTTAACGAACATACTACACAAACAAAATAATTAATCTAAGCATTGTCCTGAATAGTAATTAATCTAATCGGCTCCAAATGATGTGTTTATTCACTGTACACTATTCTGTTTCATAGTTGTCGTAGTTAAAGGTGTCAGAGACAGTACAAATGTGTTAACCAGTTTAAAAGAATACTAATTTCCAAAGGAAAGTGTGACACAAATGTTTATGCGGTGTGGGATGTTCATTCCTTTGTTTGCAGAGAGGAACAACACATATCACTGTCAGACTAAAACAAAAGGGACAACTGCTTTAAAATAAAATGGGAAACAGGAACGACACCACCAAACACCAGGCAAGCCATTAAAGAGCTGGCAAAATTATAATATGATCTACACCAATAACTGCCTCCTGGGTAAGGACAGGTAAATTTAATTATAAATCTCCCGAAGAATGAAACTGAAATGAAATGGAATGAAAAATACAGAGAGCTCAAAGAGTCCCTTTCTCTAAGAATCTGTGACACACAACTTGGGAAGAAGAGTTGGTTGATTGATTTTCCTATGAAAAATGGGGTGCAAGCAAACTAATTCTGATCATTTAGAATAAAAGGTGAAACATGAATCCCTTATTAGTTGTTTCTTTTTTTGGATCCTGAATTCAATCATTTCAAATGCTCTCAGTTACCTCTTATCATTGAACTTCACTTTATGTCATGAAGACCAAACCTTTATTGAGGGGTGGCTGCTGAAGGAGTTAAAAGAAGCCACCAGATGATATTTATGGCTGACAGTTGGCCCGGGAGTATAATACATAGTGGTATTCAGTTTCATCCTAGGTCAGGCCCTACTGAGTAACAGGGGCTTTCTCAAGACTGTGTTTTTAACCCATGGACGCTGAGTGAAGCCACCTTCAGATTTTTAGGCCTTTTTAAAGAAATTTCCATTAAATAGGGATTGTGGGTTTCAAATGCTTGGTTATTAAACATTTTCCCTGGCATCCTTTAGTTCTTTCTGGTGAAAAAGGCAGTGAAGAGGCATTTTAGAGGAAAACACTAAGATGTATCTTGAAAGCTACAGCAAAGGTGGTAACAGGATTAATGGCCATTTTGTGGTGTCCATAGCATCTGTGCCCATCTCTCGCATGGGGGAGAGCCCCGCCCTCCACCACTACCCCTACAGGAGGGCTGTTCTACTAACTGGTCATGTTTTTACCAGATAAAGCTAAAGCTTTACCTAGAGCTAACTAAAACAAGAGTGGACACTTGAGACAGGGAACCAGACCATAGTCTGATCAGATATGCTTTCCTAAGAATTTAGAATTCAGACACTGAGAGACTGATGCTAAGCTGAATAGTGTGTAGGTATAAGTCAGTGCTAAGGTGTAAGTCAGTACCTTAGCACTGACTTATACCCGAGCCCATCCATGTGCCAGAATCTTGGAAAACAGGGAAATCGAACAAATAGAGAAAATTGGTCTGCTACGAAAAAGAGTGTAAGGGCCCAGGAACAGACCAAAACCACATGAGATGCTCCAGAACTGGAAGAAGTCTGAGTTCAGTCTACCCCCATATGGGGTAGTTGTAATTTCTTGTTTTTAGATGTTGGTGTGATTGCCCAGTGGATCTATTCAATGAACACCATGTTTACACGCGTTAGTTTCTGTAACTTTCACTATAACATCTCTTGAGTTACAACAGAAACGGATCACCAAATAGAAAAATCTGGGACCAGGCATACAATTAGCAAGCTGCAAATCAGTTGCTAGGTTTTTTAAAAAACTGTGTTATAGAGCTTCAGTAATAGATTCCACACAAAAAGGGATGTCAGGAAAGAATTTAATTTGGTCTGAAAAAAAGCCCCAGTAATAGTAGCCAACTTTCATAGAATGGTTACTGCAAGTCAGATACACTTCTAAGCATTTACTTAATATGAACCACTTAATCCTCGTAACATCCTCTGACAAAGATGCTATTATTCCCATTTTATAGGCACGGAATCTCCATTAAAAAGGCAGAAGTGAGCCACAGAGGCAGATAAGCCCAAGGTATCTGTTGTTATAAGTAGATAATGCAAAGAAACACAATACAGAAATATAAATTATGGTAACATCTCCCAAAGTGTATCTCTTAATACACTGTGCTCATATAGTGTAACTATTAATTCCAGGAGAAGCTCCTGATTATTATTTTATAGAAAAGGTCTTGGTAGTCTGACAAATTTGGAAAATGCTAGGTCAGATGATACAAAAATATATTTATATATATTTATTATATATATGAGATAATATATATGAGCTAATATGCAGTGTAGATTTTCAAGAGGGTGATGTTTTTAGGTACTGAAAGAAATCCAAATTTGACCACAGAACTCTTTTTTAGGGTGGTCTTATAGAATCTTGTAAATCTCATAGAATTTAGTCTTATAGTCCTTAGTCTTACAGAATATAGTCTTTTAAATCTTATAAGTCTTATAGAATAATTAAAGCAGTAATGTCTTATGAGATAAAGTACAAATACATGCATAGCTCCTCAGTCTTTAGCCTTATAGAATATAATCTTATAAATCTTACAGAAAATTAAAGCAGTAATGTCTTATGAGATAAAGTACAAATATATGCATAGCTCCCCAAACGAACTTCCTAATCTCAATCAATTTAATATCTAAACTTTGGATGAAGTAAACCAGGAACATTCTTAAAATTTTAGAAGCAGCTAGCTATATGTGCAACCACCCCCAATTCTCATTTGTGAAAGGAAAATATCAAATTCAGCACTTTGAAAATGAAGAAACACTGTCTTCCACTTTTAACACCCTCCTGGACTTGGGATGTGACCAGAATAAGAAAACTGAATAATAATCGACAGGTTAATAAAATCGCTTATATTGTGATCGTCATTATAGATTCAGTGAACTCAATTTGATAGCCACAAGCAATGAAAAATGCTTGTCTTAAATCACAGAAGACTTGAGGACAAGTGGATAGTGAATATGCATATATAATCTTAGCTGCCTGGTAAGATTAACTCCTTACTACCTCTCACGTCTGCTCTAGCACCAAATTTGTAAATAGCAGCTAAAAATCCCAGACGCTCCCGAACCAAAAGCTAGCCTCACCACTTGTTACTCTCCTCTTGCAACTGAAGAAGTCACCGTATTCTTTACCTGAACCTCTCGGTGAGTACTTGATGCTGCCACGTACCACCGCTGAAGTGATCATGAATGAATCCCCGCCATTCTTCCTCTGGAGGCACGGTCTCAAACGGAGGCATCTGATTGGTCAAGTCACGGTCACGTACTTGAGCTCGGGAGGCCAAAAGATCTTGAAAAGTTTCCTTTTCCTTTCTTGACCTCTGTACTCAGAGTACTATATTTAAATAATACTATACAAAGTGGGATTTTTGCCTTTAAATAGAAAGGCACATTGGCAGTAGGAAGGCAAAAAGTTGACAAAAGTTCACCAAGGTGACTTGGGACCCTACTGTTCTGCAGGAACCTGTACTACTGACCTAAATAAAGAAACATTTGGTAGGTGAAGTTGTCTCTCAGCCTCACCTGTGGAGCTCTAGCCACTGATTTCCTGGTTTGGTTGCACTTGAAAAGGTGGGTGCCAAAGTCATATTTACTGAGCAGACAGCCACAGTGCTCCTCCAAAGCCTGGTTGTTCGATGGAGCCCACCGCTGAGATCCTCGCTTCACTTGACACTAATATTGTTTCTCTCGCAAGAGATGTCATTTGGTCGGAGTCATTAAGATTCTCCCAAGTAGGGGTGCCTGGGTGGCTCAGTCATTAGGCATCTGCCTTTGGCTCGGGTCATGATCCCAGAGTCCGGGGATGGAGCCCTGCGTCGGGCTCCTTGCTCAACCGGGACCCTGCTTCTCCCTCTCCAGCTCCCCCTGCTTATGTTCCCTCTCTTGCTATCTCTGTCATAAGTAAATAAGAAAAAAATCTTTTTTTAAAGATTTTATTTATTTATTTGACAGAGAGGAGAGAGATCACAAGTAGGCAGAGAGGAAGGCAGAGACAGAGAGGGGGAAGCAGGCTCCCCGCTGAGCAGAGAGACTGATGCGGGGCTGGATCCCGGGACCCTGAGATCATGACCTGAGCCAAAGGCAGAGGCTTTAACCCACTGAGCCACCCAGGCACCCCCCACCCCAAAAGAAATCTTAAAAAAAGATTCTCCTAAGTACCGGGTGGTTGGCATTATAACTTTGATATTCAGGAAGCCAGGAAAGAAAAGCTGACCACCAGATCCAAAGGGAAAAGAGGAAATTCTAACACTGGGATCTAAGCCCATAGTGTTGAGGCAGAAATTAAAGAAGCAGGTCCATGCTTCCAAGCATAGATCTATCTAGAAGTCATTAACACACACTGAAAGGCACTATGCTTATAACTGTATGTATCATCTAATTTAATCCTCCCAATAGTCAGATTAGGTGGATGTTGCTATTTTACCCATGTTAGAGAAAAAACTGAGCCTGAGGTACCTGAAGTCACTTGCCCAAAGTTGTACAACTCCTTAGTGCCAGCGATGACTTTCCTGTCCTGACTCCAAGCCCAGTTAATGATCTCTTTAGCTCGTTTCTCTCCCATTCATGGCTCTGTGACCTCATTTGAAACATGACGGAGAGAGAAAGAGAGAAAGACAAAGAAAAGACCAGCTAATTAAGTAATGATTATTTCTGGGAGTGTGACTAATGGCGCAACACTTCCATTTCGTATTCAGGAAACGACCAGTCAGTCTGTGCAGATGGAGAGCCTCAGAGGTATAGACTATTCTTTTAGAGAATTGCCCTTTTTAGCTTCTTCCACCAGAGTCTCACAGTGGTCTCCTGAAATGTACCTCAGTGAAAAACCAAGCAGAAAGGCAGCCTCATATCTGAATTCACTGGGTTTCTAGGGTGACAGCCACATCAATAAAGCCATGGAGAAGTGGCAGAAAATGTGACATGCCTTTCTAGGAATAACCCAATGCCTGGCTGAAAGCTGTAATTCTCACCAAGAAAGAAGCATACAGTGGATTTTCCGATTTATGTGTCGGTGTTGTGTATTGTGAAAAATTAAACTTACTACACAAATATATTTACCTCTTCCAAAAGGGATCTTGGATTTTTAAGATCCACTCTAAAGCTCCTTTAAGTAGCCAGATTCCCTATCACAGTTAAATGTGCTTTGTATAAATTAGTACAGAGGGGCCCTCAGATCGCAAAATTTAAGATTTTAGCATTAGCTGTTACTGCAGTAAAAAATTATCATAAATAAAAAATAGTACTTTAAAAATTATAATGTATACTATTATAGAAAATAGGAATAGATGAGAAAAGTCAAATTTAAACTCAGCCTCTCAAGATTATACCTACTCTATGAATTGAGGTTTCCCTATTGTAAAACAGGGATGAATAAATTTGTAATAGTACTCCTTTATGAACAATTGCATTTATTTAAGTTTCATTTCCCAAATAGGCCTTTTTTGGCTTAAACAAAACCAAACAGAATAAAACAAAACTCTAATGCAGACATTAAGCCACAAACAAGTTGAACACACCTGGGTTATCTACCTACACACAAATTTGCATAACTTTTCCATAAAGCCATAATTAGACAAATAACCATTATGTAACCAGTATTTCTAAATACTTTAAGATGTACTTATAAGAGTTAAAGAAATTCCTATATAGAAACACATGTTTTAAACTACGAATTTAGAGATTTTGAATTTATTGTTAGGTCTATAAAATAACTTGTTTTAATGATATAAAAAAACACATATCGTTTATTGAATACCTAGCATATGCCCAGCTCCAAATTATGCTCTTTATGTTCATTATAAAATTTAACACAACCACTTGTGGGATAGGTATTATTATTCCCATTTTGTAGATGAGAAAATAGTAATTTAGTATTAATGACCAATTTACCCAAAAGCCCATGAGAAATAATAACCCGTGACAAGCCATTCAAACCCTGATGTCTTTTCATCATCATCATTGTCTACTCATTTGTTCCTGGCCCTCATCTACCTAAATGCAGTGAACCTGTTTTCCTAGATTAGCATTCTCTGAATCATTCAAATTATTTGATGCACGGCAGCATCAAACCAGAACAAGAAAATAGTATTGATTACAAGCATGGGTAAAAATCAACACAATAAATGTGAACAAAAAGAAATATAGATAAATGGTGAAAAGCAAATTAAACTTGAAAAATCATTTTAATTTAAAAACTAAGCAGTAGTGGTATGAGCAGAGATTTTTTTTTCCTTATAACAGTCAAATAGGCTGATGGCTCATTTCATTGCGCCGCAATATTCTGATTTTTCTCCTGAAGCTGGAAATGCCTATTTACCAGAATGAGAAAAATACTTACACTTATGTAAACTGCAGTGGTAAATTATGCATGCTCAATTAATCCACAAGTACAGCCCTGGGTTTGCTTAAGGTTCTTGAGGCATAAGATACAGGTGCCATGATGATAATTTATCAACCCCTGGATTTTTAGTCACCTATTCAGATTAGGCTGATTGTGTAAGAAATGTTCCCTGTTTAAAACGAACGGGATGGATAAATTCCTGTAGCTGCCCCTCCCCCACCATACAATTCATTACGGGACTCTATGGATGCAAAAGATGAACACTTCTGGGTCTTTTTTGGATATAGTTCAGGGAAAGTACTGTTAGCTAACAAATCCAGCCCATAATAAATCTTCTTTATTTACTGCCCACCTGGCTGTGGCTCTATCAGTATCAGCAAGAGAAAAGATAAAATCTTATCAGTAAATGGCGCTGACACCAGATGCAGTTTCCCTTTCAGTGCTTGGGGTATGTGAATTGCATACTAGTTGCAGCAGGCTCCAAAGTGACAGCTAAATTCTCCAGCATGAGATGCACCGCCTGGCATATGCCACACGGAAGGTCCCACCACCTGCTCCACACCCTTCACCTTCTTCAGGAGATCTATGAATGGCATGTGTGTATGAGAGAGAGAGAGAGAGAAGAGAGAGAGAGAGGGAGAGAGGGGGATTGACTGATTGAGACACAGAGAAAGAGAAGGAGCCCGTAAGCAGGAGAGGAAAGAAGAAAGGGGACAGGGGTAAGAAAGAACAGGACCCCCAAATATAACAATGTACAAAATTACTGCAATAAAGGATCACTTATTCCATAAGGAAAGCTGAAAAGGGAGACACAGAGTGGAAAAATGCGAAGCTCTAATACAATCACACATAATGGCATTGTCTGTAGTAGAGAATAAAAGGGGGTCTATTATTTCTAAGACGGCAGCCCTGGCTTATATGGAACAGCAGATGTCGGGACATAATACAAGGTACCTCATGTGGCCCATTTCAGAACAAGTTAAAACGATGGGGGTGTGGAGGCAAAACCAAATTGTCAACACTTTTGAATTTTTCAGAATTGTAAATTTCTGAAATTACAAGCCACCCAAAAGAAAAAAGAGTTCAAAATTTTGAAGTTTTATTTATTTAACTACCACTTTTGTTTCCACAGGTTAACTAGATGTCGATAACACTAACACTCTTATTTACAGATTTATATCTACATAAAGCATACATTAAAAAAAAAAAGACAAGCTATATATGAGTTTATTAACCTACGCCCTAGCTTCAGTAAGAGGTATGTCTTCCTAATTTATTTATTGTATCAACCTATTTTTTATCCTTTAGTAATTATTGTCACGTGTTGGAAAATGCTGAATGGTTAAGCTACCTTCAAGATATCTCCAAAGTGGAAGTTAGCACTTTATTCTCCATTCCAAAATAAAACAAAGCCTTCCTAATTTGTTATAAATCCACACTTCAACTTTACTGGACAAAATGCCAAGTTTTGATGAAATTTGGATAATACATAATATACTTAAAGAGTGAGGGATGGGCACTTGGGTGGTGCAGGTGGTTGAGGGTCTGACCCTCGGTTTCCACTCAAGGTCATGATCTCAGGGTCGTGAGACTGAGCCCTGCATCTGCTTCAGAATCTCTCTCCCTCAGTCCCCACCGCTTGCGTGCTATCTCTCTCTCTCTCTCTCAAATAAATACATCTTGTAAAAAAGAGTGGAGGTATAAGGAATTGAATAATTCTTTTATCTTTTGTATTGTATTGTATTAATTATTATTGTATTAATATTGTATTAAAATAATTCAATACAAAGGGTCATACAGTGAGAAAGAAATCTCTCCGTCACTCGAACCCCAGCATCTTTCTCTTGCTCAAAAACAGTGCTACCAATTTTTTATGTAATTATTCCAAATAGATTCTATGCATATGTACATGAAATTAATGAGTGAAAAAAATCAAGGTACTTAACAGTGGGGGACAGTTTTTTTTCATTCACTCATTATGTCTCGGAGATTGTTCTGCTCTTGTAAACTGGTAAATAGAATTCCATTTTAAGAATGCACCATCATTTATTTAAGTAGTCCCAATTCATGTTCCTTTAGGTTATTCTCAGTCTTTTTTGAGCTGAAGCATTTTTAGAGCCAAGTTTTGGGGTCACTTTTCCACTTCCAAAACGTACTGCTTTTTCTGGAAATGCTCAGATTCAATTCTGATGTTACAACAAGTGTAAAGCCTGCACAGGAATAGCTGCAAAGCTACAAGGAGATACATACCACATGGAATATAAATGTGAGCAAGAAATATTTTGTATAATTTTTCAAAGGAATAAAAGTCAAGTTCACAAGTTATGAGGAGTTTCAACCACCCCCTTGATGCTCTGATCAAGTCTTAGAAATTTAAATCAGAAACCCTCTGGCAACCTCAGTTCTAAGTAATCAAAAGCTCACTTTCCCTGTATATGACATATTGACATATGGTAACCTCTTATTCCAAAGAGTTATTTCTTCTCAAATGAGGCTTTTCATTATTTTGTTCCCTGGTTGCATTTAATCCTTCACTCTAAAATTTCTTCCCCTTTAATTTGGAAATCCAACAAAACAAAGGTATTTTTGAAGCACAAATGTTCACCTAAGTAGGTAGCTCAGTAATATTGAGCCACAACATTAAGTCGATGAGGTGGTCAAGTGGCAAAAGGAAAAGATCTTTTGTTTGCTGTAGCAAGCAAGGCCTACTTTTATTCGTTTTCAACCCAAAAATACAGCAAACATCTTATTAGCAGTACAGAGCAAGGTTGGGATCAGAGTGGATCCAAAGCCAGAGATAGGTTCATTTTGCAGACCATGTACACGGGAAGCACAGACCAGTCTGCTGTTTTAGTTAACATTATCTCACACAACACTGTTTGGCATTCTGCAAAACCCAGACACTGATCAGCATTCGTCACGTATTTAATACAACCGTGTGCTAGTAAGACTTTCTCTTGCCACAGATTTCTAAAGCCTTTGAGTTGGGTGCTATTCGGATATTTTTCATAGTATTTTTCTTGACACTATTTACGCATATACAAATCTACAGCCACTGGGGTCCTGTAGGTGGTCAAAAGTTCTCTAAGCCAGTCCAGACTTTCGAAGACAATCATATGAACTCCTTCCCCCTTTTGCCCTAAAACATGCTCATGGCATCAAATGATCCCCCAAATTGAGTCAAGCAATCAGTCAAATCTACATAAGGCGTGGTATCTTAGGGATGCTCTTGAGGGCATCACTGAATTTCCTTGTGGAAAGAGGGTGGGTCTTTCCAGGAGAAATGGGCTACACTATTTGGTCACTGCTGTGCCTTGCCCTGTTGGAGCTTTTCTAGCTATTGAATGTAGGGTTTAGTGTGAGGCTCTCCAGACGACTTTTAGTACGGCTCAAAGACCATTGTTTATGGTTTGCTTGTTCCTGCCTCTTTACTGATATCCTATCACAATGTGAGATTCAATTATATTTGGACATTCTTTGTGTAGAACATTCACAGAAGGCAATTTTTTCCGCATAATAAACATCACTGCTTCACCCTTTCCATGTATATCCAGGTTCGGCTGTTCCAAGAGGTCCCCTGTCCCAGAACCCATTAATTCATCAAAAGAGCAAATGTCATTATGCAGGAAGCCAAGGGAACTACTTTGCATTTGATTTCTGGTTCTGATAGCATTATTATTGATTTAGTATTTTTCAGCATGACATGGGCAAGACACAACAGATCACTGTATTTTTGAACTGTCAATCACAAATGATCCAAGGCTTTCCAAAATATTTGGTATATGACAGTCGAAGGTCCATCTCACAGCCTGAACTATCAAACTTTAACTGAAATTCCTTAGTCCCAGAAGATTTAGTAAGGAATTGCTTTATTTGCCTTGAAGAAAGAGAGAAGTTCAAAAGAAAGAAAGAAAGAAAGAAATCTCAATAGTAGTTCCCAAAAACCTCTGAAGCAAATTAAGAGCAAAGTAAGAGACTACCGGAAGAAAAACAATGCAGTGTAATTAGTTCTAAAAATAAATAAGTAAGTAAGTAAGTAAGTAAGTAAGTAAGTAAGTAAGTAAGTAAAACAAAACCAAACCAAAGTTACTTTAAGGATATTTATTTTGAACTTATCTCCCTGGAGAAGAAACTAAAAACATAGGGGCAGGTGACAATGAAGGCACTTCACATAATTTCTAAATAAGTGAGAAATTCAGGAATTTTCCCAGTGTATGGTAGTAAATTTATTTTTTAAACATATTTTAATGGGTCAAACATACATCACTGGAGAAAAAAAACCTGTTTTTATGTTGTATGTAGAGCGTTTTCTCACCTTTTTTCACTAACTGAACAATGAAAAGCAAATTAGACTCATGGGAACCAAATGTTTCACTGGGTGTTAATGAAAAGCATTAATTGCACCTAATATTTTGCAAAGATCAAGAAGGCGACACGAATGCCCACATTTTTTTTGTAAAAGCGATATTACAAAATATCTAACAACTGCTGGTGCCCAAGTAGGATGGATACCTTCCCTACTAAGCTCAGATGCAGCTATCAACAGCCACAGGTACCCACCCCCATGCCCAAGGGTAGCCTCTCAGTCCTGGAAATGGCCTTCGGGCTCTACTGGAGTTTGATGGTCAAGTGAATAATCTTTGGAGTTGAGCATCCTGACCTCAACTCCTGATTCTGCCATTCCAGTGTGAAGTAACTCGACTTCACTAAAATTAAATTTCATCTGTAAAATACAGCAAATTTCATTCTACTTGGAAGGGGCAAAGACCTTTACAGATACTTGTTGGCGAAGTTGGATAATCATGCTGTAAGAGCTTTACTAAGCTTTACTCCTCACTGCCAAAATAAAAAAAAAAAATTAAAAGCTGTTTTGTAGTTGTTTCTGGAAGATAATAAACTGCATTTCTCTGTTGTATCATTACATCCCACACACTTTAGAACCTACCAGCTAAAGAACTTCCTGTACTGAAGGAAATGCTTGATTTTTCTGTGCTGTTCAACATAGTAGCCACTAGACACATGAAACTATTGAGCACTTAAAATGTGACTAATGCAACGGAGGACCTGAGTATTTAATTTTATGTAACATTTTTTAAAAGTTTTATTAAGCTTTTAATTTTAATTCCAGTATTTGTTAACATGCAGTGTTATATTAGTTTCAGGTGCACCATAGAGTGATTCAGTAATTTAACATGATTTCAACTAACTCAGATTTAAATTTAAATAGCTAGTGACCATGTTTTTGGACAGCACAGTTCTAGAAAGCCTAGTGTTACAGGATCTGGACTCAGTTTCTCTCATGATTCCCCTCGCATTGAGCTCCTCCTCCACAAAATCAAATATAATTTTTGCCCTTTATCCATCTATCCCTTAAGTAGATCTAAATAAATAAACAGGTCTGACTCTAGAGTGCCCACCCCATCTCAACTCTAACCCAACCTGATCACCAGTTCATAGGCGGACCCTCCCTCCCTCTCATTCTCTCTCTCTCTCTCTAGTCCCATGAAACGCCAAGCTCTGAAGGTCACATACCCAATTTAGTCTCTGGTCTGATGGACCTAGTAACAGATGATGAACTCTCATTTGGTTGAATTTCATTCTACACAACTGAGGGATTATTTATCTATCATCACTGTAATTTTCTGAAGGCTAGGACTCACTGCCTGGCCAAGAATTAATGTTCCTCCACAAAACAGACTTCTAATTCCAGGATCAAGAATGTTAAATTGTTTCCATCTCAGGTGTTAGTTTTTTTAAAAATAATGGTAGCATCAACATGAATAGATCATGGTATTTAAACTCAAAATGAGATGTCAGGACCTGTCCTACTCTTTAATTTCTATTCTGATCTAGTATTTCTTATTGTCTGATCTGGCCCTTGGGCCCCGAGCTACATAATCCTTGGGACTGACTTGAGACAGACAGAGTATGAAACATTCATACAATTTGCTAAGCCAGAAATCGCTAATGCTCCATGTCTGCCATTCATGTTCTTATCTGACATGGTCTATTCCTTCTTCTAGTCCCAAATCTCATGGGGCTTCCCTTCACAATCCTAGACATGACTGTTGGCTCTTTCACTTATGATTTTATAACACTTTCTGCACTTCATTCTGGCAATTATTATATTGCCTGGCATACAGTAGGTACTCCAGAAACTTGTGTTGAATGAATAAATGAACTTAGATGGTAGCTAGTCATTGCTTATCTGTAGCTTCTTAAGCGTATGGACCATATGTACTCATCTTTTTACTCCTTATACAAAACAGTGCCTGGAACATAGTGAGCATTGGAAATCATCTTTTGAGCCTAAATGACAATACAGGGCTTCCAGAACTGTTTTCTGTTCCAATTACAATCTCACTAGGTTCTTTAAGCCCTAACTGTCTGGATTATCATCTGCTTGCTTTACTCTGTTTTCTGTGCTTTCAGTGCCTTGGTGTCTGACTCTCTGCCCAAATCTTCAATAGCATGAATGTCTTAGTCTGTCTGCCTACCTGGTTGCGAACCCTCTGTCAGACCTCATTCAGTAAGTATTTATTAAGTACCTACCTTTTGGACTTTGGCTTACTAATTATGGTTAAAAGACACAAGTATATTTGCCTGGTCCTCTTTGAATAAGTTTATATTTGATTGAGTTCAGAATCTTAGCTCTGCCTTAATTTTGAGTTTCCAGGCAAAGCAAAGCAGAGACATCACAAACGTGATTAGAACATACCCTTAATCTTGCCTCCTACTTCCTCATTCCACCTTTGTCTATTTCTATCCTCCTAGTATATCAGTTATACTTGCTCTAAATTTTTCTTCTAGTATTGTGCTTATCTTTACAATAAGATCATCTTCAAATAGTAGTGCATATACCCAGCCTCATATGTGGTGTGATACCTACCTTACAACAGTTTTCCCAAGTCTTCCCTCTTAGTCCCGGTGACATTGCTGTCTTCATTTCACTGATCCCTACACTATGATCACTTACTACACTTAAGACATTCTTACTATTACTACCCTCAAGTTATCTTTTATATTAAGAATAAGAACTAAAAATCTTTATTTTACTTGCATCGATTCACTCTTCAATGTTCTTCTTGTTATGTAGACTGAAACTTCTGACCTGTATCATTTTCCTCCTGCCTGAAGGACTTCTTTTATATATCCTGCAGGGTAAATCAGTGGTGATAAGTTCTCTCAGTTTTTATCTGAGAAGGTATTTATTTCTCCTTTACTTTTATAGAATATTTTTGGAGGATACAGAATTCAAGGTTCGTGGATTTTCTTCTTTCAACCTGAAATATGTCACTCCATACTCCTCTGGTTTGCATGATTTCTGATCGGAAGACCACTGTAATTCTTGCTCCTTGTTCCTCTATAAGTAGTGGGGAAGTATTTATCTTCCCTGCCTTTTTTTCATGATTTTCTGTCTTTGACTTCTTAAAGTTTGAACAAAATATGCCTCGATATGTGTGTGTTTGGGATTTGTTCTACTTGGTGTTCTCAGATTCCTAGGTCAATTGTATGTCATTATTTTTGGAACAATACACAGCCATTATGACTTCAAATTTTTCTTTTGATCTCTTCCTTCTCCTTCTGGCATTTCAATTACGAGTGTCTTGCACCTTATGAAAGGATCACACAGTTCTTGGTCTGTTCTGTTCTTTATTTGTTTGGTTTGGTTTGTTAATTCTTTTTTTAATTAACTCTTTTTTAGTTCTTTGGATTTCAGTTTGGGAAGGTTTTACTGATATAACTTCAAGCTCACTGATTCCTCAGCTGTTTTAAGTCTAATACAAGCCCATCAAAAGCATTCTTCACCTAGGTTACAGTGTTTTTTTAATTTCCAGTCTTTCCTTTGATTCTTTCTTAGTTTCCAACCTTCTGCTTACATTACCCATCTGCATTAGTATTCCACGGTTGCTTTAACTAAGTATATCAAACTCAGTTACTAAAAAGAACACAAAGTTATTACTGTGCACTTCTTACAGGTCTCACTGGGCTAAAATCAAGATGCAGGAAATGCTGTGTTATCTTCTGGAGGGTCAAGGGAATAATCCCTTTCCTTGCCTTTTCCAGCTTCTAGAAGCTGCCTGCATTCCTTGGCTCATGGCCACCTTCCTCCATCTTTAAAATTAGCAGGGGCAGTTGAGTCCTTCTCACACTGCATCACTCTGATTTCCTCTTTTGCCTCCCTCTTTCACTTGTAAGGACCCTTCTGAACATGTTGTGCCTACCTTGGATAATCTGGGATAATCTATTTCAAGGCCCTTGACTTTATGACATTTTCAAAATTCCTTTTCACATTTAAGATAATACATTCATAGCTTCTGGGGATGAGGACGTAGACGCCTTGGCATGAAAGGAGGGCATTATTCTGCCTCTTCTACCACCGTTTTTGTATGTTGTACACCTTTTCCATTAGAGCACTCCATATATTAATCATAGTTGTTTTAAATTCCTTGTCTAATAATTCTAACATCTATGTCACATCTGAGTCTCATTCTGATAACATACCTTTGGCATACCTTGTAATTTTTTTGCTGAAAGTTGGATATGTTGTATCAAAAATAGGAACTGACGTAAATCATTCTTTAATGAGAGGATTCTGGCTAGAAGAGGACCTGTGTTTAATGATTTCTATAGGTGTGTGCATGTAGGTAAAATATATATGAGTATCCTTCTTTCTGTGTTCCCTCTTGACTTTGGGAGTCTGTGTCTTATAGTTTTTCACCTACAATTTACAGTTATTATACTGGTTGGTGTGGTGGCGGGGTATGGGGAAGGGGAGCGTTCTGTAATATTCAGTTCTCAGTGCTTTAATGAGCCCTTCCCACTTGGGCTGTGGCTTTTTCCTAGTGGCATAGCTTATTTTCTCCCCCTTTTCCTGCATCCTACCTTGGTTGCAGGGCTCCCAACATAGTTCCTTGAAAACCTAAGCCCCGTGAACAACCTCCCCCCATCCCTTAGGCAAGACCAGAAGCCTAGACGATCTGGAATGGGAAGAATGTTCTTTCTTTAGCTGAGTCACAGATAAGAGCCACTGTTATGGAGAAAGCTCTGGCATATTTCACAATTACTCCCTGCCCATACTCACTGAGAGTCCCATGGGATTTCCAGTAGAGTCTATTGGATCTATGAGGGACTTTTTGAGATGGGTGTTTCCCCAGAACTTCTCACTCATGCCAGTCCACAGTCAGCATCCAGTAATTCATCAAAATGATCATTTAAGTGTTCCTACCAGTTTAGGGCTCCACTGGCTCCTGCAGCAGGTAGGCAGACCTTATGTGTTTCTCTCTCAATGAGCCTGCCTTTCTCAACTTGGGGGTAATGATTTGCCTTGTAACTTCATTTCTTATGGGTCCAAGGAAACCCATGGCTTTTCACTTTGTCCGGGTTTCTATTACAAGGACAGAAGTAACAACTTCAAAGTCTTTACATGTCAGGATTAAGCCAGAAATTCTAAAGCAAAGCCCTTTGAATTCAGACAAATCAAGTCTGAGTTCTGCTATTGTTTTTCAGCAGCTATGCAACCCTGGGAAATTGTCTAACCATTTTAAATCCCTGTTGCTTCATTGATAAAACTGGAATAATTATAAGAAGCTAACATTAAATAAGGCATTGCATTGCATTGGGCCTAGCACACAGAATTGCTCAATAAAAGTTAGCTGCTGTTATTTCCCAAGGGCGGCTTTCGTTTTGTGCTTATTCATGATCCTTTGCTGGAGGCCTTGCCCCACCATCCTGTGTCCTGCCTCTTTGTCCCACATGGGAGGCTGGATACTGCAAGTGCAATCTGAGTACAGACAAATTTGGAAGCTGTGGGTTCAGTAGCAGCGTCCTCCTTTTAATCATTAGCTTTTATCCAATGGAAGATAGTAATTCCTGACTATCAGTGTTTTGTCTAGATGGTGGGGGGCAGGGGGCAGCTGACCTTGGGCTTCCTTGGGAATTAGTGTGCTGTTAAGTATAGGTAGAGAGGAGATTCAAGTATTTCCTCTGTCATTTTCAGCTATATCACCGTAAGCATGTTACTTAACCTTTCTGCATACCAGTTTTCTTGTCTGTACCACAGGGTGGAAATAGAGCCTACTTCATGGAATAGCACCACAGTTCAATAGATGTAACACATACAGCATTTAGAACTGAGTAAGAACTCAACAAGCATTAAATAGGATTTCATTGACCATATATGTCTGGGGAAAAAAAGGCAAAAAGGTTTTCTTGAGCATCTCTTAACATCCCTGGACTAATATTTTATTATGTTTTTACATTTTTAATTATTCCTTCTCTATTACGAACTTTTACCCCATATAAAGGTAAAAATAAATTACCTAAAAGGCCTATTTCCAGAGTATAGAGTAACAGAACACAGGCGAAAATTAACACAGGTAGTTCTTTGCCTTTTGATCCAATGCACCTCTAACTCTGAAACAAAAATCCTGTACTTCTTCAGATTACGCACCAGTGAAGATAAGCATGTGAGATGGAAAGGTGGTTCTCATTTGACAGCTTCCAGGGAGTATAACTTAATATAAAAGGGAGCAAAAGAATGGAAAAAATGTCAAAAACCCGATGCTCGTATCCATTAACAGTACTGAATAGGCAACAGACAATTGTAATTAATCTGTAATCACAACTACAAATGAGTACACTCCCTAACTAGTGTATCTGAAAGCTGTCTGGGGAGAAATTCTTGCTTCTAGATGTAGCAAATAGTAAAAGACTACGGTTGTCAGGGAACACACTAAAAGAACTTGACTACCATGCTTAATGTTTTCCAAAATGCCATAAGCACATTTCTTTTCCAATAGAGGATGTATTTTATCAACTGTTAAGATTGATTTTCTCAGTATGACTCCTTTTTGGATAGGCTTTGAAATTATACTCATCGCATTTCTTTTTCAAAACCATAATCAAGGAGGCTTGCTTAAGGACCTAAAATTTTGAATGTCACTAAATGATCCAAAGGCTACTTTCAGTGGGATACCAGAGTTTAATAGACTTCATATAAAACAGCAATCATTTTAGAAATATTTAAGCTCAATGAATTATTTTTCTGGGACCCATAAAGCACAATAAATAGGGGAGTGCAAACGCTTAAAAAGTAGCTAAGTCTCCAACTGCCTGGTAATATTTCTTATCTTTTATCTCCAAGGTTTTCCTGATTTATACAAACCTGAAATTGAAAGCTGTTATTCTCAGCACAGGTCTATATGCTTTAATATTTTCATAGTCTCATATTAATGGATTTTAGGCAAATGCATCAGTCATATCAGAGACAATCTTGAGACAAAGGTAAAACAGTATTAGTGGTCCCTGAAAGGAAATGCAATTAAAGTGATAAAAAGTTAATAAAATTATATTATTATCCATAAAACAGTAAAAACACATATTTTGATGGGTCTGTGCATAAACTTCATCGTAAATAAAATAAAGTCCAATATTTGAGCTTCCAACCTTAATTTGTTCCTCTGTAATCTGAGCTATACACACTGTCATTATCGGATAATGTCTATGCAGCTGAATGCTATTAGTACCCTCCATTTTGACTAGACTATTATATTATAAAACATGAGATTGGGCAATTTTACATCTACTCCTTTTATTGATTCTGACTAGGAAGTAGGCAATCAATGGTGATTACAAGATACAAAGCATTCTAGAGTAGAAAGAAAATTAAATTTGGCTCATCACTTCTGTTAACTATACAAATATAATATCTTCGCGATGAACAGCAGGCAGACTTTAATATAAATAAATATACCGTTTAAGATCCCAAATCAGCAACAAAATATATGAGACCACTTCAAAATGATGATGCATTTAAAAGGAGATTATATTTTCAAAGGAACTGCTCTCTTTAAACTGTTAGCAATATAGGCACATGGTGACACTAATTAGTGGGTGAGGGAACACAAGGAATATTTATTAAAGGAAAAGGGAGAAACCAGGGAAAGCACAAGATCCAGAGTTTCTGGTTTCCGCAGAAGTAGGAGACAATATGCAGAGAACTGGTTTCAGCTGTTCATTCATGGATTTCTCTAAGAATAGGGTACAGCCAACATTTTGTTGAATTTTTTTTCACCTATAAAGAACCCTTTCCACATTAAGTATCCTTAATGTGCTGTTTTTCTGGATCTGTACTTGGCTTCACTTGAAAAGATAAAGTAAAAGGGACCTGATCTTAAAATGTTTGAGTAGCTAAGAAATGAAGAAGGTTACATATGGTAGTCTTTTATTCCATTCACCTTGACTTAAAGACAATAAAGACCAGATGAAACTAACCTTGAAATTCAGTCTGTTGAATGTTCTCACAATATCAGGCTGTTATCCAGAGTTTCTGAATCAAGAGGACTTTATTTTTTCCTTCTATAAGAAAACTGTCCAAAGTACAAATTACTTACAGATACATGGGAAATTCCTGGTGAGTCTTTAGACCGAAGCCTATTAAATGCTTCCTAATAGAGGGGTCAATCTGTGGACCAAATATGTTTCTTTTACTATAGCTTTATATTAATTTCATCTCATCCTCTTTAGCAACAATATGCCCTCCATGGCCTAGTAGCATCCAAAATGATGACGAGGGAACAGATGTCACTGAGGACCAAATAACAGATACTAGAAATTTGACTTACTTTCAATCTGTAGCGCTCATGGGCCTGAACTGGCTAGGTACCACCTAGGGGTTAATCTGTTTATTCACTTGCCCTTCTGTGTAAGGCAAGAGGTGAAGTTCTCAGAATTGTATTAATGTGGTAATATATGATGACATAGTGAACTAATATCACAAGGAGTTACTGTTTAGCCATTTGAGATGAGTTAGCCTCAACGAACAGTCTGAGAAAAAAGTACACAATCTGTTGTAAAGACACACAGAAATGTATTCAACATAAATAACTTAGCTGAATTAACCACCATTTATCAGTAGTAAATGGCAACCAGGAGCTGAAGTCAAGCAGCATAAGTCAAAAGCCTGTTCACTTGACCTTTCCATTCCAAGACGTCCTGGAAGGACATATCCAGGACAAAGAGGCTGCCAATGGGTGTGGTGGTGGGCACCTCTGATTGTTTATGCCAGCATCTGAGCTTACTAAATAGAATGAAATTTTATGGCCATCATCATGGCCATCATTGTCATTGTATGTATCTTTTGTTTTACCGGTAGTTTATGTGCATTATTTCTTTAAAAAATTCTAGAAGATAGGGATATTTACCTTTATTCTACAGGTGAGGAAATTGAGGTTCTGAGGATTGAGTACTTCGTCATACATTCAATAATTACCAAAATTTGGCTTCACATCCATCTTTATTTGACCCCAAAGTTCAAAGTCTAGTGACTCCAACGTTCGTATTCAACCACAATACCTCTTTCATCCATTAGCAGTCAAAATATGGGTAACATTAAAAGCTATCCATGCTAGGAAGTATCCCATTTGGTATAAGGAAAGCTAAACTCACTGATCTTTAAAATTGATTAGTAATTATACCATGATGCTGCATTATCTACCAAGGCCAACTAGTGAATTAAATGTCAACTACTCTACATTTCTAGATTCTGAACATAAACTAATATGTGTTCAGTTTTTGGCAGACTACAAGTAATAACTCATTTTCCTACAGTTTAAAAACGACATTGTTGAAAAATTTATGATTTGACAAAAAATGCATCCATTTTTATTAATAATAATGTTATTACATAATTATATAATGTAATAACAGGATATTACTTATATCCCCATTTTATATATAAAGAAACATACCCAAGGCAAAAAGAAAAAGAAAACCAAAAGTGAGGACAGAATTTTAGACCATTTGTTTAGCTAATACGCATAGAGTCAGGACTCAGTTCTACTCTGACTCCATCATTTCTGAATCCTAAAAATGTCCAGCCTCCAGCAGCCCTGCACCCACTCTTAAGCCTATTCATTCTCCTAGAGCCCTCTCTGGTCTTTCACATGAAGCAAACTCTGCAAGGACTGCAGACTTTCTAGGACTTCCCCTCAGAGACTGACTGGAACCTGAAATTAAGGGCACCACAGTTCTTTTTTCCTGTGGTAATACTGGCATCTAGGGATGTCTAGAAGTAAAAATGTTTTGTGATGTCACTATTTCTTAAGAATTTGAGCTTTCATAATTTATTTTATAAGAGCTTATAAAACTAGTACATATACATATTGAGATTAGTACGAGTATTATCACATACATTTCATTCTCAGTTTCCTTAATTTATATTCCATAGTTGGTCTTAGTGATGAATTCTAGGACCACCAGTCTTGCCATTTTTACAAATAAACCAAGTTCCCAGAGACCACAGAACAGTGTTTCTTCAGAAACAAAATCACTTTTCAGGGTCATTAACATATTCCTGTGGGTCTGCAGAGCAGAGCAGCTCCAAGGGAAAATGCATTTCCTTCCTCTAAGAGAGAAACCACATTTTTTTTTCCACCCCCCTCTCAGAGGATCATCATCGTTTCCAATAGAATTCATAGTAAAGTCAGAAATACACAGCAATATGACTTAAGTGAAAGAATCACTTGGGATTCTAAGAAGAGTATTTTTAAACCAAAAAAAACCCCCAAGTCTTGAAAAGTTTCTGCCAACTGTCATGGCAGAGCAAACTTTTTAGAAATGGAAGGGAGGGTAAGATATTACAGGGCTCAGCTTCTCCGCTCCCCACAGAGCAGACTAAAACACTAGCATCTCCACCTTTAAGCCTTTTTCCAATTGTTTCTTCCTTCAGAGCAGAATCCTTTTCAGAAGTTCTCATTTAAAAATAAATGAAAACAACTTTGCAATGTACTAAACACATCATAAATTCCTGCAGTATAAATAAGTCGCTCCGGACAGGCAGGATTAAGAGCCTGCGGGGCTGGCAAAAGAATCCTTTCATTCCAGCTTTTGTATTGCTTACTATCTTTTATTTTCCAAGAAGGCATACTTGATGAGAAAATGACATCAAGTGTCCACAGATGTGGCTGGAAAGGCTGACCCTGGATCAACGAGGAAATGATCCTGTTGAGCACAGAATTGATTGCCTTTCCATCAATTAGTGGTGGGATTGCTCGTCTAAAATGGGGCTGCCGTCCAAAGAGCCCTTCTTCGTTTGTAACATTTCCACTTCCTAGACTTGCTGCCAACCCAAAGTCTTTGCTCAATAGGAGCAGCTCCAATCTGTCCAGTCTCTTGCAAGGCTGGTTGTGCAGCTCTTCTTTCTTTCGTCTAGCGTAAAGCCAGTCTCAGGTTTGGTTTTGCTCCAGCCTCAAGGCTTTGTTTTTACCAAAGTCCTGCTTAGAAGGAAGGAGGTCCTTGCTCCACTCAGCGTGGTTACTTGCATATCATGAGACTTGATCAGCCCAAGAAAGGTGCATTGGGGAAGCAATGCTTCTGCACCTGGCGGGCTGACCACAGTACACGACCTCATTCAGTACAATGTATTCTGGCCACTGTGTTTATGTACCCGTGACACCAAATGGACACTGCATGACAGTGGTGTTCTCAGTAGCTCTAGCTCTCACAGCCTCATCAGAATTGGAAAACGCTATTCATATCTGGACATGAAGCCAAACCACTGCCATATTTAAGTTCCTTAAGCCTCAGTTTCCTTATCTATAAAACTGGAATTATAATACCATCTGCACCATTAGTTTACTGTGAGGTTATTGTAACTACTTAGCTTGGTGGGTTGCAAGTAGTAATCACTCAGTCAGTAATTATCATTATTATTGTTGTGTCTCAGCTTCTAAGAAATTGTGCTGATTCCAGATGTGTGGGATAACTTAACATGAAAATTATAGCCATACTTCCACAGGAGTGTTGGGCTTCCTGTAAACATGCATGGAGCTCACTATAACTGGGATGGGGATTTTCACTGATGTGTTAGAAGAGATTGTATAAAAAGATTTTATAGCTCACAAGATAACAATAGAGTCACATCTTAGATTTAAAATTTCCTAGTATGTGAAAAGCAAGCACTGAAACAGTGCTTTTTCAATATTTTTTTTTAAGATTTTATTTATTTATTTGACAGAGGGAGATCACAAGTAGGGAGAGAGGCAGGAGGATGCAGGCTCTCTGCTCAGCAGGGGCTGAGATGTGGGGCTCTATCCCAGGACCCTGAGATCATGACCGGAGCCGAAGGCAGAGCCTTTAACCCACTGAGCCACCCAAGCGCCCCTGCTTTTTCAATATTAAGATCAAGAAAGTAAGAAAGAGAGAAGGGAAAGAGATTGATACCTAGGCTCAGATGAATTATTGGTGAAGGGGTAATGTTGTTTTTGTCTTGGAAGTGTTGCTTCAACTGTACCCTTAGAAAAGAATCCTTGTGATCAAGTTTTACCTAGCAAAAAAAAAAAAAAAAAAAAATTAAAAATCAAATCTTTTAAAGTTGATGCAAGATTAGCTTATGTGGATTACCTGACAGTTTGAATAAGAGCAAAAACATGCATAGATGATCTACTATCTAGAAGTCATGTAAATAAGTGTTCCTTAATAAACTACTGAAGTAAATGTTTTCATTAGTCTTGAATTCTGGCCTCAGGTAATTCAAGAAGAACCAATTAATGACATTGAAAGATTATTTGGGAGTTTTCCTGTAAGAGACTACCATTCTCACAATGATGTTCTGTTGAAACTCCAGTGACAAAGTATCTTTGGAAGAGGCTTAAGAAGTCAAGGGGTGGCTGGGTTGTTCAGTCAGTTGAGCGTCTACCTCTTGGTTTTGGCTGGGGTCATGATCTCAGAGGTGAGACGGAACGAGGAGTTGGGCTCAGTGCTGAGCAGAGTCGGCTTGACATTCTCTCTCCCTATGCCTCTGCCTTCCCCCACCCACTCTCTCAAGCGCATGCTCTCTCTCTCTCTCAAATAAATAAATCTTAAAAGAAAAGAAGCCAACTATACAAAGTTGGTTTTATAGGCAAATTACAATGGAAGGTTTCTGATGCTGAAACACTGTAAGTCCTTACTTGCATATGAGAGTGGGGGGAGAGAATGCTTGTTTCCCTCTTGAACCAAAAGTTAACTTTAGCCAAGAATTCAAAAATATAGATTTATCTGGGTCTATCTGGATGTCTGCTGGAACCATCTCAATAAGACTGATATGCTCAAGGGAACTGGGGAGCTAGCTAGCAAAGGAGAATCCTAAGGAAGGAGTAGTAAGACACACAAACATAATTTAAGGTTAGTGTCAACAGAGTTAGAAAGCAGGGCATTTCTGAATAAAGCCAAGTGCTTATGACTCATAGCATCTTCAAGCTGATGACTGAGTCCTCGGGAGAGGGGCTGCCAGTACAAACTGAAGAGCAAATTAAAATCTCTTCACTCTTCTGGAAGCCTAATCCAGTTTGAAGATAATAGTACCAGTGGCCAAAAAATACTGAGCCCTTACTTTGGACTAGTACAACCCCGTGAGGTAAGGACTATCATTAGCCCCACTTTATGAAGTGAAAAAGAAGAAGACCCAGATGAAGAAATCCAGGCAGAGAGAAATTAAGTGATTGCCCACAGTCACACTACAACCTGACAGAAAGGCTGAACCTCAGGCCTGTGGGAAGGGGGAGTCAGGCCCCATACCTCTACCAACTCTGATCTACTATAGTTTATGGAGAAAAATCTTCAAGTGGAGAACTGGGTTTCCTCCATTATCCAAACATATACAGAAGTAGTTTTGAGAATGTAGTAATTCCAGAGAATGCAGGAAACCACTGGTGCTTCTCAGTTGCTGGGCCCCAAAGTCCTCTTAAGACTCCACATATTTGCTTGCAGGCCCCAAGAATGGAGTCAGCCTCAGAGACATCTCAGATCTCCACAGAGTCATGGGAGGAAGTTTGAACATGCAAGGAGGGAACCAGTTGGCAGTCTTTAGTAGGAGAGGAGACTGTGAGCAAATCTCCTTGGAATAACTGAGGGAATCTTTACGTGGATGGAGGATTCACAATGATGGATGGGCAGATACACGAAGAAATACTGTTTGTTACTAGTGTCCCAAAACTTATTTCACTGTTAGGCTGCTAAAGCTTGGAGAGATGGCTTTAGGTGGTCAGGAAAGTAAGGTTACTAGAAATATAGTTGGGGAGGAAATTGCCATTAGTGTGCTGGCTGGGTGCTGAGCTCCACATCAGCACACAACCTCCCCGGAGGCATGTGAATCTACCCGTGTTTTATTCCTGAGAAATAAAACTTCTGTCACATCAACGACAAAATTCGTCTCTTACACAAAGAGAGGCAGAAAAAAAAAAGCAACATGAACATGGCATTTATCTCAGATGCAACATTTTACTTCCTGACTGTGTTAATGATTGTATTTGTCTAGCAGTGGGGGAAAAAGACCTAAAACAGTGCATCACATTTAGCATTTAACATCTGGGATCAATTCAGTCAAATTGAGACTCACAGAGTTCACCGGGACATCATGGGGGTTCTGCTGTTGTTCTACAATAGAGTCATAATATATTACATTTGTATATCCTACAGCATTAACACCGGATAAAAAGTGGCTTTAAAAACAGAAGACTCCAGTTCGAATTCTGACTTCTCTCACAAACTGTGTAATTTTGGCCAAGATATCTTATGTCTCTGAGTCTTATTTTTTTTTGGCCTATAAGGTACATATGATATTTGTCTTTCCCATCGCATTAATGTGAAGTTTGTCTCAGATATTACTTGCCAGGTGCTTAGAACAGTACGGGGCCCACGGGGATGGGTTTGGGAGTAGGCTAATGCGTGTCCCTTACTGTTTCAAGAATATAAGAATATTTAATGACATGGAAAAAGATTTTATGTTTTTAAGTAAAATACAGTATAAATTGCCATGACCTTATTTTTAAAAGATCTTATTTATTTGACAGAAAAAGAGAGAGAGAAAAAGAGAGGGTATAATAGGGAGGAGCAGCAGGCAAAAAGAGAGGAAGAAGCAGGCTCCCCGCCAAGCAGGGAGCCAGATGCGGGGCTCAATCCCAGGACCCCGAGATCATGACCTGAGCTGAAGGTAGACACTTAACCAACTGAGCCACCCAGGTGCTCAGACCCCATGACAGAAATGTCTGAAAACATTTCTGTATACACTCGTAAGGGATAGAGGAGTATATTCTAAAATAATATCAAGATTATATCTAACTAGTTGCAGGATCCTTTTGCTTTAACACAGTGGTTTTATAACAAAAATAAAATAATGAACATTGCCATTTAACAGTGTAATGAGTAAGAAAGGTTGGTATCTCTGAGGTAAGGTGACTTAAAGAAGGGCTTCGTTCATTTATTTTTTAATTTTTTAAGATTAGAGAACGTTTCTGCAGCTTTTAGACAAGGCAGAGGCAGAGTGAGCTGGAGATAAAGTCCTGGAAGCATCGATTTGGAATTGTGTCAGATTAAGTAGTGACCCTTGGAATGGAGAAGAGAGTCATCCTATGAAGGAACTGTGAGGGAAATATTAATGACTGCTTGCAGAAGAAAGGCATTATTTATATCCACACTTTGAAAGGGTTAGTTCAGTTGTTTTAAGATGACTTTTTTTTTTTTAAGATTTTATTTATTTATTTGACAGAGAAACAGACCAGGAGAGCACAGGCAAGGGGAGCGGCAGAGGGATAGGGAGAGCAGGCTCCCTGAAGAGCAGGGAATTCGATGCGGGTCTCAATCCCAGGACCCTGAGATGATGACCTGAGCCAAAAGCAGTTGTTTAACCAACCAAGCCACCCAGGCGCCCCTTAAAGACACTTTTATTAGAGAACAGAGTTATGGGTTTGATCCCCTCATGGGCCAGTTAGCTTCTCCCTGTTCCTACTGGCTAAATAATTTACCCTAATATCACCGGCCTGTTATATGGAAAGATGCCAAGTATCTATTGTTAACGTGCAACAAACCTTCCCCAAAGCTCTGACAAGTCTGAGTTTGAGGGTGTAAAACTGTAAACCAAGGCTCACATTCATGGGGTTGCTCTCCCTGAAAAGGACTGCGGTCAAATGTTTGCCCAGACCAAAGGAAGCTATCTTCCAGAAAACTAATGGTTATGCAGACCCTCACATGCCTTGGCCACTGATTTCTAAGGCTGGTGATTTAGGATATCATTTCCAACCTAATGAATCTCAGTTTCCCCAGTGTTTAGACTGTTTCATCCTCCCTGCAGCATCGCCACACAGAGACCTCATCAAGAGGACTGTACCGCAAAGTCCCCTGAGACTTTGCTCTTCGAGAAGCTTCTGTGGTCAGACATTTGTTGGTCCCAGAAGATTTTACTAAATGGGATTTGATTCAGTTTTCCTGCCTGGAATGCTGCAGATAGAAGTGCTCCCTACTGTATTACTGTCGGCTTTTTCTTCTGAGGCACCGCCTGGTACTTAACAGAAGTTGCAGCATTGCACCGTGTTCATTTAATTATGCAGGAAGAATGAGAAGTTAAATTGCATCTTGGTTCACATTTTACAATGGAGGAGAAATCTATAGCACTTAAAGGTATGGATGTTTAGGTCAGACAGAATCCAGTTTGAGACCCACTTCTGGAAATCATTAGCTCTGAGACTACGGCTCGGTTTCTCATTTGTTGGAAAACAGTCATCTCCCTTATAAGGCTATACTGAGTATCAAATGAAATAATGCATATTGACCAATTAGTATAGTACCTAGCAAACTGTAAATGTTTCATAAATATTAGTGATTATTGCTCCCACTGCTACTATCACTCTTAGTCCATAGACCCAGAGAATGCCTCTAAGAAAAGAAGATTGTCCCAAGGGAAATACTAATTTACCATTTAACCAGAACATAGGATTTAGATGGGATGGAAGGATTAGCAATTTCCTTTAGTAGCCCAAGATTCTGGATAAGAGAGCTTGACCTCGGAAATGGGTTCTCAGGGGCATTTCTTGGATCAGCAGATATCACAAAGATATTTATATTCATTTGATTGGTCAAAGGCATGTGAGAAGCTCCCATACACAGGACAAAGGAAAATGGAGATTAGAAAACAAACAAATCTCGCCTGGGTTCAGTGATAAGTTCTGTGTGAAAATATGCAAATATACTAGTGCAAGCTTTTTGGGGGGTTAAAACAACATGGATTTAAGGGTTCAGACGTGATGTTGGAAGTCAACAGACTTTGGGTTTGAATCTCAGCTAAATCACTTTAGTAGCTGATATCCCTTGAGCCAGATATATAGCCTATGTAAACCTTATCTTCTTCCTTTTGTGGGAATTAATCTAGATGCTGAAAGCAAATTAGCAGAGGGTAGAGCATGAGCTAAGCAATCAATACATGTTGGTTCTATTTTTTCTATATATAAGAATGTGACATTGGTGTGGATCCAGGCAGATAAAATCTTCCTATCCCAAGAAAGTTCTCACACGTGTCAAAAGAATTTGTTTTTTAATCCTCAGTCCTCAATTACTCACAACTACCTCTTCATTTCCACAGGCATTGTTTCAATTATCTGAAAATATGTGGCGCACTTATTATGTGCTTAGTAGTGTATAGTGTAAGGACTCTGGGGGTATGATTGTCCTACAAGCAAAGTTTTGATAAGTACTTATGATATTTTCATTACATTACAAGCCCTGTACTAAGGACTTTAAAGTAGGCTTTGTTATTATCCCCATTACACAGACGAGGATGTTGAGAGCTAGCTAGATAAGGTAGCTTGTCCAACATCACTCACGTACTAAATGGCGGGTACTGGGATTCAGAAGGCTTACATATACCTCTCAATCCCTACTTCTAATCAATAGGTTATATAGTCCTCACTCTGCCAGAGCTTTCATTCTGGAGTGGTTTAAGAGGCAAGTGCAGAGAATCAAGCATGTAAAATGAAATGCAGGAAATGTTAGCATGTGGGAAATATGGGCTGCCATGGGAGTACCCAGGAGAGACATGATCCAGACTCAATGGATAATAAGCAATCAGAGAAGGCTTCTTGTAAGAGGTGATGCATCAACTGAGATGAACAATGAGCAGGAGTTAGTGGTGAGGGGAAAGACACTCGGGGCTTATCCAACTACATGTATAAATGTTTGAGACACAAGAAAAAGCTCAGCAAGTTGTAGGAACTGAAATGAGTTTAGCAAATTAGACCTTAGTATGAGGGCTAGACCTTAGATGAGGCTGGAGAGCTTAGCGGGAAACTGACTGACAGTATGCACAAGTTCAAGTGCACATGGGTTCAAGAGAACATGGCCCAGGTGCCAGCCATGGGCCAGGTACTATGCTGAATATCAGGCACATGATTTGCATTTTACCTTCCACCTCCAGTCCTCATGCATCCTGTGTGCTAACCAAAGTAATTACACGCTCTGTACATTCCTCCCACTCCTTCTTTGCTCCAAATGTTCTCTCTACCTCAAAAGCCCTTTCCTTGCATTTTTGGTAGGTAGACATCAGGCATACCTCGGAGCCTAGAACAGGTGTCCCCTTTACCACAGAGACAGCCCAGATCCTTCCAGATAGTGGTGGTCCACGTCTGCTGGAATGATCCACCACTTAGCCTGAGCCTTTATTAGGGCATGTATCAGTTTTGTCCTCCAGGTTTTTGTTTGCTTTTTTGTTTTTAAAAGAATGTTTTCTCTTGCCTGTATGATTGTGGTCTTCCCGTGGGCTAGGACCCCAGGGTAATCTGGGATTCATCTAGGGACCATCACAGCCCTGAAGAGCCTTATCATAAAAGCTAATATGTATTGAGCTCTTCTCATTCTTCTGAATTAATCCTCACAAAAGCCCAAGGAAGTAGATGCTATAACCATCGCCATTTTACAGACAAAGTAACTGAGGCTTAGAGAAGGTAAGTAATTTGCTCACAATTACATGGATAATAAGTGGAAGAATTTAATTAAGTTAAAAACTGATTAGAACAGGGGTGCCTGGGTGGTTCAGTGGGTTAAAACCTCTGCCTTCGGCTCAGGTCATGATCTCAGGGTCCTGGGATTGAGCCCCACATCGGGCTCTCTGCTCAGCAGGGAGCCTGCTTCCCCCTCTCTACCTGCCTCTCTGCCTACTTGTGATCTCTGTCAAATAAATAAATAAAATCTTTAAAAAAACTTAATTAGATTAGAACAAAACAGATCAAAATGGTAATATAAATTGCCTCTTACTGGAGGAAGTAAGGGAAATGTATGCTGTTTTTACTCATTCACTTTTTTCTCTTTTCTACAGAAGAAATATAGTTCCTGGTTATGAGTAAGAATACTACTAAAAACTAAGAAAATGTGGGGTGCCTGGGTGGCTCAGTGCATTAAAGCCTCTGCCTTCAGCTCAGCTCATGATCTCATGGTCCTGGGATTGAGCCCCGCATCAGGCTCTCTGCTCAGCAAGGAGCCTGCTTCCCCCTCTCTCTCTGCCTGCCTCTCTGCCTACTTGTAATCTCTCTCTCTGTCAAATAAATAAACAAAATCCTTAAAAAAAAAAAACAACTAAGAAAATGTGTGGTTATAATAATTATTTTATTTTATTTGGCACTTACCTTGTGCCAAGCACTGCTCTAAATCCTTTAAATCATTTAATGTCAGGGCACCTGGGTGGCACAGTTGGTTACGCACCTGTCTTCGACTCAGGTCAAGATCCCGGGGTCCTGGGATTGAGCCCAGCATTGGCCTCCCTGCTCAGTGGGGAGCCTGCTTCTCCCTCTCCCTTTGCAGCCTGTGCTCTTCTCCTCTCTATCCACTCTCTCTCAAATAAATAAATAAAATCTTTTTAATGTTCACAACAATGTTATGAGACAGTCTGACAAGTGAGGACACTGAAGCTATGAGCCGGTGGAGAACTTTGCCCAAGGTCACATGGCTGCCAAGTGGCTGGGCTGACTCAGAGGGAGTCTGACCACAAATATCATTCTCTCCACCTTTATGCCATGCATATGCACAAAAACCCACACCATATATAAAGGATATATCTTAAATGGCAAGAAACACAAACATCTGTTAATCTAAATCAAGGTTTAAAATGCACGCAAAACTGTGAATGAATTTGGTCCTTTAATTCCCCCTTGCTACGGCTGGCATAAAATCACAGGCTGGCTCTTTTTAAAAGGTTCTCCTTTCAAAGGCAAAATTACTTGTTTACTAGCTTCTTCAAAGAAAAACGATTAGAAAAAACATAAAGGCACAGAGTCATACTGAGGCACGCATGATGGTTGAGAATCTTGATTATAGAAGTTATTTCTGACTCTGCCACAGAAATTTGTCAGCTAGACCTAATTGGGTCCAAAATGTCACTGAGGAACTGGCTGTAGCTAATTTAATAAGTGGCCCAGGAGGATAAACCAAGCAGGGTGAAAGGAAGGGAGGGCTTGGCAGGTACCTGGTGAAGAATCCGTTTGGGAAAATTTCCAAGTAGAGCTTTAGGAACTACCGTCTACACACGCTCTGGCCTTGAGTCTGTCTCAGTCTGTCTCAGATGTGGAATACAGAAACAGAGGAAGCATGGCTGAAGCTTTATTGCCTATGGTTAGCCAAGTCTTAATATATGTCCTTTAACATGATTTCTTGTGGCAGTCTCTTTAGACAAGCTGGTGCGCTTTTCATAGCTTCCAGATGTTGGGGCCATGATGCAAAAAATTGAAACAAGTGTAATGGGCTTGATTGTGCAAAATCAGATCAATTCAAATTAATGAGCCCACTAAACATTAACAGTCAATGAGTTTACAAGAGATTAAAACTGAAAACAGCACTAACTACAGTATTTCATGACAGAATAAGGAATTTAAGAGCTAAAATGAAAATATTTTATTTCACTTTTATCTAGCAGCAATTTTCAAATCACTCTGGAATATGTTCCACTGTGAAGCGGGGCATTCACCACTGGGGCTTTTAAAAGCAGAATCCATGGTAAGAGGGAGCACTGCCCTGGGGGGCTCCCAGTGGGCATTGCCTCTGAATGGTCACCTTCATCACCCACATAACTCGCTTCAAGTGAGTTAATACATGCGAAATGTGGAGCATGAAAGGAGCACAGAGCCGGTACTCAATATGCAATGTTTTCTTTCTCCTTTGCCCTATATCACAGAAGCTAAGAAGTCTTTTTCTGCTTTCTGTAGAAACCACTGGACACAAACAAATATATTTCAGATTAAGTGGAATCATGCGCAGCTGGAGTTTTCTTCTGTAAATTCTTGGGAAGGAGATTGTTCGGGCTAAATCCAGAAGCTTCAATGAATAATTTACTACTCAAAGCTCAATAATGTCAATGATTTTCTTTTAAGAAAACAAGGTATGTCTATAGTCTTTTCATATGTTCAGTGACATTGAATTAACAAGGAGAAAAGTGGCTTGACATTACTGGTCCCATAACAAAATTAAATGAGCACAGATTTTAGAGCCCAAAGGACCTGGGTTTGAATGCAGATTTCAACAGTTACTTGCTATGTGACCTTGAATAAGTCCCTTAATCTGTCTGGGAGTCATTTTGAAAGGGATAATCCTTTCCTTGCTGTGTTGTTACGAGGATTCAAGATAAAATTAATGTAAAGTACTAGTATAGTCTCTAGCAAATAGCGCTCATAAGTGATATCACATTATCACAATGGGTATTTAAAAATACCACTGACTTCATAATTGATAAAACAGCAATATCATAGATTTAAAAAAATTTTTTTTAGATTTATTTACTCATTTTAAAGAGAGAACAGAGGGAGAATGAGAGGGAGAAGACTCCCCACTGAACAGAGAGCCTGACACAGGGCTCAATCCCAGGACCCCAAGACCATGACCTGAGCCGAAGGCAGACCCCCAACCAACTGAGCCACCCAGCCACCCCTAGATTTAAAATTTTTTAACAAAAATGTGTGGGTTATGACACCACAATAGAGAACAAATGGGATTACCTGGTCTAAGGGTTTGACCAACCCCTAAGCCTTCTAGTTCTCACCTAATGCTTTCCCCTCCAGGAAAACAATAATATCTAGTGCTGATTTTCTCCTTAGAGATTTATGAGTATTAAATATATTTTAATATATCTATAAAGAGATTTCAGCTCTTTTTGGAAATAAAGCTGAGGGAGCCATTGATCAGAATTTGACATGGGAATAATTTCACTGCTGGGCTGCATTTTTCCAAATACATTTCTCCCCATAAACTGATAGGAAATTCAGTATTTCATTTTCTGAATATTGCCCAGATGAATTGTGGAAGTCCAGCAGAAGTGCTTGATTGTACTTTCATTAGACTTCTTTTCCTTTAGGCCATACAGGTGCAATGAAAGAAGAAAGAAAATTAATTAAATTTATGGGCATGTTTATACCCTCCAGGTGTCATAAAATGTACTGGCTCAGACATTTTTCAAGTAATTAAGCAGACATCTCTGTGTTTCCTAATGAGTTGCTGCCCTTCCCTTTTTAATCTGATGAAAGATCTCATCACCTGCCTTCTGTCAGCTGATGGGCTTATTCCCTGGACTAGCTCAGCGGTCTCCTCACTGCAATGTGCCAATGGGACTCCATGGATATGGATATGAGATCCTCTTGTCCACAAAAATCTTTCCAAGGGTCAAGCAGTAAAGGCACTGGGTGTGGTGGTTTAAAGATATTAAAATGAACTGGTTTGTCTCTTACACGTATTATTAGAGATGCTGGTTCAGACTGAGAAATAATATGACTGAAATATGTTCATATATTCAAATATACACATACACATGCTCAGATATGTCTTATCTGTGATATGTATTACATATTTTATACATGTATATAGGAAAAGAGAATGACTACTAGTTCAGTCTGGGGCTTAGATGAGACAAAAGTTAAATTTCAACTTAGAGGATATATTCATGGAATTGGACAGAATGGGAGTGGGACAGTGCTGTGGGATTCCAGCAGAGGTGAAGACCACATATAACTGGTTTATATGAAGCTTCTGCAAGTCACCCTGCACTGTTCCAGACACCAGAGATCTTGCAGGACCACTAGGTTCAGTTGACAATGCAAACTAACATCTATAAAACAATTAAGACTCTAAATAATGGAGAATATGTATAAGTGATTGCATTACATAGTAACAGTGGAGTACAAGCGGATGTTTGGAAAAGATACATAAGGGTTGCGGAACAGAGTATAGTCCAAAGGAAGGAGGATGAGCTGAGCTAAGCTAGAGCTAAGCCACTCTGTTTATTCTCTGGATAAACAGAGAAATGGGAGAGGGCATTCCAAAATAGAGAGCACTGTGAACTTAGCATCTTCAGGGGCATGGAAGGTACTGCTCTCCCTAGAGCAGAGTGTGGCATGGGAAGCAGCTACAAACAAGATTAGGGAGGCACAGGGGGCCAAATTAAAATCGAAGGCTTAAGAGCCAGGAAGAGAGGTTAGAATTTGACCCTTTTGTGTGGATTCCTTGCCAGTGACATATAATCAATTCTTTTTTTAAAAAAATCACTTGAAGAAATCTTAAAGATCAACTAATCTAAACCTATCTTCCCTGCACAACCTTTTCACAGGTGAAGAACTATACTGAAAATAGTATTTTATTAAGATTCATCTGGCAGTGACATAAGGGTAGCTTAAGTTCCTGGGCTCTCCAAGTGAATGCCTCACCCTCCTCCAGACCTTGTCTGCCTCCTACATTCCTCATCTTAGCCCAGGGTTGCCTCCATCCATGCATGGCTCTGGGCCTCCCTCTCCCTTACCTGCCAACATTTATACAGTAACCTCATCCTGGAAGTTTTATCTCTTCATTCCTTCTTATAGCCTCCCCTTTCTCCTGTCCCCAGAGCCACTACCCTAATCCAGGTCATCATTTCTGACTCAAGTGCCACAGGAGATGTTTACCTTTTCTCCTTGCCTTTGGTTTTGTCTCACTCCAGATCATTCTCCAGGTGACTGTGAGTGAAACAAGATTAGGGTGCCTGAGCCATGTTTCTTTGGTTTAAATATATTTTTTAGTAAAAACCATACATATTGAATGTGTACAAAATGATGATTTGATCTACATACACATAGTGTAATGATTATTACAGTCAAGCTAATTAACAGGTCATCTGTTCCCACAGTTACTATTTTTTGTGTAATGAGTGTACCTGAAATCCACTCTGTTCAATAGGGTATTATTAAGTATGGGCATCAAACCATCATTCCAAAATGCATTATTCTATTACTGTCTTCGGAGTAAAACTCCAAACTCCTGTGCTTGACTACTTCTCTCACATTCTCTCTAACGATTTCCCTCCCCCATCAGGAATATACCCACTGTTCATGTTTACATTTCTTTTTTTTTTTTTTTAAAGATTTTATTTATTTGACAGAGGGAGAGAGATCACAAGTAAGCAGAGAGGCAGGCAGAGAGAGGGGGGGAAGCAGGCTCCCTGCTGAGCAGAGAGCCCCATGTGGGCTCTCTGAGATCATGACCTGAGATCATGACCTGAGCCGAAGGCAGAGGCTTTAACCCACTGAGCCACCCAGGGGCCCCCATGTTTACATTTCTTATAGACTTTGCTCAGTGTTTCTCCTTCCCGGAATGCTCCTCTCCTCTTCCTTTGACATGACACTTGGGCATCACCTCCCAAATCACACCTCTTTTAGTTGCAATTGACTAAAATGCTAACCTATCCAACTTAAAAGCTCAACCAACTGAAACAAAAAAGAAGGGTGTACTGACAAAGGGGACCACGATGGAGCAGGGCTCAGGCACTGCCTCTTACCAGATTCCTCTCTGAACGCTGGATTCCTGCCCTGTCTCCCAAGATAATGGCTTCATTCCTGGCTCCTACAGACAGGCTTGTTTCATGTGGTAGCAACACGGTTGCAAACAAGTGCTTCCTGATCAGTGAGATAAGAGAGCTCTAAGGAATCTTCCAGGGAAATGTCTTCATTTGGCCCACCTTAGGTCATATGTCTATTCCTGGGCCTATTACTGTGGATAGTGGGATAGGTCACATGTCATGGACTATCACCTGGAGAAGGTGATGACTGAATGAGTGCTGATCCGAGAAGAACAGGAGCCAGCCAACGTAAGCAGACTTTCTTACTTGTTTGGGCTGAGTCACACCCACGGATGCTCCATTCCCCCCTTTTACATTCTGCCATAAGTCACCATTACATCATGATGGGTTTCCTTTTCTGCCTCCCTCAAGGATATACTCCAAGGCACATCCACATGACAGCGGGGCTTGGCATATAGTAGTCTCTTGAAGAACATTTACTGAACAGACCCAAAAAATGTTAAAATATGTGACCGACCAAAAGAGAATGGGTTGATTACTGCCATGTGGTAAAGCAGTAGGTAAGGTTTCAAAGGGTAGCGTAGGGGCTTGAGGACCTGGGGCTAATGCTGTGAGACTATTTGCAGTTGCACAGAGTGAGGAGAAATGGAACGCAGCAAAGAATAAAAGGCAAGCAGAAGGTTGCAGGGGGAAAATGTAACAGAAGAGTTTGTGATAGCAAAAAGCAGCTTACAAACACAAAATGTAACATTTTAGCTTTATTTGTTTGGATCCTAAACAAGTGGGAACGTTTTCTATTTTCCTTAAGTAGTTGGGACAAGAAGCTCACAAATGAATGCTGCGGCATGTGGGCGGGGGTGTGGGGAGGTAGTGGTCAGTGGTTGGTGGAGTCCCGGAAAAAGCCGGCAGAAGCTGAGTGTGGTGGAGTGTGGGAACCAGAGGGTACGCCCCCACCCAAGTCCATCTGCCTGACCCACTAAAGCGCCTTCTAGGAGGGAGATGGACAGCCCAAGGGAAGAGGACATAATAAAGCAGACAAGGCTAATCCAGGAGGAAAGTCTGAGTGGAAGAGGAAGAAGAACATGAGTGCCCCCAGTGCTGGTCACTTCCATGCCTCAGAGCCAGCTCTCTGGGAATAGCAAGTAGGGACAACAGATAGAAAATGAGAGTCCCCTCGCTGTGTTGCTTGGGGACATGTATCATAAAGGTGAACCCCGAAGCGAGCCAAGAAGCCCCCCCCCACCCCTTCTGTGTGAGGCAGAGTCTAACCTTAATGCTCTGAGGTCTCCAGAGAACACAGTCATTTGGCATCTTCAGGATGTCAGCATCAGCTCTGCCTGTCCCCCCACAGTCAAGGTGGGCAGTGGGGTACCCTGCAGAAACCGTTAGCCTGTGGACACCAGAGGCAATAGCTGCACAGTCATGGGAACCAGCGTTATAACTCGATGCTTCTGTCACCTCGTCTTCAGTACGCAAAAAGTTTTGAGCCATCCTGACTAAAAAAATTAGAACAGCTAACATTTATACCCCAGGTACTAAACATATGGACAGTTTCTCCATGGAAGAGTCTGTTTTTATCCTTAATTTCAGAAGCAGGAGTTGATGAAAAGAAAAAGCAGAATCAAGAGATTCTTAAAAATACATAAGGAAATGCATGATGAGATCTCTCACTAAGCACCATAAAAATTTTGGCTTCGTGCCATCTCCTTCATAGTTATAGTATTCTTCCTTTCAAAGGTGGTTATTGCCAATCTGAAAGTCATTTCTTCAGCATGCATATCTACTGCATAAAGTATCTGATTCCATAGAGGAATTTTTCACAGATACAGGAGGTAAATGGGAAAGTGTTTGAAGCAAAATGAAATCTCTAGGTATCATAGTTACTGCCAGGAAGAGTGTCTCTTCAGATGGAGGCCACAGAACCACTATTATAGAGGATAATAAAGCTGTGTCGGAAAGAGAAGAGGATTTCTTTCAGAAAACCCACACTGACACTTATGACTGGCCAGGACACCTGAGAAATTAGGAACCAAGTAATTGGATGTTTTCATCTCTAAAGCACGCTCCATACCACTTTTGAAAAAAATGTCAGTGAAAAAAAAATTTTTTTCTAGAAAATTACAAGACAGAAATCTCTCAAGATCAAATTTCAAAAAGGCCTCCATGTACATATACTTAAAGCGCTATAAATCAGCTTCTGTCCATCCAGTTGCACCAGAAAGGTGGGAGAACAGAGCCAAGGACTTTTATTTAAGGAAGGCTCATCTGAAGTCAGCACTTAAGCTGGGCTGGTACATAATCTAAAACCTCCCTGAGTAAAGGAATTATCTCTGATTCACTCATCTGGTCTCCCGCAACCCAGCCATACATGGGACTCAATACATAGCAGACACTGAACAAATGTTTATTAAGATTTTTTAAAATGCTTAAAATCCAAATCTTATATACTTGATTCTCCAGAAATAATGCTTCAGATGGTTACCAGGTACAACTTCAGGTCTAGAAGTTGAAAGCTCCATATTCATTCCCTTAAGCAGGCATCCATGTAACACCTCATGAAAAGCACATTAGAAGAAAAACCTTGTGGCAGATTTTGAGGCAACGGTGAATGATATGTGCCCTGCCTAGACAGAATTCACAGTCTAACTAGGAAGAAAGACTTGATTAAAGCCCATCATAATAAATGGTACCTTCAAAGAGTCAGAAAACATAAAATGCTCAATTTCATTACCCTATGAGGGAATGGAAAAGTAAAACTACAGCAAAATAGCTACATATACTCTAGAATATAATCTAGATATACTCTAGAATAGCAAAAGTGAAAAAAATGTGAGATATGGAATGTTGGTATGGATAAGGAGCACCCAGAATTTTCATGCATTGCTGGAAGGGTCGAGGTCAGAGATGAGGGAGGATAGGTATGGCCACAGGATAGGTTGTTATGGAGAATAACTACTTGACAGCGTCTAAGAAAGCCAGAAGTAAGAATAAGCTATGAACCAGCAATTATGCTTCTAGGTGGGCAGTGGGGTACCCTGCAGAAACCGTTAGCCTGTGGGCACCAGGCTGTGAATACCTAAGAGAAACACATATACATGTTCACCAAGAAGATATGTATTAGAAAGCTCCAACAGCCCTAGAAAACTACCCAACTCCACATTCACTGTCAAATGGAAAAATAAATTGTCATATAATCACAAAATGAGCAATGAGAATGAACAATCTATACACACTGAGGCAGAAAAATCGAAAACACATAATGTTAAACCAAACAAGTCAGATATGAAAGCACACATATTGTCAGGTTCCATTTATAAATGAAGTTCCAAACACATCAAACTAGTTTATGTAATAAGAAGTCAGGACAGTAGTTATTTTTTGGGACTGGGGGCAATTAGGGTAGTGTAAAAGGCAACTGAATGGGGCATGAAAGGTATTCTGGGCTAGTGATAAAGTTCTGTTTCTTCATCTGGGTGGTAGTTGTACAGATGACTTTTTGTGAAAATTCATTGTTCTGTATATGATTTGTGCATACTTCTGTATATATATATTAGACTGATAGAACAGTTTAGCAAAAAGCCTGCTTTATATACTGAAAGAGAGTTTTAAAGAAAGTACTCGGGCTTTGTGGTCAAGGGAATATTATAATTTCATACTTTGAGGTTCAGTATCCCAGTCCAAGCATTGAACAATAATAGATATATTATAAAAATTACTATAAAAATTTTAAATTAAAAAGGAATGACCAACCTGTGGTTTTAGCTCTCACACGTAAAGAGATTAGAAGTCATCACCCCTATGTGTACAAAAGGAAAACCAAATAAATTGAAAACCTTCGACTTTTCTTGGATCAGAGAACTGTGGTTGCATGGGAAGACACCATGATGAAATTTCAGGACACAGTCACATCCAGAGAGACATTGCTTAGATCCACATACATGTGGCAGAAGCCCCTAAAGCCATAAGCTGACAGGAACACAGAAAAGGGATTGTTGATGGATTGCTGGAGGCTGAGTGTGGACTAACATATGAGTGACACTTCTGGGGGCCAGAGCTTTAGTGGGATCCCCACACTTACATAAGTTTTATCTCCAGGAATCCCACCAGGTTCTCATTCCATAGATTCCCTCTGACTCTGGTAAGAGAAGGGAAAATAATCTTTGTGCACATGCCCAGAGCCTCCTCCACAGAAGGTTTAATGTTCAGGAAAAGACTGTCAGGGCATTACTCCAGCTGGAGGAAGGACGCTGCCCCCCCACTGCAGCCCCCTCTAAACATTCTAGCTCACCTAGCAGAGGAAAAAAACATAGGCCATAGGGGCAAGGGCTTTGAAAAATAGGGATGCAGCCAAAAATGGAGCAAGATGTGGGGTTGGGAAAGCTAGGCCATGAGAAAAACACTTCTGAAGGGCACAACCTGAAAAGACATGTCCACTGAGAGAGATTTAATCAGAAGATGCTAGAACTTCTTTTTCCTGACACCTTACCACCGTAACAGCCCTGCTGGATAAAAACAGTGAATCACTATTGAAAGAGCTCCAAGATTCAGTTTCTTTCTAAGAAGGAGTAGTTAGGGAAGCCCAAAATCAAGAAGGGAAACAAAGGGGCACCTGGGTGGCTCGGTGGGTTAAGCCTCTGCCTTCAGCTCAGGTCATGATCTCAGGGTCCTGGGA
>CM053606.1:78585405-78601436 GCA_028646535.1 Procyon lotor | reverse complement strand
AGAGTTGGGTGTATGTCAAAGGGACCCAGGAGTCAACTGAAAGAGCTCCCAACGGTCAAACTTGTAACAATTTATGTAAATACTTCACTCTCAAGAAGTGAAACAGAACTCTGGTCCTTCAGGATGGGTTATGCACAGTAACTTTCTTGCAAAGAGTACAGTATAAAAGAGGGATCAAAGAACAGCTTTACAGCACAAAAGTCTCACAAACACTACTTCAGCCAGGTGATCAAGGTTAATCATAACAGGGGTAAGTCATGCTGATAGTATGTATGCAGCCTTGACAGGACAGGATCAGAATGGTACTTTATCTCTGTGCTCTTCCTACCAAAAATATGTAACCCCGGTCTAAGAATGAGAAAAACATGAGGCAAATCCTAACTGAGAAACAAGTCTACAAAACACATCCGCAGTATTCCTCCAACTGTCAAGGTCATCAAACACAAGGAAAGTTTGGGGAACTGTCACAGCCAAGAGGAGCTTACAGAGACAACGACAACTAATGGATCCCATCCAGTAATGTGGTATCTTGGATGGGATCCTGGAACTAAAGAGGGACATTAGGTAAAAACTTTAAAAAATCTGAATAAATTATGAACTTCAGTGAATAATTATGTATCAATATTGCTTCATTAGTGGTGAGGAACTTCTCTATTAATCTGAGATGTTAAGAATAATGGAAACTGGATACAGATATATAGAACCTACCCTCTTTACAATTTTTCTGTAAACTTAATAACTATTCTTCTCAAACCAAAAGTTTACTTTAAAAAACAAATCAGTGATAGAAAGGAAGAGAAGAAGGGGGAGCGAGCATAAAAAAGAGACACGGCTGGGCTCCCAAATAAGATAAACCACTGGGGTCAGAAATGAAAGAACCATGGAGAGTAAATGGGGGCGAATCTGCAAGTTTACTGGGTTTCAGGTCTGGAAACCAGCAAATGTAAGTGGGTAGGTAGCTCTTGGGCAGAAGCTGGAATTAAAAGTGCCCACACAAAAGGAGAAACTAGACCACCATGGCTCTCTCCAGCTTAAAAGGTGGCTCAAGGGGTGCCCAGGTGGCTCAGTGCATTAAAGCCTCTGCCTTCAACTCAGGTCATGATCTCAGGGTCCTGGGAACGAGCCCCTGCATCGGGCTCTCTGCTCAGCAGGAAGCCTGCTCCCCACTCCCCACCTCTGCCTGCCTCTCTGCCTACTTGTGATCTCTCTCCTCTCTGTCAAATAAATAAATAAAATCTTAAAAAAAAAAAAAAAAGGTGGCTCAAGAATCCAAGTGGGTGCTTCCGTGAAGCAGAAGACCTACGGAGTCAGGAAGTAGCAAGCACAGCACAATCCCCAGGCCAAGCTGCTTTTGGCTCAGTGGCTCTGCCTGCACTATCGCCAGTACCACCTGCAGACAAGGATCTGAAAGCCTAGGTCTCAACTGGTGGAGTGCAGAGGTTTAATGGAGCACCCCAAAACCAGGATGAGTGTGTACAGAGATTCTCTCAGGCTGAGAGTATGCAGCGAAGGCCAAGCTGAAAAACTAAAAATAAGACTATATAAAATACATAAATATATATGTAACTCTAAATATATATATTCCATAGGAAAAAAGTTGATTATCTCTCCGGAAACCCCTCATGATTGATAAAATTTTCAGTAAAATTATATTAGTAGCAGTAGGTACCAGGAAACAACAGAAAATATTCTTTTTTAAAAAAATATTCTTATTTATGTATTTGACAGAGAGAGAGATCACAAGTAGGCAGAGAGGCAGGCAGAGAGAGAGGAGGAAGCAGGCTCCCTGCTGAGCAGAGAGCCCGATGTGGGGCTTGATCCCAGGACCCTGAGATCATGACCTGAGCCGAAGGCAGTGGGTGGCTTTAACCCACTGAGCCACCCAGGCGCCCCAACAGAAAATATTCTTTAAAGCTGGATGGAAAGCAACTGTCAGTCTGGAATTCTGTGTCTGGATATATGGCTATTCTAAAGAAATAAGGGGAGAAAAGACTTATTCAGACATAGGCTAAGGAAAATTAGTACTAATAGATCCTTACTGAAAGAATGATAAAAGAATGCATTTCACTTTTAAAAGGTAGTAAATGTAAGTGGGATAGAATGATGCAAAAATTAATATGAGCGATCAAAGGAATTGGCAAATTCTTGCTAAATTTACTTACCTGCAAAAATGAAGAAATATTACTATGTTTTAAACTATACAATCATGGGTACCTGGGTGGCTCAGGGGGTTAAAGCCTCTGCCTTAGGCTCAGGTCACGATCTCAGGGTCCTGGGATTGAGCCCCGCATCAGGCTCTCTGCTCAGCAGGAACCCTGCTTCCTCCTCTCTCTCTGCCTACTTGTGATCTCTCTCTGTCAAATAAATAAATAAAATCTTAAAAAAAAAAAAAAAAAAAAAAAAAAAGAAACTGTAGAATCAAAATTCCAGACAAGTGTAGAAAAAAAAGAGGGAGATGAAGGGTCAGAGTGTAGAGATCTAAGACCTTTTTCATTTAAAAATAGTGTAGATATATTGAATAATTTTAAATTTGGGTTGGAATTTTTGCAGTAAGATACATTCGATGTATCTTCACATGCCTTCACAAAAGGCATTATTCTAAGTGAAAGAAGCCAATCTCAAAACACTACATGCTGTATGATTCCATTTATATGAAAGAAGGAAAATATTTGAGACCAAAAAACAGATTTGTCACCTCAGATGGTGATAGGAAGGGCTCATGAAGGAAAGACAACTGATTTTTTAAAATGAGAAATCAAGCCCTCCTTCACATCTACAAGTTATGTGAAGAAGCAGAGAACCACTGGAACAAGGGGCAATCAGTGGCCCTAAAATCTTTTAACTTTAAAAAAACTTTGAGGGGCGCCTGGGTGGCTCAGTGGGTTAAGCCACTGCCTTCGGCTCAGGTCATGATCCCAGAGTCACAGGATTGAGTCCTGCATCGGGCTCCCAGCTCCACGGGAGTCTGTTTCTCCCTCTGACCTTCTCCCCTCTCATGCTCTCTCTTACTCTCTCTCTCTCAAATAAATAAATAAAAGTAAAATATTAAAAAAAAAAAAGACCAAAAAGTTTCCTCATCAAAAAGTCTTAAAAAGACAATGAAACAAAAGAATCCTCAAAGGGCTCAACAAGAAAGAATGGAGAATGATGTGGTCAAAACTCTACCCTGGACACACCTTCCCCTAATGTACTGATGGGAATCCTCCTGAAAATAATCCTCATGAAAGTACCCTAAGAAAAAAGGAAAAGACACAGTAAGACTGTGCATACTGTTCTAACTCAATCACACAGCATATGATTAAAGGATATGTTACCAAGGATTACCAGATTTTGAAATACATTATTTTGAAAATGAAGTTGCTGAGGTTATCTTTGTCACTCCTGCACTTACCTGGCACACAGCGGATTAAAGAAAAAAAAGTGTCTATTGAATGAACAAATGAATGAATGAATGAATGAATGAATGAATGAATGAATGAATGAATGAGTTAGCTAACAGAGGAGTCACTAAAAGTGTCACTAAAATTGACACTAAAGGGTCAACCAGAAACAGGAGTGAAAGAAAGAAATGGTTACAAAAACAGTGCCTGAGAACCCGACATGGCACTGGAGTACGGATCTGACTAGAGAAGGAAAGGATCTTATGACTTACCATGTCTAGTACTTCTAATAGGTTGATGGAAGACCCCATCATTCCACCAGGATCGAAGAGAAGCTAGCTCTGAAAGACTCTGGATAGAAGTACCGTCATTTCACAGAGACCAAACACACAAATCCTGGTCCAGAAGGTTATTGATTGATAACATGCATTATCACAAAGATATTGAGTAAGCAGAGCGCATTTGTTTTGAAAAGCGATAATGGATTTCATAAAGATATTCCATTACAGCTTCACTGAAACAGTCACTTCACTTCACGAGGGCCAGAGTTAGGACTCTGAATTAATTATGGTAATTCTGAAGTATCTGTGCAAGAGGAAGACTGTGTGTATGAATAAGTAAGTGTCTCTTAGTAACATTTTCTGATGAATAAATCAGTTTAAAATTGGAAATCTGTGTCCTCTGGTAATTTGTTCCAAGCCTTCTTTCCTGTGAGATCCCTTTTCAAAATTAACACACCTAGAAGACATTCATTAAACATTTGTGGAATGGATGAATTTTGATGTGACATTGAGATAATACTTTTAGCATTACTATAAAGTAGTACCCAGTGCATATTTTTCATAAGCAGATGTTTTGCAATGATTATAAGACTGCAAAAGAAATTGAATCCTTGGGTAGGAGTTACAAACATGCAGGTTTGCAGTGAGTTTGGGTTGCACTTCACATATTCAAAAGTCTCACCTTTGTTTGAAAAAAAATGACATAAACACAACATGCATAATGTATGCCAAACTATGGAACTAGGAGTGGTTCAAAAAAGAGACAATAAAATTGGTAAAGAGGACAATGTCCTGCTACACGAGAATATATAAAAAATTTCATCAAAAAGGCTAGGGATATAACTGAATGTAATAAAAAGATACAGAGAGAGTAAATATGGAATTATTAAGAAAATCCTAGAACCCTAAAATGAGGGTACGCTTTTGAATTTTTAAAGAGTTTTCTTTAGCATCACACCAAGGGTATTGCTCAACTTTTCAAAGTGGAAAACAATTTCTATAACTCATTGATTAGATAATAGTGATAACAAATATCAACTGATTTCAGCAGGATTTAAAAAATAAATTCATGTCCAGGAGATCCATAGGAAGCATATAACATTTTGGTATCACACTCCTAATATCTTTAAAGTTAAAATTGGTTGTTCCCAGAAGAGTTACACTAATGAGGATAGAATAAAGGTTAAACACACCATGAGCCATTGTAATGGTAGATTTGAAAAGCCAGTGTGTGATATCATCAAGTCAAACAATTTTAAAGCTGAACGTCCTATGAGATCACAGTATAACGTTCTCATTTCACATAATGAGAAAACTGAGGCCCAAAGAAATTAAGTATCTTGCCTGGGGTCATACAACTAACCAAAGGCACAGAATTAGACTCTCTTGATTTCCCAGTTCTAAGTTCTTCCTACTATGTGTGACTCCCAACTGAACACGAAGGGGGCAGGGGGAAGAAAACAACTATCGGACATTAAGGCATATGTTATTTCTGTCCTCTCAATATGGGCATTGAAATCTTTCATTTCATGATATAATTTTATTTAATTTCTGTATAATCGGACTAAAGTTTGGGAATCAGGACCTAGTTTTAACTCTTTATTATGGAAAATTTCAAGCATAGATAAAAACAGATAGAACAGTATAATGAAAGCTCCGTGTACCCATCATCCACCTTCAAAAATGATCTCAAGGCCAATCTCATTTTACCTATTTCCTACCCAATCCTGCCACTTCTCACAGTATAACTTTGAAGCAAATCCAAGAGCACATTCATAAATATACCAGCATGTGTCTCTAAATTTAACTACATAATTTCTAATAATTCTTTAACATCACTTTAAGGCTAATGTTCAAATTTCTGCTTGTTTCATAGATGTCATTTTTAGAATTTGTTTCGAAACAAGAATATTTAAATTTGACTAAGTTACTGAAAACAAAGAATCACTGAATAAGCTATAGTCATGAAAGTCAGAAGAGAATCTACCTTTGATAGCCATAGTGTCTCACTGCACCTTGAAGAATGGGGAAAACGTGTATTATAAGGGTCTGGGAATAAGGTCATTATTTTTGTATAATCACTTCAGTGATCCAATTTAATGCACAGAAGAGGATTTTAATAGAGATGAGTATATGATTAAAAATGCAGTGGCCAAATTGATGGCAATGTTTACGCACTATGGTGCACCAAATTATCAATTATGTCCATATATCCAAATGATCCTGGGCGAGGTGCCATGCAGAGAAAATGAAACAGATCCTACCCTGTCACTGCATGCAAGGGTATTCTAACAAGGCACGGCAGGGATTAGTTAGGGTACACTGCAGGAGAAACTCCGCAGGAGAAAAACCGCTGAAGGTGGAATCAGGGGGCTGAAATTCCAGCCTGGGCTCAGCCAGGATGTCGTTGTGTGCAAATCTGAGTTGAACTCCCTAGGAGTGAGGCTTCTTACGGCTATAGATAGGAGCAGCAAAGGTGACCTCTAAAGTCTCTTCCATGTATCATAGCTGATGACTTTAAATATCATTGACTTATTCCTATATATTATGCTGAACTTCAAAGATACCATCACATTATTAAATAGAATGTTGAAAAGTCACTTCATCTATCACAGTTTCTGAAGAACAAAATCTCAAAGTGGTGACTATTAGGATTTCTCATTGGATGGTTTAATGGTGAGGAGTCTGACTATGTAATTCACTGAGGCAGAGGGTAGCATTTGGGAGTAGCTGTAAGCAAGCCGAGACCTACTTAGTTCCAGCATAGCTGACCACTGTAGCTAAGAGCTGCAGAAGGAATCCCATGGTTATTTCCTTTATCACACATCTATGGGTTTCACACAGATATACTTGCGCCCCCTACAGGTTTGCCAGAGTTAGTAAATGAAAATACAGCATGCCCAGGTAAATAAAAGTTTCAGATAAAGAATAATTTCATACTAAAATTTTGTATACTAAAAAAACTTTATACTAAAAATACCCATTGTTTGCACAGAATTCAAATTTAACTAGATGTTCTGTATTTTACCGGGCAGCCCTAACCCCCTGACCCACGCAACTTGGGAGGATTTATCTTCCTTTTACAGGTGAGGAGATAGAAGCTTAAGAAAACTATCCATTAATATAGAAAAAATAAATGGTGGAAATGGAATTAAAATCCAGATCTGCCTAACTCCTCGTTAGCCAGTTAACTGCCTAACACATGCATTTTTCAGTACATTTTCATTGTTCCCTAAGCACCTATGGAAAACAATTTAAAATATCTGTAAATATGCAAAGAAACTTCAACAAATTCAAATGTAAGAAAACCACAGCTTGTATAAGGCTAAGTCTCAAAGTCTGTATGGCAGCCATTTAGAATGTGGAAGGCATCTTTCCCACAGAAACTCTGCCAAATGGTTATTAGTTTCCAGGTCAACCCAAAAAAGTCTGTGTAACCCATATTCCAGCTGAATCACCATAGATATTCTTAATTAAAAATATAGTAGAAGCTCAGTATGTTGCTATATTAATAATTAATAAATGTGAATTAACAGGAAATATATTCTTACTCATTTTTAGTAGTGATGTAGGAGGTAAAGTAAGTAGTACTGAGACAGAGGAGAAGGTAAGAGAAATATTATGGAGACTTAAAAGGATCTTCTAGAAATTTTTAAACACACTGCAGATGGATGCTGTTGGTGTACTGTGTCAATGTCACTTTTCAATACTTTAGATTTTCTTTTCGTGGATACAGATGTTGACTTGCATATATGGACTTTAACTGGGGCTTTCTCCTGACTTAGATGAAAAGATACAAGGGAAAGAGAGAAAGAAAGAATAAAAAAACTGACAAGTATTCCCTCATGTGCCTGAATTAACTGGAAAGAGTTTTAGAAGAAAAGGGGAGACTTATACATATTTGTGTTTCTGTAAGGAGGCTTTAAGATGTGATTAACTAAGGAATGATAAAGAGAAACTAGGACATTAGTGTGAATGCCACAGGGAAGAGATTTCAAATCAGAGTATTCCTTGCAGGAGCTCCTGGATGGGTCAGTGGGTTAAGCCTCTGCCTTTGGCTCAGGTCATGATCTCAGGGTCCTGGGATCGAGCCCTGCATCTGGCTCTCTGCTCAGCGGGGAGCCTGCTTCCTCCTCTCTCTCTCTACCTACTTGTGATCTCTCTCTGTCAAATAAATAAAAAATCTTTAAAAAAAAGAGAAAAGTTTCAGAGTATTCCTTGCCCTGGTCACCACCTGACATCATCAGCCATTCAGTTATTGTCCCAAGCAGGCTCAAGTACCACAGGAACAGAGGTTGCGGGTAGGGTTGCATGACAAGGTGAGGGGACTAACCATCCCAGAGGAGTGACATTCAGCCTGAGTTCTGAAGAATGACAGCAATTAGTTTGGAAGAAAGGAATTCCGGGCAAAGGAAGAAGTGTGTGCAAAGGCACAAAGACCAGAATGCATGATCTACTGATAACTTCAAGGAGTCTGGTATCCCTGGAAGTGATGTGTAAGAAAATAAATGGCAAGACATGGTCCTGGGCAGGACTGCGGGGACCCGACCATAAAGGGCTAAGGAAGCCAAGGTGGGAAGCCAAGGTGGAGCCTTTGAAAAATTTAAGCAGGAGAGAGACACGATTAGTATTTTTTTTAATCAGTCAAAAAAGAAGAAGGAAGAACGAAGGAAGGGAAGGAAGGAGGGAGGGAAGGAAGAAGGAAGGGACGGAGGAAGGGAGGAAGGTCTGGTAGTAGTAAAGAGAATGAATCTAAGTGATGAAACCGAAGGCATATTAAGGATTGGAATATTTCAAGTGAAACTGTCATGACTTGAACTAAGATAGTAGAGAAGAAATATGAAAGAGATAAATTCAAGAGACATTATGACATCATAGGACTTAGTGACTATTAGCAAAACACAATATTGAAGATATGAGCCATGTAGTCTTAATGCCAGAGTGTTCACTTGGAACTCTTAGGCGAACTACTTTATATCACTCAGTGTATATTTCCTCAGCTGTAAACTGAGGATATAATTAAAAACACTTCCAACAGCTGTTTCGTATAAAAGTACTTGACATGCAATAAGTGCTCAATAATACTAGTTACTATTTTCTTTTATTAGGAGAGTAAGGATGGGCTTTTAGCCAAAGAAAGACAGAGAATACAAGAAAAGTGGGCAACAAGGAGGAAGAGATTGAGTTTGGTTTAAAACATCTAGAATTTCTTTTTTTTTTTTTAAGATTTTATTTATTTATTTGACAGAGAGAGAGATCACAAGTAGGCAGAGAGGCAGGCAGAGAGAGAGGGGGAAGCAGGTTCCCTGCTGAGCAGAGAGCCCAATGTGGGGCTCAATCCCAGGACCCTGAAATCATGACCTGAGCCAAAGGCAGAGGCTTAACCCACTGAGCCACCCAGGTGCCCCTAAAACATCTAGAATTTCAATTTATTCTGAGATATGGAAATGTTCAGTTGACAGCTGATAATCCAGGCTTGGAGAGCAAAATGGTTGAAATTAAAGAAATGATAGCAACTTGGCAGAACTTCAAATCTTATCAGAAAGACAATGAGAAAAGAGAAGAACAGAAAGCAAGAAATTTAATACTGAGAGGCAACAACACTGAAGAAGTTGTGGAAGAAGTTCTCAGAGAGATAAAAAGAATATCACAAGAGGGGCGCCTGGGTGGCTCAGTCGTTAAGCATCTGCCTTCGGCTCGGGTCATGATCCCAGAGTCCTGGGATCGAGCCCCGCCATCAGGCTCCTTGCTCGGCAGGAAGCCTGCTTCTCCCGCTACCATTCCCTCTGCTTGTGTTCCCTCTCTCGTTGTGTTTCTCTCTGTCACATAAATAAAATCTTTAAAAAAAAAAAAAAAGAGTATCACAAGAGAAAATCAGCCCACCATTTAGGAAAGTTATCCTACCAATAAAGGAAAAAACAATTTGGCCACTTATTAAGGTCCTTTTAATTTCTAAATATAACAATTAAGTAATTAAAATATATTTAAGGGCATTTCCTTTACATTCTAACGCCAGTAGATTTTAAACTATAATTTTCCTATACCTTATCTAATTTTACCTATTAATCTCTGTTTACTTTGTTTATGGTACACATGGAATTTAAAAGGAAGAAAATTTAATTCTTTTAAAAAATAGTCAGTGGTTCTCATTTTTCAGGAAACTCCTAAAGTCTAACTCCCATTATTCAGAATTAGTCAGATTTTATCGTATAATATGAACCAACTGAATTAAAGTGAACATTAGAACCAAATCCCATGGTGTCTTCACGGTAATTTCTGAGCAAAATATACTCACACATATGGAGTAGCAATTGTAACAAAGACCATTCATCCATCCAAGAATAGCAACTGTATCTTAAACTTTAAAACTAAATACACCTTTTGGAAATAAAAGGAAAACAAGATAGGGGAAGATACGCCAGAAAGACAGCAAAGACAAAAAAAAGAGAGGGAGATTACAGGCTAATGTGTCTCTAGGGCCCCCAGATTGGAAGGAGGAAGGCAGGGCTAACCCCCAGACACTGACACTTTGGGCTAGCACTTGGAATCTGGGGCTCAGGGGTTCTAAGGACTTCTGGGAAAAACATAGTGAAACACACTGGAACTAAAGTCCTCTCTTGGGATAAGGCTTTTGAACAAAGTCCATCCACTTTCCTCTTAGGAAACATTGAGTGAGGCTCTCCAACCAGGATCCCTGTGTGAAAAGCAGGCCAGCAGCACAAAGTAGGAGTCAGACATGAGGGGCACAAACGAAGCAGGAAGTGAGAAAGTACAGAAAGATGCTTGGGGACACCTGACTTCTTCTAAGGCACCTTTTCTTGTTGTTTTTTAATGTAGCAAAATGTACATAATACAAAATTTACCATTTTAACCATTTCCGAGGGTACAGCTCAATGGAATTTAAGGACGCGTACATAGTGTGCCACCATCCCCACCACTCTTCTCCAAAACTCTTATCTTGCCAAACTGAAGCTCTCTATCCATTAAATAGTGGCTCCTCAGTCCCGCCTTCTCCCAGCTCCTGGCAACTACCATTTTACTTTGCGTCCCTATGAATTTAACTATCCTCTGTGCCTCACATAAGTAGAATTAGATGATATTTGTCCCTTTGTGTCCAACTTATTTCACCCAGCATAATATCTTCAAAATGCATCCATGTTGTAGTATCAGAATTTCATTCCTTTCTGAGTAATATCCCACGGTACGTATATTCCACATTTGGTTTATCCATTTCTCTTGTCAGTGGACATTTGGGGTGTTTCCACTTTTAGCCCTTGTGAATCTCGGTGTACAAAAACCCTTTCAACTAAGGCACTTTGTCCTATTCAAAACTAAGTTTTGATTCGCATTTACCTGCTAGGTCATAGGTGTTGGCTCCAACTGTCTTAGGGCATTAAGAACTTTCCATTTTTGGATGTGTTCAAACTGGAGCTGTCTATCTGTCAGGGGTGATATATAGGAAATTTTTATACCAGATATGAAGCTGGACAATTGATGAATTATATGCCTATGAGGTTCTTTTAAAAGGTGTAGAATATTAAAACATTTTATGAACCTACCTATACTATTGGAATGCTGTGCTTGAATGGTAGAGGCAAAAAAGTGATATTTGAGCAACAAAGAGTAATTTGACAGGGTTGGAAAATTTAACTGCCATTTTTATCTTCAGAGACAACTAGTTGTTTACTTTCTTTTGTAAAAAAAAAAAAAAAGGTAAGAATTACTTACAACTCTGTCTTTAAGCTTCATTTACATTTCTAAATTCACCCACACTATTAGAGACTCCAAAATATGGCTGGATATCAATGCTCATTCTGTCATAGGGGACACCCCTCATATGGGATGGAATTATATTCTTAAAAATTTCATTGATTTGTACGCCACTAACCAGAATGAGATTACCAGGAAGGACCATTTTAAATTTAAATGAATGCTGCCTTAGATGGAATAACTTACTCTTGATCCTCACATTTGTAATCAATAGGGAACTCTTTGGCTGTATCTGATTTTTCACATTTTTCAGCTAAGTCAGGAATCTTAATGCAAAAATCTGCTCTGTTATGTGGATTTGTGAACTGTCTAGAGGGTTCTGGGTCCATTAACCAACGGATAGATTACCATGAGACATAAATATAATGTTTTTGTCTCCAACGGAGACAGTCCTGCTCCAATATTATTCATGTGATTTCAAGAAAAGTGGTTGCTGTTTTCTGTAGACTCACACCTGGAAATTAATAAAGAGCAAGGCATTTCCCTTGGTATTAATGCAAGATTCTAAAACAAAATTAATTACTCATGCACTTTTAAAACTCTGGATCCTAGAGCTGGCAAGGAGAGCATTTTAGAATATATTCATTCAAAACCCCAGCATGAAGGTGCATAATAGGAGATATTTACCCCTGCAGGGTGTGAACGGATTGCAGCATATGGGGCCAAGGTATAGACCTGTCAGTTAAATAAGAGACACATTACACCCTGGCCATGACTGAGACAAGACATCTAAGCATCACCCTTTTTCTTACAATCCTAGTGTTGGAATCAGCTAACATGCTATGTTGGAACTTTCATCCCCAGTGTGATAAATAAAATCCTACCAAATGCTGTGAATTCATGTGGATCTACTGCCAGATTCACACCAGTGTGCGACTGCTGATCAAAAAACAAAACAAACAAACAAAAAATATCAATTGATGTTTTTAAAATTAAGAAGAACTGTCAAATAAAATATTGTTAGCAAGGCTGAGTGGCATACAGTGATTTAAAAAACAATGCCTATGTCACTCCATATTACACACAAAGGTGAATAATTGGACCAATCATAAATCAGTCTTTTGTGTGATCATTCAGCATAAAAATCTAACAAATATTCTCAAGGAGATTTTTCTCCCTAGCCAAAGCTGTAACGGAGCATTTTTATGCCTAATGTGAAATATTAATGGCTCTTTTCCCTTTCTACTTTTTTTTCACTCCTCCTTGCTCCAACCCCTGCCATCCTTTCTCTATAAAGGATAAAACAAAGTCATCCTGCCCTTGCTTCTGAATCATATGTGTCCTCGCCAACACCTGAGGCAGTGAAAAAAGATGAAGAAATGACAGTATCTGGTCTCAGTGTTTCTCACTACATTGTTGTAGAGATATTTAGTATCTCAGATACAGCATTAACTCTTCAGTGTCCTTGTGCCACTTTGATTAACAGCTGTGCTCGGAAACCTCACCAATGTGCCTGTTATGTTGGGAGTTAAAGTCACAGGGGCTTGTGGAGAGGAGGAATCCCCCTCCACCCTGCCTCCCCAAAAACCAGTTACTATAGGTGAGCTACCATGTTCTTTGCAACATTCATTCATCCATTCATTCATTCGGTGCTTAATTTTCAGGGATCTTGTGAGTCGGTTGCTAAACTGCTGACTGAAATCAGCCCTGTGGTGGCAGTATGAAAAGTCAAAAGAGCTACAAATCAGTCCCTATCCCCAATCTAAAACTGTTGGGTTAAATATTTGCCAACACATCCCTACACTTATTTATCAAATACTTATCAAGAATCTACTATGTGCCATGCACTGTGTTGGGTGCTGGTATATACAGCTATGAACAACAAAAATTCTTCAATACCAGTGAGAAAGACAGGGGTATAATTCTAAACTCTATAATACCTAGTATATATTACACAGCATATCGCAGTATGATTCTGGGAACATTATTTAAAATCTTAAACTAAGCCTTGGTTTTCTAATCTGTAAAATAAGAATGATAACAGAACCTCTTTCATAGGGCGTTATAACGATTTAAACAGATAATTCAGATAGAATGACCAGTGCCGAGGTCTGGCAAATGTTTTGAGATCACTCAAAAGAATGTTAGCTATAGTTATTATTATCATTATTGTCTGAAGAGGTAACAGTTAATACGAAACGTAGAGTGTGCAAAATGTCAACCTAATGAAAAAGCAAAGAAAGAGATTTCCAGGCAGAAGAAAGTACATGTGGAAAGGTTTTGGGGTGTAAATGTGGTTGGTTTGGTCCAAAGATAGAAGTCCTGGGTTGCTGGAGACAGTACATAGGGAAGAAGAAGGTGGCAGGCCTTTTCACTGAGACAAATGGAAAGACCGGGTAGGAGAAGATTATGCAGAGCCTCTTAGGCCACTAGGATTTTATTGTGCATGCAATAGGAAGTCTCCAAGGAGATTTAAAAAAAGGATGACATGAACCAATTTATAGTTTTTATATCTCTTTTCTTGCATCTCGGTGGTGAATGGGTTAGAAGAGGCACAAGTAGGAGCAGAAAGATCAGATAAGAATCCAATGCAATAATTCAGATGGGAGACTATGCTGCTTTACATGAATGGGGGACAAAGGAGGTAAAGCAGACAGATGTGGGGTATATTTTGTCAGCAGAGTCAATAGACTTTGGTCATGGAATAGATGAGGATGTGGCAGATTGCATTTTTCAAAGATGAGCAGAAAAACACCTCATACCCTACATTGTTCTATAATGTGGTCCTGAAACTCTTTCATTAATAAGTGTAATCTCTTGGGGCGCCTGGGTGGCTCAGTGGGTTAAAGCCTCTGCCTTCGGCTCAGGTCATGATCTCAGGGTCCTGGGATCGAGCCCTGCATTGGGCTCTCTGCTCAGCAGGGAGCCTGCTTCCCCCCCCCCCCTCTGCCTGCCTCTCTGCCTACTTGTGATCTCTCTCTCTCTCTCTCTGTCTAATAAATAAATAAATAAATAATCTTAAAAAAAAAAACTGTAGTCTCACTCTTCTCTCTTTCAGTCTAAGCGAGCACAACTGTGACTGCATCAACCAATTGGAGAACAGCACAAAAGATGCTGTGTAACTTTGAAGATTAAGTTAGAGAACGGTATCATTCCAGCTTGCACTAGGTTGAAGAGTGTCGCACAAAAATGCATGTCCAACTGGGACTTCAGAATGTGACCTTGTTTAGAAATAGTCTTTACAGATATAATTAGTCAAGATGAGGACATCATGGATTACAGTGGACCTTAGTTCCAATATAGCTGGCCTCCTTAAAAATGAAGAGAAGACACAGACACACACAGAAGGAAGACGGCCATGTGGCAAGGGAAGTGGTGCACCATTGGAGTGGTGCAGCTGCAAAGCTAAGGGGCACCAAGGATTCCTAGCAAGTACCAGAAACCAGGAAGAGGCATGGGAGGATTCTTTCCTGGAGCCTTCAGAAGGCCTAGAGCCTTGCCAATACTTTGATTTCAGATATCTAGCCTCTAGAACTGGGAGAATGACTTTCTGTTTTAAGTCACCTATTTGGGGGCATTTTGTTACAGCAGCCCTAGGAAACTAATACACACTTTGTGGGCTATGATGCTCACTACTCTGCTGTAGTAAGTTCAACTACTCTGTGTCCCACCATGCAGTAAGGAAGTCCAGGCCATGTGGAGAGATCACAGGAAGGTGCTTCAGCCAACAGCCCAAGCTGAGGTCCCTACTGATAGCCCGCATCAAATGCCAGACCTGTGAGTGGCGACTCCTCAAAATGATTCCAGCCCCAGCTGTCACCAGCGCAGGAAGTCTCCCAGCTGAGATCCTAGATATTATGGAATCGACAAGCCATCTTTACTGTACCCTGTCCCAGTTCCTGATCCACAAACTCTTTAAGCATAATAAAGGGATAATTTATGCCACTAAATTGTGTGGTGGTTTCTTATGCAGAAATAGCAACTGAAACAGAATTTCCATTCCAGAATTGAGTTCTGCCATGTCAAGAGCTTAAAATATCGGGGATTGGGCAGTGGGCAGAAGCTGGAAGGACCTTAAAGAGACAGTTGGTCAGAGTAAGTGAAAGCTAGTGAAGCTAGCAAAAGTTAGGAAGACCTTGAGGAGACTTTAGTGACAGCTAGGATGACAGGGAGGAAACCGTTACTGGAGGCTAGAAAAAATCTGACCTCAGCTTTATAGCGGCAGAAAGTTTGGCAACCCCATTGCCTGTAATGACATGGAAAATAAAAGATAAGTCTAATAAACTGGTGAATTTGTCTAAGGATATTTCTTAGGCAGGATGCTGAAAGTGCCAGTCTGTTTTTTTTTTTTAGCCATGTGTAGGGCACAGACACAAAGATAATAAGGGAAAAAATTACTGGCCGACTTTCAAGCAAGCTTTAAAGAAAATATAAAAAGCCTCACTGGGTTTGAAAAAACAAAAACAAGGCCAAAAAACTGGTTCATTCAGCATCTCCCAGTAGAAGATTCTCAAAGTGAGAAAGGGCCTTAATGCAAAGACCAAATCAAGACCTGTTAGGAAAATGTCTCAACATTAAGATGAAGACAAGAGTGTGACTGTAAAATTTTTCATTACTTCAGAAAGATATAAGATGGTGCCTCATAAACCTTTCAAATATA
>CM053606.1:78559362-78585305 GCA_028646535.1 Procyon lotor | reverse complement strand
ACCTCCTGTTCCTTCTTCCCTTTTTAACAAGAATACTTATTGTGGTTATCCTATGCCTGAAGCCCACTGCATGTGGGGGTATATGGAAGGAAGATCTTTGGAGTCTTTTCCTCACAGCTCTTCATGGATTGAAAAGAACCATGCTAGAAAAACTGCATCCAAAGAGCCTCTTAAGCAGCTAGAACTGTTTTGGATGACTGCATCCCGCACTTCAAGTAATAAGATGAGACTCCGAGAATTTTGAGGGAGGAGTCAGATGTCTTTTGTGGGTGGAAAGGATGTGAATAGTTGTGGTTAGAGGACAGGTAGTGGCTGATAGTAGTTACCAAAAATGGCTATAAGATCTTTCATCCCACACTCTCTTTTTTCCCTTGTGCATTTAGAGGTGATTTCTCCTACATCAATAGTACTCACATCATAGAGATAAGAGAAAGAGGGGATCAGTGAGGCCCACTAGATTCTTGCCTTACGCAAATGGGGGAATGAAAATACCACTTACTGAAATGATTAGTAATCATTTTTGACTGAAAGGAAGGAAAGTGGGCAGAATGGTAAATCACAGCTGTCTTTTGGCCATGTTATTTTGGAAATGTGTATGACACATTCAAATGTAATCTCTTTAGTTCATTCAGGATTCTGAGACCAAAGTAATACTTTTAGAGTGGAAATAGCTCATCAGTGACATTTTTATGAAGCATGGCACTACAAGCCTATTAGGACATTATCAAAAATAAAAGATTGATGTCATCCAGTGACATAATCATCCCAAACTAATACAACTAAGTGTAAGCTGCCCCCCATTTTTTCCCCAAAATTTTAATATTAATGTTTGTTACTTGAAAGGTCACCACCATTCAGGCCTAATTAAATAAGTGAAAAAGAACTTCATTCTTTTGAAAACCTCTGAGTGTTCGACGTGGAAAAATATCTTAAAACCATCACACTTGTAAGAAAAACACAATCTGAAGTTGACCTAACTGGTCACTGGCCAAAAACCAAATCACAGACAGGATTCCAGTTTCAGTCGTTTGTAAACAGAAGGCTATTCAAAAATGGTGCTCCTTACGGGGATGCCAAAAAAACCTTACACCCTGCAGCAGGCTGGACGCAGCCATAAAGAACAGAAGTAGCTGCTTTGCTTCACAGCATTAATCACAGGAACCAGACAAGAATAAACAGCAGTTGGGTGAGGGGATGCCCCATGAACAAGTGTAATAAATGTCTGTGATAACCTCTTCCACCAGTAAATTAAAGGCCTTGAGAGACATGGAAAAGTAGAGCAAGAGAATCGATTCAATCTTCTGTTACCGGTGTTGATGAAACAGTGTGTAATTTGTATGAAACTTCTACTCAGAAACAAAACCATCCCAACCTGCCAGACACCGTGCTTCTGGTTACAAAGTCACCTCGATACCATAGACATTCCATTTCATGTTTGGATGTTGTGATTGATCCATGACACTGGATTCACTGTAACCTTCAACAGAATGCCATCATTTATTCAGCCGGCAGTTGAACAGCAACAAATAAGCAGGTGGGAGGAGTCTCAGGCTCCTCTGCTCCCTTCTCTCCTGAGAAGAATAAAGGCTGCCATCCACGAGACCTACTTCCCCTCTGTCAAGGCACTAGTGGTTCCAACTGAAGGTGAGATTGTGGGTCAGAGTCCCTGTGCAGCTTGTACCTCAGAATACCGGTCAATCGCTCAAGTACATAAATAAAGCCCTACAGCCCCTGTGCCAAAGAAATGGTGAGCACTTAGAAGATCAGTGTGACCACGGGATATAGAGACTATAGGCCAAGGAAAGAAGGATATTTTATTGTTTTCCTTATACTTATCACAAGAACCCTAGAGGCCAGCAGAGCTCTACACTCATTAGGACATTAATATTTTTTTTATAATGATGGGGCTAAAGCTTATAAGAAAATATAATTTTTTTTTTCAAGATTTTATTTATTTGACAGAGAGAAACACAGCTAGAGAGGGAACACAAGCAGAGGGAATGGTAGCGGGAGAAGCAGTCTTCCTGCCGAGCAGGGAGCCCGATGGGGGGCTTGATCCCAGGACCCTGGGATCATGACCTGAGCTGAAGGCAGACGCTTAACGACTGAGCCACCCAGGCGCCCCAAGAAAATATAATCTTTTAAAAAAAGATTTTAAGGGTGCCTGGGTGGCTCAGTGGGTTAAAGCCTCTGCCTTCGGCTCAGGTCTTGATCTCAGGGTCCTGGGATCGAGTCCTGTATCGGGCTCTCTGCTCGGCAGGGAGCCTGGTTCCTCCCTCTTTCTCTGCCTGCCTGTCTGCCTACTTGTGATCTCTCGCTCTGTCAAACAAATAAATAAAATCTTTAAAAAAAGTATATTTCATTTATTTATCTGAGAGGGAGGGATAGAGAGAGAGAGAGCAAAAGCAGGAAGAGGGAGAAGGGGACTCCCAGCTGAGCAGGGAGCCCAATGCAGAGCTTAATTCCAGGATGCTGGGATCAAGACCTGAGCCGAAGGCAGAAGCCCAACCAACTGAGCCACCCAGGTGCACCAAGAAAATATAATCCCAATTGGTCATTGTTTCTGAAGTGAAAATGCAAAGCAAAATTTCGTTACTTGGATTTGACCAACAAGAGGGGAAGAATTTATTACCAGCAGTATCTTCTAATCTGTGGCATGTTCTGTTGCTAGGAAATTTCTCTAAAATGAGATTTAGGGAGACTGTACTTGTGCCTGTATTTTTTTTTCCCACTCCCTCCTCCTTCCCATTCCTAATGTTAGATATAGATCATAAATAAATGTCTCATTTTGCATTTCAATAAAATGTATTTATGTATTCAGATCTTTCATCAAATGTTAAAGCTTTAAATATTTTAAACACAAAGGGGAAAAATCACATTGGTTTGTGGATTTGGGGGTGTTTAGGATTTTTTTTTTAAGAGGAATTGCAAATGGTGCAGGACACAATCTAAGACAGCAATCAAGCATAATTCCCCTAATAATTATTATTAATATAAAAAAATTGGGAGAATATGGAGAGTTATCCAGTATTTTTTCACCTAAAGGAGACAACCAGAATGAGATGCAAATCAGTGCTCTTATCTAATGAATAATGCAAATGAGCGTTCTGCATATAGCAAGTCAGTCTGCAGGAATTCTCTCTGCCTCACCTCACATTTCTTGTGGATTTAAGAACCGTGTGTCACAAGAAATTAGAGAAAGGAATTGCCAAGTAATGACAGAGCCTTGGAGCCCCAAGTCACTGTAGACAGCAAGGACATTAAGATGCATTGTACGACAAGGGAGGGAGCTGACATCCCATTAAAATGAAAATGTTGCTATTTTTCCTTCACCTAGTTAATGGAGTTGTATGACACTGTAATCCGTGATTATTTGTGTGGCTATTACTTAAAAGAATCTGCAACAACACTTCTTTGGAAGGGTTCTGGAAAACTTTAAAAAGCCATTATCCTCCCAACCCCCAAGTAGGAGAAAAAAAAACCTGGAAGTATTTTACTTCTTCTTTTATAGGAGTTCACCAACACTTAAGATTTTTCAGTAGCATGACAGAATCCACTTAAAACGGTGTACTTCATGCAACTTTCTTGCTACTTGAAAGGTACTCAATTCCCCAAATAACAATTGAAAACAAACCCTCATTTACCAACACATAATCAATTGATGTTAACCATGGGTGTGCTCACAGTTCCTTTTCAGTCATGGGTTATTTCACTGCACCGTATTTTTGATTTAGAATTCACTGCCATTGTCTCTGGTTTTCTAAGAAAGCTGTCCTGAATACAGAGTTATTTTCCTTGTATACATAACTACACATGCCTCATGTTTTCTGTTGAATCATTTGCTCTGCTAGTCCTAGATTTTAATCAGTCTTAGAGAGTGTTCAACTAATCTTGTGCAAATGAGATACACTTTTTTTACCAAAATATTTAGAAGACCTTTATGCACAACTAGCCACCTGGCAGAGAGAAACCTGTAGCACAGTCCCTGGGCTATTTGTTTCTAGCCATCCTTAAGGTTACCTCAACCTATAGAAGTGGACCAAAATCAAGCAACAATGCCTAAATATTTTTGTTGAAAATTGTTTGACCTATGTTACAAATGCATGGCCCCCAAAACAAGCAATACTGACAACATAATATCCCAATTAAGACAATGACCATATATATCCACTATTATACTAAGCAATCATTGGGTCACTTCTGCATTAGCTTGGTAAGTTTTCCTTTAAGTTTGCATTTCGGAGGACATATCCAGATAACAAAGCTTCCTAAGAATTGTTATGTTAAATATACATGATAAGACTCCGAGTTTTAAAATACTGTTAAAAAATAAAGGAAATATCTTTAGAGTAGAGAAATTGTGACATTTATTTGAAAACCCAGAGAACATTTTTATTTACTTCATAGGATTTCTACAGTACTGTTTCATATACTATATAGTTGTTAGTGAGTCATAAAACACATTTAGTAAGTCTTGATCAGAATTTTAATATCTGAAATAGAAAGGAAGATATAAAATTGGTTTGTATATAGTATAGCATTTTGTGAATTTTTATTTCCATTAAATGCATATTTATGTTTATATGTATTTACCGCATCTTAATGTAAAATGCATTACTGTTAATTTTAGATGAAAAAAGTATGAAAGCTTGTGCTCTAGGGCCATTCATCAAATCATCTAGCATTCACATTGACATTGGGAAAGAGCACAGAGAAGCAGATCAGCTTAATTATTATGCTTACTAAGTCAAAGGGTTGACTGAGTCTTACATACCAGCATAAAATACAAGTTTTGAGAAATTCACAACCTTATAGAAATGCAAATACATTTTCATTTCTTAATGGGCTCTTTAAAGAGAAGCAGGCACTTTATTGCATTTCCCATCTTGTTCCCAACGGTGGGTATCAACCCATGTTCATGTCTTTGGAATGGAAAATATATGGCACTCTCAGGAGTATAGCTGGTAAGAGTTAGAAAAAATGTTGAGTTAATTGTCTGGCCAAAGGAAGGCTCCTGTGTGGATACTGTAGTCTCATAGTGGAGCCTTGGTATTCTTGCATATCAGACAGTCATCACCAGACATGCTATTTCCTAAAGCCAAACTAGGCCTATTCCCTCACAGTGCTTCTAGTCAGAAATTCTTGAAAGAGAATTAGGAAATACACACAGGGAAAAGGAGATAATTCAGGAAACAGGAAAGGATATTAAAATAATCAGATTCAACTACTCAGAGTCAGGAACGTTTTATACTTGTAAAACAAGAACAAAATATTTTGAGAAAATGAAAATCAAAACAACAATTACTGTCAAATTATTTTAAAGATCAAAGGAACATAAATCCCTTGAAAAATGTCATAAAGCAAAAAGAGAAAATAATGGAATATATGTCTAAAAATAGAAAAGATAAAAAGATACATATATAAGCAATTCAAGAGGCTCAACTTCTAGGAAGAATGAATGAAGAACAGGATGGAGAATTTATTAAAGAAATAATTGAGAAAAAAAATAAAAGAACTAGTTGAGGAAACCTTCCCACAAGAAGCAAATGAGTCTTTGGATCCACCAAGTTCCCAGAATAATGGATGAATAAAATAATCATCTCAATACATAATCATAAAATTTCAGAACTCTAAGAATAAAGAGAAAGTTCTAAAATTCTAAAATGTGGTATATTATATTATTGTTCCTATTTATTCATGGTCCCTCTCTATATGGCCCATCTCTCTGGGCCCCTCCCTGAGGCTCCTTTCTATGGGATGAGGGATGGGATGCTAACAGAGGAAGACTATTAGAAGGAATGATTCCTGCTCCACTGGTGTCTGGCCTGGATATGTGACGGTTTGAATGGAAATGGAAATAACATAAGCAGGACCTTCAAGTGTCAACATTTGGTTCTATCATAGTTCCTTTCTCTTGTCAAGAGTTGAGCATTCTCTGGTAGGGACTACTTCTTTAGTCTAGATCCCATACTTAGAAGACAAATGAGGCCAAGATAGAGATACCCACAGCTAACGTGTAACAAGCTATTGAAATTTTGGTATTGTATGTTACCATGGCCTAACTTAGTGCCACCAAATATAAGAGAGAAAAAGATATGTCAAGAAAAGAAAAAATGTGTCCCTTTTAGCAGGCCTATGTCTAACTGTACCTTTAGAATTATAAACAAAAATACTTTTAATTTAGAATTTGATGTTCAACCTATCAATCACAGTGAGGGTAGAAGAGGGAAATTTTTAATCGTACAATACACTTTTTATTTGTTAGTTGCTTGAACTTATACTCTAGCAAAATGAAGATAAAGCAAAAATTACAAAGACATGGGATTCAAGAAACTGTGAGTCCCCTCTAGGAAAACAATGAAAAGAAACCCTAAGTGTGGAGTTGGGCATGTGGGCAAAGACATCAATCAGCATGATAAATGTTCAATTTATGAGGATATATAACAATTATATATATAATATATATAACAATTATATGAGGATATGGTGAAGAAAAATAGAGAAATAAAACAAAGCAAATAAAAGTTCACAAGATCTAATGCACGGCATGGTAACTGTATTATACGTTAATAATACTGTATTATATGTTCAGATTTGCCAAAAAAGTAGATCTTAAATTTCTCATCACAAGAAATCAACAGACTCTTAATTATAGAGAACAAACCAATGGTTATCAGAGGAGAGTTGGGTGGGGGGGATTGGTTAAATAGGTGATGGGGATAAGGAGGGTACTTGTGATGAGCACTGGGGTGTATGGAAGTATTGAATTACTATATTATACACCTGAAACCAATATAGCAGTGTATGTTAACTGACCGGAATTAAAATAATAACTTAAAAATAAAAAAGTGCTTATCATAAGAAAAAAATTGTAACTATGTATGGTGATGGATATTAACTAGACTAAAAAAAAACTCACAAGAAAGATATGGGCTATTTATGAATCAGTGTAAAATATACCATGATTTTTCAGAGCTGAGGACAGTTGAAGAAAGAAGTTACGTGATACTAACACTGATCTTTCTCCTTCAAGTGATTCAAGGATTATGCCTTTGGACCAATGGAGAAGAAATTAAAATTATAGCTATGTACTTGACCTGGCAGTGAGAAATGTTTGCATAGTCATAATAATGTAAATTCGGTTTATTGGCTTTTAACTTCAAGAGTCAAGCTAAGAATATAGCATAGAAGACTTTGTTGTATTTGCAAGACAGGATGAAAACATCGACACTGTGAATGATAACGTAAATAAAACCATAGCTGAGAGAAGGTGGGATATGGAAAGAGGAAGAAAAGGTAAAAGCAATGAAGGCCTCATCTTATTAAACAGGAAAGTTGAGAAATATTAACTAGGTCTCTATTCCACTCAGCTTCAGAGGGTGCAACATTGTGGTCCTGAAAGCTGGCTGACCAATAATTTATTATGTTTTCAAGATTACCACGTGTGACTACAAACAATCACATGACAAAAAATGGAAAGAAGAGAGGGGAAAAGGCAAATTACATACCTGGGCTACATAACCCCATCTTTAAAACAAAGAGCCAATAGGTATTGCCTAAAATTGGTAAGTCAATTAAACAGAACTATAACTACACCTAGAACTACGAAGAAAAACTGCTAGAAGTAAATCAGAAACAGTCTTTTCAAAGTTGCCTTAGACATGACAGAAGAGAGGAATGGAACAGGAGATTGCTTTTCATGGCTCTGTAACTCTCTTACTTGTTAACACGTGCATGTAGTAGTCTGCTGAAAACAAAACTTTAAAAAGATGGGGTAAGAGCAATAAAGGCCTGAATACTAGGGCAAAAAGCGACTGGAAGCTTGGGAGCACACGAGTAACATAATGAAAGCAAGGATTAGAACCATTAAAATGGCAGCTATCATGAACAGAGCTGAGACAGAGGAAGAATATTTAGAAAATTGTCTTAGATGAATGGTTCTCCACAGGTGCAATTTTGCTCCCCAGGGGGACATCTGGCAATGCCTGGAAATACTTTGTTTGTCACAACGGGGCATGTGTCGGACAGGTTTCCAGGAGTTAGAGGCCAGGGATGCTTCTCAACAGTCCACAGTGTGTAGGACAACAACCATCTACAAGGAATTATCCAGGTCCACACGCCAATTGCTCCAAGGCTGAGAAACTCTGCTGCAGAGTATGTATGCTTGTTCAAATGAGAGCTAAAAAGGAACCAAACTAGGCAAATTGCAATAAGAACTGAATGGAAGAGGGGCACCTGGTTAAAGCCTCTGCCTTCAGCTCAGGTCATGATCTCAGTGTCCTGGGATCGAGCCCCGCATCAGGCTCTCTGCTCAGCCGGGAGCCTGCTCCCCACCCCACCCCCCGCCCCGCCTGCCTCTCTGCCTGCTTGTGATCTCTCTCTGTCAAATAAACAAATAAAATCTTAAAAAAAAAAAAAAAGAACTGAATGGAAGAAACAGAAGGAAATGGCATTTGAGGCAACCTGGGTGTGGCATATGAAAATTAGAAACCTTTGCAAATATAGATTATGAACAATTATACTCTGTTTATCCATTTTAATGAATTCCCTAATGTAGTACTGCCCTGTATTTAACCTGCAAATTTTCAGTATACTCCCATTCAGATAAGCACCATAACATCCTTGAGCTTTACTGTAAGAGTATATGCAGGTCATTCCTGTCAACTAATGCACTTAATGGTGATGTTAAGATTTGTACTTTGCTAACAAATGAGTATAGGCAATCCTTAAATTCCTTAGTTAAGAATCAATACAACTGAGTTATTTATAAGAGTTAATTCAGTGAAATTCTTTCTCCAAAGCATCATGCATTCAGATATTTAGGGTAAATGTATATTTTTCATGTCCATGAAAATGCCTAGTGATTTTTTTTTAAGATTTTTAATTTATTTATTTGACAGAGAGAGAGGAAGAGAGCACAACAGGAGGGGCAGCAAAGAGAGAGGGAAGAAGCAAGCCTCCACTGAGCAGGGAGTCCAACTCGGGGCTTGATCCCAGGACCACGGGATTATGACCTAGAGTAAAGGTATATCTTTCACGTCTGTGAAAACACCTAGTGATTTTTACTTCAATTCCAGAAACAATGTATACAGTAGACCCCCTTATCTGTGGTTTTCCTTTCTGAATTTTTGGTTATCTTTGGCCAACTGCAGTTTAGAAGCAGATGACACCTTCCTTCTGATATGTTATCAGAAGGTCAATAGTAGCCCAACACTATGTCACAACGCCTAGGTCATTCCCTTCAGTCCAGCTCATTACACAGGCATTCTGTCATCTCACATCATCACAAGAAAAAGTGTAAGTACAATACAATAAGATATTTTGAGAGACAGAACACATTCATATATTTTTTACTATGGTATATTGTTGTAATTGTTCTAATTTATTATGAGTCATTGTTAATCTCTTACTGTGACTAATTTATAAATTAAACTTTATCATAGGTATATATGTTTAGGAAAAAACACTGGGTTTAGTACTATCTGTGGTTTTAGGTATCCACGGAGGTCTTGGACATATCCCCTACAAATAAGGAGGGACTCCATTATCTCCCTTATCAAATGAGTTGCTGAGTGCAGCTGAATGGGGGGAAAAAAGGTATCCGTAGGGAATGGGCGACCATTTGACTTTCCCTAATCAATCTCCCCTACCATCATGCTACTCTATAAACCATTAGTTTCTCTGCAATAAGACTTTATTTTATAATCAAAAGCTGCAGCTTTCCTATGCCACAAGAAGTTCTTTGAGGGTAGGAATCTTGTCTTACTCAACTTCCTTTCCCTCTCACTGCCTGGTCTTGAAAATGGAGGGTCTTCAATAAGTAGCTATTGATTTGTACTGAATTGCTGAATTTAATTTCAAACCGCCCCCAGCAAGAATCTGTACTTGTCAACACTAAAATTACTTATAATCCTATGCAGAACATAACCAACTGACAAAGTTATGAATCTTTCCAAAACTGGCCTTAGAACTTCTTGTGGTTCTCACCATGCATATTGTAAATGAGTTTGGAATTTGCATGCCAAGTTGAAATATGGTGCCCTAGAGAATTTCTATGATTGATCTCATTCAAGCAAATTTACTCATTGTCCCCCAATACTTCACTATAATTAGAGACTGGCATTATGTTTCAACTTATGTAATATTTTTTCATAGAAGACATCTGTCTTGGAACTTGCCTAACTCTCTTAGAAAAAAAAAAAAAAAACAGAAAGGAAAGGGAAAAACAATACCTCAGTGACATTAATTATACCAGCATATTTTCCAATGCTTTGAAAAGGGACTCTGAGCATTGACTGCCATTGAAGTGAAACCTAAAGGATATATTACGGTTCTGAAAACCCCACTTAATGTTCTTATGGCTCTAAGAAATCTAGTAATATCCTGATGGCTACCTAGGGTAATAATCAATTTCTCTTATTAAGTTGCCCAAGGCATTTGCCTGGTGTGTGCTAAGGCCAGGATCCCTTCACAGATTGTTGAATTCTATAATGCCTCTTGCTTTCCAACACAAACTGAGCAGGATAGAACATATCAGTAGGTAGAGGTCCTTCAAACCCCAGGATAGACCTGAAAAAAAACCTCACACCCTGCTTGCAGTATGGTTGGACTTCATTTATCCCAATAAACTGCTTCTTCTTGAGCTTGAAGTTTTTATGAAGCATCCTAGAAGAGCTACTATATTGAGGTCTGCTGGGCAAATACAACTTAGTTGTGAAATTCAGAAAACATTAGCTGAAACTGTATTATAATCTATAAGCTAGTATTGTAAGTGCTCTTGAATACTTAACAGTATTCCAGCATTCATGCATTCATCCACCATACATTAATCAAGTAAATAAAATATTTACATTGCAAAAATATAAGTCAACATTTTGAAGTTCATTCATTTATTCATTCATTCAAGCACCCACTATTTATTATCTATTATATATCAGGGATGGTACTAAATTATATGAATATGGCTGAATTATCCTTGCTCTTGAAAAAATGTATACATTAGTATTTCATTCCTTTTTTTTTTAAAGATTTTATTTATTTAACTGACAGAGAGAGACACAGCGAGAGAGGGAACACAAGCAGGAGGAGTGGGAGAGAGAGAAGCAGGCTTCCTGCTGAGCAGAGAGCCCGATGCAGGGCTCGATCCCAGGACCCTGAGATCATGACCTGAGCCAAAGGCGGAGGCTTTAACTCACTGATCCACCCAGGCACCCTCATTAGTATTTCATTCTTGACTCTGAATTTGCATTAAAATTATCTGAGCAATTAAACAATCTGTGAACTTTATCTCCAAAGATAGGTCCCAACCACAGGTATTTCTTAAATATCATTTTAATTTGTTTAATATTTTTCAAGTGTTTTTTTCTTAAAGATTTTATTTATTTGTCAGAGAGAGAGAGATCACAAGTAGGCAGAGAGGCAGGCGGGTGGGGGGGGGAAGCAGGCCCCCTGCCGAGCAGAGAGCCCAATATGGGGCTCGATCCCAGGACCCTGATTTCACCACCTGAGCCAAAGGCAGAAGCTTCAACCCACTGAGCCACCCAGGTGCCCCTCAAGTGCTTTTTATTTTGTGACAGCATCCCATTATCTCTTAAGCCTGTGAAACATAGTCGCTTCAAGGGAAAGAAGCTAAAATTTACTTCCATTTCATCTACACCATACGAGTCTTTAATTATTAGAAATATAAAATAAAAATAAAAGAATCTTGTTACAAAGCAGAACATGCAAGTACATTTAAATGATTGGTTTTTAATATTTATATTTTTCAAGAATATCTGCAAAGCAGTAGAGGATAATGGTTAAGGAAACAGCATTTGGAATCATATATTTGGCTTTGAGTCACAGTCAGTCATTAATTACTGGCAGTGAAAGCCCAAGCTTTCAAGTTTAATAACTTGAAATTTAATAACTTTGGTAGGATTCAAACATTGGCATTTCTTAAAGAGGTCCTTACTCTAATTGGTGACTACACAAACAAAGAGGAGATCATAGTACAGTGTAGTAAATGCTATTTCAGTCACAGACAAGATGTTTTGTGAGCCCTTTGGAAGGCCATAAAAATCAGCCTCGTAAGGATGGGGGTAGGGGCTGGTCAGGGAAAGCTTTAGCAATAAAAGTAGACTATAGCTTACTATAGCTTCTACAGACGAACAAAAGACCTTCTAAGAAGGGTCAGAGAAGAAGGAGAGAGATGAGAAAGCAAAGAATTAAGAAAATAAGCAAGAAGACATGTGTATTTTAGCACAATAAACTAAAGGGCAAACATCCAATCTCTGGATTCCACAGTGGAAATTCAGAGAATTCAACTCAAACATCAGCAGTGTGTCCCTGGACAAGTTACTGAACCTCTTTGATCCTTTTATTCATTTATAAATTGAGGACAATGATAGGTACATGACAGGGTCATTATAAAGAATAGAAAATGTAGCATAAAACACCAGATAAATGCCATCATTAAGTAGAGATGATTCACATGCAGATACTCAGATTAAAATTTGTTTGTTTAGAAGACTGAAATCTCAAGATCAAATAAAAACAATCTTGATATACCTTTCTGCAGTTAGATACTACTTTTTAATGACACATTAATCCTGAACAGGACTCAATTTTCTTCTCCCAATAGTAGTATTGACTAATGCAATGCATGGATTCATTAAGATCAGAAAATTCTGAGGGAATTAGAACGAGATTTAAATTCTACAGAAATGAATTCTAAAACTCAAATCTCTCTTCCAAGACTAAGAATAAACGCTCAATGTGATAAATGAAGTCTTTTGATGCCTAAGATTTGCTTATCTATCTTAGAATGGGGGTCAAAAATATAGAGCTATAATTAATTTGTCATTTTATTTCATTGTTTTAAATAAGAACTTCTTAAACATCTCACACTACTTTCACCATATAGGTATGGTCTTCCTTAAGATCCAAAGAGCTGTAAAACCTTTACTTCCAAGGTAACAGGTGTGTTGGAACATTATTGAAAGATGCTGGGTTTGGCATATAATTTTTCAGGGAAAGCAAAGTGTTGCAGGTCATATTTCATTGTCAAAGAAACATTGGCCCAATTCTTTAATTCTTTCCTGCCCTAAACAACAAACAGACAAAAACAAACAAACAGAAGTATGGGATATTTAATTTATCTCTCACTGAAAAAGAGAAACGTCAATCCCCTTCAACTAAGGCATTGAAATTGATATTTCTAAAGAATTTCAAGTCTTTCTATAGTCTTGACTATAATATGTCCAACCCTACAAATAAAAAAAAAATTAAAAACCATAAAGGGGTAAAGGAACAAAATAGAAAATGGAAAAGACTTCTAGAATAGTGAATTATGAGGAGATTTTTAAGGTGCACTGAAAAACTACATCCTGGCTGAATATATCTCAGTAAATCTTTAAAGCACTGCTACTTTTATTCTTTGATAAATATCATATAATGGCTTAGAAGTGAAGTATAATTTCAATTCTTACTACAGAGCCATTATGATGTTCTTGTGGACCAGTTAATTTATTACTGAGCTCTCCTGTACCAATCTCATACCAACCTGAAAACAGAAAAGTCTTCTCTTCTGAATGAGGTTATTTCTCAAGAAAGTCAGCTGTTCTCAAAAGTCAAGTTGATTCATATAGATTGCAGAAGGATACTACCAAGTTCTCTACCTTAGAATTTCCAAGGAAAGTTATTTTCACATACTATAAACATTCTATCAAGTACCTATTGCTTTTAAAATTGCTAGGGTGGTTTTTTCTTTTTGTATTTTCCAGGTATCAGTTAATGAATTTATGTTCATGAAAGTCCCCAGTGAGAGGATATGGAAAAAGCAGTCTATAATTTAAGGCAAACTCTTAATGAAATGGATTTCACAAAAATTCCATTTCCAATGGTTGCCACATTCCAAGAGTGGCCAAACCAAAAAACTGGTCACTTTTCTTCCCCAATGATGGTATAGTTAAGACAATTTTAAGTCTTGGATTCTGGAATTATAACAGAATTTATAAGAGAATTATATTCTGTTATATATATATTATATTATAACAGAATGTTATAATTCATGAATTACAACAAAGCATACAAGTTAAATATAAGAAGTTTAAATCAGACTGCCAAGATTTTGCTAATTGTGTGGCTTTGGGCAATGACATAACTTCTCTGTGCTCCACCTTCCTCATTTGAAAAATGGGGCAATCACATTACCTAATTATGGAGTTGTTATGAGTTAGCACGTTTAGTAGTTTTTATAATAGTGCCTCATACATAATAGGCACTCATTACAAGTTAGCTTTTAATATATTATTGCAAAGTCTCCAAGAATTCTCTTGGCAGAATAGGTTTTAGAATTAGAGATGAATCCCACCTCTGTCCTTACTAGCTTAGTGATGACGGACAAAACTAATTGACTTCTTGGAGTCTCGGTGTTCTCAAGACTAAAAAAACGACAATAGGGGCGCCTGAGTGGCTCAGTGGGTTAAAGCCTCTGCCTTCAGCTCAGGTCATGATCTCAGGGTCCTGGGATCGAGCCCCACATCGGGCTCTCTGCTCGGCGGGGAGCCTGCTTCCCCCTTTCCCTCTCTGCCTGCCTCTCTGCCTACTTGTGATCTCTCTCCTCTCTGTCAAATAAATAGGTAAAATCTTAAAAAATAAAAAGATATTTAAAAATAAATAAATAAAATAAAAAATAAAAAAACGACAATAATACCTACCTCATAATAGTTTGAAGATTAAACAAGCAACAAGCGAAATGGTTGCTGTACAGTCAAGTGGCTATCTGAAGAGCATATAACAGCTAATGCAAATAAACGGCATATATACTAGATTGTCAAGTTGGTAAAGGAAGGAAAGCAAGAGGCTGAAGAATAAGTTACAATCTGGTTCTAAAAACTCTTGGATCTCTCATCCACCATCTCCCTTCCCTTCCCCACTCCCTTAGAAAAATCCAGGCTGTTAAAAAAAAAAAAAAAAGAAAAATCCAGGCCGTTGATAAAAATATTTCCATGTCCCTATGCAAACATGAGACTAAAAAATCGGTGATGAGTATAGTCAGCCTTGAGCAGCCATACTGACTCTGACAAAGTTAATCATTGTCACTTTAGAGTCTCTGGAAATACTGTGGGTCTTCAGAAGATGGGTGGTTATTTATGTCTATGAGGGGTGGGGAAATGGAGTTTAAAGTGATAGATGCAACAGGTGTGTTGTGACTAATGCTGAGAACTTCAGCAGTCCCAGAGCCCCACAGAAGCTTGGCAAAGAACAGCCCGAGAGCCTTTCAGCCCCTGCCCACACAATAGCAGACTAATGCAAGCTATGGAGACTCCAAAACAACCCATTGTCTTTGAGGCAGCCAGACCTGTGAGGGAAGAAAAAGCTTAATCTCAAATCTTAAATCTCCTTCCAGTGCTTTCTGCCAAAGACTTTGAGAAGACTGTGAAAGGCCAGTGGGGAGGAAAAAGAGAGGTTTGCTAGGAGATAGAAGGAATCTAAGTCCAAAACTCAGAGCCGGTACAGAGTGGATAGAGAAAATTAGGAAGTGTTGTAAACATGTATGTAGTGAGAAAAAAATTTTAAATATTTGCTGAGCATTTTCAAACATCAGTAACTGAGCCATTTATATTCTTAAATATTAAAAAGGGCACAGAGTACGGTATTGATTTGAAAATACAGAAATGTCATGCTAAAAAACATACCTGGTTTTGAACTGACAAAATAAGACCAGTAAATCTGATTTTATTCACATACTAAGTAAGAGCTACAGTTCAACATAATGAAATTTTGTCTTATTAAAATGTGGATTAGGGCCCTGAGGGAGGAGGAAAGGTCGTTAGTCCCGTTTCCTGCCTCCTGGTTCCCCTGCTCCCCTAAAAATCCCCTGAAAATGTGGATTTTTACAGTGCAACAAGTAATAATGGCCCCATTATTAATTGCCTACTCTTATTAAAAAGTTCTAAAAAAGAAGAAATGGGAATTGAGAGCCTAAATGTATTTTATAATGTGAAAAACAGTTGCCTATTATTTTATTTTGGGTTCAGCAAGGTCACCTGATAAATTATAATGTGTTTTCAAAATGTGACCTATAATAGCTGTTTTTAAAACAAAACATAAATAATACCAAATGGTACATCCAATTAATTCATTTCCAACTGGTTTTGATTATCAGCATCAATAATTATGTTCAGTTTGTATCTGGTTATTAACCTTAATGATACTTTATCTGCCATTTAAGTAATTACTTTTTTACCAGCATCATCAGTAACAATAATTTTTGCTTGTAATTAGTTGATTTGTCATTTATTAAGGCTGCTAAATTATCCTATTAAATCATCATCTACAAGATGATCATAAAGATAAATAAAATATTGCATGGGTACTGAAATTTGTCATTCACTTGAATTTTGAAGTATGACACAGACATGGCCCCCCAAGAAAGAGAAATGATTTATTTCTCTTCTTTAGGCTCTAATACCTCTTTAACTTCACTTCCTTTAGGTCTTAAATTATATTTTTGTATAAGAAACCTATATAGCTAAACACTTTGAAAACAGTTTTCTTAATTTTCTTATAAAGCACACGAGATGGTCTTTTTTAAGTGTCAACTCACTAAGCTATAGCCACCAGTTATTCAAGCACTAATTTAGGTGTTGCTATCAAGGTATTTTATTTATAATATTTATATAAATCTAAATATTATATACTTATAATTATTTATAAATTTATAAGTATTATATAAATAATATAGAATATGTTTATAAATATTTATATATAAATATTTATATAAATATTATAAATATAAATATTTATATAAATAAATATATAATATTTATAATATTTAATTAAGGTCCATAATCAGTTGGCTTTTAAGTAAGGGAGATTATCCTAGATAGTCAGGGTGGGCCTAATCCAATCAACAGAAAGGCTCTAAGAGCACAGTCAATGCTTTCCTGAAGAAGAAAATATGTCTATGGAGAGCAACTTCAGAACATGCCTGAGAGTTCAAGCCTACCCTTTCTGACAGCCTGCCTTATAATTTCTGACTTGCCTAGCCATCCTCCATAATAACATAAACCAATTCTTTGTAATACTTTTCTTAATATATATCTCCTAAGAACTCTGCTTCCCTGGTTGGACTCTAATACAGCAGGCTATTGCAAAGTGGCTTGAGTGTTGTATCAGAAAGAAGAGAGAGCAGAAAGTACTCCTTGACCTACAATGGATAGCTCACCATTTAAAATTTTATTAGTAGAAAGTCATTCACATCTCTGTGTGAGCCTATAAAAACACAGATATTTCTAGAAAGGGTAGCAGCATAAACTATTCTTAAGGACCCCCCTCTTAGAGGTTCCCAATTCCCAATTAAGGCACTAAGAGGGTGAAACTCATGAAGGACAGTTGTAAAGACCAGGTGGAGAGTACACAGCAAATGCAAGTGTTGCTACCTCATAGCTTGGCAAGAGCCAGTCCTGTCAAAACCAGTGTTGCTCCATTCAAATTACCATAGATTCCTGCTCAGTTATAAACTTGTCTTCTTCCAGGCAGGCAAGACCTTACAGAAATGTACACCTTGTAGGATTCCATTATTAAAAAGATAATCATACCATGTTTCAGGAAGCTCTGGAAAAAATCTGGGAAGTACACAAATACATGGAGACTAAATAATATATTACTAAATAATGAATGGATCAACCAAGAAATCAAAGAGGAAATAAAACAATTCATGGAGGGCTAGTGCTCACGGAGGCTGAGGCTCTGCCTGCTGGCAAGACTAAGCCCCATTGCATTTTATTTTATTTTTTCATGGTTTTGCATAGACTGAACTTTTATGGACTAGGTTAAACTCTGGATCTCCTCAAAGAGGACCCATTTATTTATTTTTTTTCTTTCCAAAATGGCAGCCTCCAGATGTACACAATTGTTAGTTCTATACTAGGTGATGCTGAGAGCGCAAGCATTTCAGCACCTATAATCATGTAACTTATGCTGTCAGGAGGATAAGGCAGGGCTTCAGAGAAATTAAGAATGTAAAGAATTCTATAGAAATTCAAACCCTAGTGAACAAAGTCAAAGGGGACATTGGAACAATTCATTGACAGGTCCACTTCAGCCAACTGTATTTGACTGACAAGCCCAGGACTTAGGGAGCTGGGACCAGCCACAACTGCAGGTGTGGAACACCTTCTGCATTCATTCTGTTCTGGGGCTGAGGGCTCCCAATAGACCACAAGTGGCCTCTTACATCAGCTTAAAATAGCCTCTTTCTCTGCCTACCTTGTAGGAGTTGATAAACTGAGTCAGGTTTCCATTCTTCTGCAGTCTTGGTGAAAAACAATGGTTGTCTCTCTCTCTTTGGTTCAAGTTAGAATGTTAGAATGAAGAGCTAGAGCTCACTCAAAATAATAAAAAATTATTAAGTCTCCTCTCCACCCTACCCCTCTTTTGCATTTCATCACCACTTGTATAGAGCACCTACACACTTTGTTTCTGCATTGACAATAAACATAACTATCTTCCTCTCCCCCTCCAAAAAAATACATGGAGACAAATGAAAATGAAAACACAATGGTCCAAAATCTTTGGGACACAGCAAAAGCTGTTCTAAGAGGAAAGATTATAGCATTACAGGCCTTTCTCAAGAAGCAAGAAAAGAAATTGAATGAACAGGGGCGCCTGGGTGGCTCAGTGAGTTAAAGCCTCTGCCTTCGGCTCAGGTCATGATCTCAGGGTCCTGGGATTGAGCCCCACATCGGGCTCTCTGCTCAGCGGGGAGCCTGCTTCCCCCTCTCTCTCTGCCTGCCTCTCTGCCTACTTGTGATCTCTCTCTCTGTCAAATAAATAAATAAATAAAATCTTTAAAAAAAAAAAAAGAAATTCAACGAACAACCTAAGCTTACACCTAAAGGAGCTAGAAAAAGAACAAAGCCCTAAGCTAGTAGAAGAAAGGAAATAATAAAGATTAGAGCAGTAATCAATGAAATAAAAACTACTAAAACAATGAAACCTGAATCTGGTTCTTTGAAAAAATAAAAAAATTGATAAAAATCTTTAGCCATTCATTAAAAAGAAAGGGAGAGAGAGAGAAAGAGAGAACTCAAATAAATAAAATCATAAATGGAGGAAAAATAACAACTGACACCACAGAAATACAAATGATAATAAGAAAATATTATGAAAAATTGTATGTCAACAAATTGGAAAATCTAGAAGAAATGGATAACATATATGGAAACATATAATCCTCCAAAACTGAAACAGGAAGAAATAGAACAGATTGATCACTAGCAATGAAATGCAGCTGGTAATAAAAAAATAAAAGTCTAAGATGAGGTGGCTTCATAGGTACATTGTACTAACATTTTAAGAGTTAATATCTATATCAAACAATTCAAAAAAAAAGAAGAGAAGGGAAAGTTTCCAAATGTATTCCATGAAGTCAGCATTACCTTGATACCAAAACCAGATAAAAACATTGCAATAAAAGAAAAATACAGACCAATATCGCTGATGAACACAGGTGCAATAATCCTAAACAAAATATTTGCAAGCCAAATCCAACAATACATTAAAAAAATCATTCACCACAATCAAATGGGATTCATTCCAGGGATACAATATGGTTCAGTGCTTCCAAATCAATCAACGTGCTATATCACATTAACAAGAGAAAGGATAAAAACCATATAACCACCTTAATAGATGCAGAAAAAACATCTGACAAAATATAGCATTCATTCATGATAAGAACTCTCAACAAAGTAGGTTTAGAGGGAACATACCTCAACATAATAAAAACCATATATGAAAAACCAATACCCAACATCATATTCAATGGTGAAAAATCTGAGTTTTTCCTATAAAATCAGGAACAAGTCCACACTGACCACTTTTATTCAACACAGTATTGGAAGTCTAACCACAGCAATCAGATAAGGAAAAAAATCAAAGACATCCAAATTGGTAAGAAAGAAATAAAACTTTCACTATTTGTAGATGATATGATACTCTATGTAGAAAACCCAAAAGACTCCACCAAAAAGTTTTTAGAATTGATAAATGAAGTCAGTAAAGTTGCAGGATCAAAATTAATATTGATAAATCCGCTGCCTTTTTATACACCAATACTGAAGAAGCAGAAAAAGAAATTAAGAAAACAATCTCATTTGCAATTACACCAAAAAGAATAAAATCCTAGAAAGAAACTTAACCAAAAAGGTAAAAAAGAACTGTATTCTGAGAACTATGAAACACTGAGGAAATAAACTGTAGATGACACAAACAAATGGAAATATATTCCATACACATGGATGGGAGAATAAATATTATTAAAATGTCCATACTACCCTAAGCAATCCTATCAATATATCAATAATATTTTTCATAGAACTAGAACAAATTACCTAAAATTTATATAGCACCACAAAAGACAATGAATAGCCAAAGCAATCTTGGGAAAGAACAAAGCTAGAGATATCACAGTCCCAGATTTCAACATACACTACAAATCTGTCATAATCACAACAGTAAGGTAATAGCACAAAAATAGACACATGATCAATAGAAGAGAATAGAGAGTCCAGAAATAAACCCACACTTATATAGTCAATTAATATAAGACAAATGAAGCAAGAGTATACAATGGAAAATAGACAGTGTCAAATATGACTGGGAAAACTGGACAGATATGTGCAAAAGAATGAAACTTTCTTATATACACAAAAATAAACTCATAATGGATTAAAGACCTAAATGTGAAACCTGAAACCATAAAAATCCTAGAAGAAAACAGGTAGTAGTTTCTTTGACATTGTCCACAGAAACATTTTTCTAGGTATGTCTCCTCAGGCAAGTGAAACAAAAGAAAAATTAAAGTATTGGGATTACACCAATATAAAAAGCTTTTGCACAGCAAAGGAAACCATCAACAAAAAGGCTACCTACTGAATAGGAGAATATACTTGCAAATGATATGTCCAATAAGGGGTTAATATAAAATATGTAAAGAACTTACACAACTCAACACCAAAAAAAAAAAAAAAAAAAATCCAATTAAAAATGGGCAGAGGACCTGAATAGACATTTTTCCAAAGAAGATATACAGATGGCCATCAGACACATGAAAAGATGCTCAACATCACTAATCATCGGGAAAATGCAAATTAAAACCAAAATGACATATCACTTTACACCTGTCAGAACAGCTAAAATCAAAAACACAAGAAATAACAAGTGTTAGTGAGGATGTGGAGAAAAAGGAACCCTCATGCAGTGTTGGTGGGAATGCAAATTCGTGTAGCCAATGTGAAAAGCCATTTGGAGGTTCCTCAAAAAAATTAAAAATAGAATTATTGTACAATCCAGTAATTCTACCACTTGGTATTTACCCACTCCCCAATCAAAAAACAGCGAAGACACTAATTCATAAAGATATATGCTCTCCTATGTTACTGCAGCATTATTTACAATAGCCAAGATATGGAAGGAACCAGGGCGTCCATTGATTTATGAATAAAGATGTGGTGTATGGAAAATAAATACTATATAAAAAAGTGGTGTGTATATATAATGGAATATCACTCAGCCATAAAAAAGAATGAAATCTTGGGCTCCTGGGTGGCTCAGTGGGTTAAAGCCTCTGCCTTCGGCTCAGGTCGTGATCTCCGGGTCCTGGGATCGAGCCCCACATCGGGCTCTCTGCTCAGCAGAGCCTGCTTCCCCCCTTCTCTCTGCCTGCTTGTGATCTCTCTTTCTCTGTCAAATAAATAAATAAATAATCTTAAAAAAAAAGAATGAAATCTTGCTATTTGCAAGAACCTGGATGAACCCAGAGGGTATAATGCTAATTGAGATACATCAGACCAAGACAAATACCATAGGATTTCGCACATATGTGGAATTTAAGAAACAGATGAACAAAGGAAAAATAACAAACAAAAGCCAGAGGACAAAATACAGAGGACAAACTGTGGTTGCCAGAGAGGAGGTGGGTGAGGGAATGGGTAAAATAGATAAAGGGGGATTAAGAGCATACTCATCTTGATGAGTACTGAGAAATACATAAAATTGTTGAATCACATTGTACACCTGAAGCTAATGTAACATTGTATATTAATTAAACGTCAATTAAATAAGCTCTAAAATACTCTATAAGATTCACCCACTCCAGAAAACAGAGTTTGATACATAAACTACTGACTCGAAGAATATAACTCTAGATTAACCTCTCTGAAATGGCTAGTTTTATTTTTGCTATACCAATAAATGAGGGTATGGGTTTGGTAGGGAAAAAAGGTCAACCTGCATATATGGAGAACTTCATGACGGTTTTGGCAAATTTCAGACTGGCAAAAACATGATGCATATTTAAAGTTGGTTAATTTGATCAATTTTTTTAGATATTTAAGATAGTTCTATAGATTTTGTTGCTGGTTGTTTCTATGATAAATAGCATAGACATCACAGATATTGTTACAGATATGGGAAATAATTACACTATGTGCTTGTTCTTATGTTCATCCAGGATGCAATTCAAAAGAGAATGATTTTAAAATAGATTTACTACTGGGTTTATTTTGTTGACCTTGGCAAATGACATCTCAATGGTGTTCCACTTCTATTTTTCCTCAAGGGAGCACAGCTGCTCATGAGCAGGTGAAGGCAGAAGCACATGGTCAAGTTAAAGCACAGAGAGAGAAACATTTTAAGCTGTCCAGAATATTAACTAGGAATACGATTTGCATATCTCCTGAACATAGTGTCTTATTTTACAGGTTAGTAACTACTTCATTATAACCATGAATTTAGAGCTGTCTGAAATTATTTATATTAGAATCTAGTATTGAGGTCTTTTTTTTTTCCTTGACATTATTCTAAAATGGAAACGAGAACTTTACCCATGATTTCCTATAATTGTGGACTTTCATTCAAGAAAAGAAGGAAAGCCAGGAGAAGCAACATTTGAACTGCCTTCCTCATTCCAGACTACGACTATATGAACAATCCTCTATTTTCACAGAAAAGCTCCCATTATTTATACTGTGAAATCGCAGGCTACCCTTTCTCCAGAGATCTCAAAGTTCTTTTCTGGTATCAATTCGTCAATAGCCTAATGCCTCTGATTCTATGGAGCCCAGAGGAATCTGTTCTAGCATTATTTCTATGAAAGCCTTTCATAAGCTTTATGACAACCCAACCTAAGGAGAGCATCAATAATGACTGCAAAGTTCTTTTGCCAAGTGCTTACTTAACTAACAAAAGACATTTCCATTAAAAGAAAAAAAGTACGGCTTTGAAAAACTCTGAAAACTCAAGGGCAATGTATTTACATCCTTCTTAAATCTACTCAAGCTTTCATTCAAAGATTAAATTTACACGTTACATACTTAAACAGTGCCCAGTAGAGTATACTCAATAAAAATTAATTATTATTAACTTTACAAATATGTGATAATTCAACATCTACTAATTATTAGTTATTGTGACTTAGAGCAAGTCATTAACCTTGTCAAATCTCAGCTTTCCCATTTATAAAATGGGGCTTTTCTACCTGTATATGAGGATTAACATTACTCAAGATGCATGAGATGATTTTTAAGTTATTTTTCATACAAATATGAACTTTTAGTATAACAAACCTGGGACTTGAACTTCAGGCACTTTAGAAATTTAACACTGATAATAATAAATTATATGTAATATTATATATTGCAAATATTAGATAAACTGGGAAAAATGCAACACGAATGTTCTGCCGTTTCTGGATGGATTCCTTCAGAATAAAGTTCTTGGCGATCATACATAAATTCATGGCACTTTAGGGATGGCTGAAGGCAGGCTCATGAAGTTATGAAGATTCGTTCTGGAGCATTGCGAAACAAATTTTAAAGCATTCAAGCAGTTTTATAAATGTTTGTAACTGGGAAACAATGGTAAAACCAATAGTCCAGTGTGCCAGTGAAAATGTCATAGAGTCTTAAATGGTATTTTGGGACAAGAAGGAACACTGAGATTTGGGCTAGGATTATAGAAGACCCTCCCTGTATCAGAGCAGATGGACATAAACTAGGTTAAACTGCTTGTATTTGAATTCTATGTTCATTGTGCACATCTGAACAATGAAACAAACCCACGATACTTAATGACATTACCCATGCCTTCGATATGTAATCATCTATTATTACGTATTATATACCTCAATTATGTAAGTCTCATCTCTCCAGCAAGGATTTTGGTAACCAAAGGCCTGACTCAAACCAAGGGTCTGGTATGTATTAAGAGTGACTTTTTCTTATACCATGTTTTACAGATATCAAAGTTAATTATTTCAGTCAACCTTCATAAAAACCATGCAAAGAACCTGGAACTCTGAAAGTTTAAATAGGTAACTTGTCCAAAATTACCTGGTTAGGCTTCAATAAATATTTATTGAATTGAATCTCTGCATCATCTGTTAAGTACTTATGATTTGTGATCACTGAGCTTTCAAATACGTTATAAGAATTATAGTGCCTTGTACAGCACATTCCCCTATTTTGTAGAGTACTTTGCATTTTACAAAGTGCCTTCACCTACATAATTGTGTTTAATGATTGATATCTTAGTGGGAGAATATGCCAAGTGTAAGAAATGAGGTTACAGTATTATGTAGTGGGAAACATAAGGACAGCTGAGCAGGATTTAGATTAATTCATGGGTGACACAGTCATAACATTTATTACTGTGGAGATAGATCCACAAAAGGAAATTATTTAAAAAGAAAGCTAAAGACAAGGCTTTGCTTGTCTCCTTAAGCTGTAATGTCCTTCTCTTTCTTCTTCCTTCTCAGAGCAGTTTACTTTTCCTTCAAAGCTCAGCTCAAAGGCCATCTCCTCTATGAAGCTACCACTGAGCCCTCTGAGTTTGCAAGGAATTGCATCCCTCTGCGTACCCAGTGCTCTTTATATGTATAGCTCTTGCACAACATTTCTTTTCTTCTTCTTTGTAAATAACTGTTTACTTTATAAAGCTTTTTAAAGGCAGAGACTAGCTTGTCCTCATTAGCTCCCATTTTGCCCATAACAGGGCTCTGGCGGTATTGAATGAACTGGAGGGAACACCACTATTTAAAATACTAAATACTCCTTTGGGGCACCTGGGTGGCTCAGTTGGTTAAGCAACTGCCTTCGGCTTGGGTCATAATCCTGGCTGGAGTCCCGGGTCCGAGTCCCACATTGGTCTCCCTGCTTGGCGGCGAGTCTGCTTCTCCTTCTGACCTCTCCCCTCTCATGCTCTCTCTCTCATCCTCTCTCACTCTCTCTCAAATAAATAAATAAAATCTTTAAAATAAATAAATAAAATAAAATACTAAATAATCCCACAAAATATCCCCAAAGGTCATGTCCTGCCAGATTCTGCAGTGAGATACTTTGATATTGTAAATGAGAGCAAGGGAAGAAGAGATTATTGAGGGACAATAAAAAAATAAAATAAAAATGGGCAGAGCAGAGATTTAGGAAAGCAGAAGGTTAGAAGGATGCTTCATTCCATAGTTATATATTGAGGGCCCATTATGTATCAGGCAGTAAACTAATTGCTGGGGACATAAAAGAGAACGAGGCTCTATCCCTGTCCTTCAAGGAGTTTCCAACTAGTGCGGAGGGAAGTCAAGTAAACAATAATTACAAAACGAAGTGCTAAATGGATTGCTAAAGATAACTACCTACTACGACATGGCAGTTGCAACTCTTGCTTTTAAATTGTATTAAAAATATGAGGACCCACAGCAAATATTATTCTCAATGGGGAAAAGCTCTCAGCATTTCCCCTGAGATCAGGAACACGGCAGGGATGCCCACTATCTCCACTGCTATTCAACATAGTGCTAGAAGTCCTAGCCTCAGCAATCAGACAACAAAAAGAAATCAAAGGCATCCAGATTGGCAAAGAAGAAGTCAAACTCTCACTCTTTGCAGATGATATGATAC
>CM053606.1:78512934-78558862 GCA_028646535.1 Procyon lotor | reverse complement strand
GGAAACTTCCTGGCTGTGGTTTTAATTGGAAATGGAACCCTTCCCTTACTGTCCAAATTTATTACAGTTACACATCACCCTCAGGTTTTCATCTAGGAGACAAGGCATTCCGGTGATGGATGAGGCAATATTTATGTATCATCTTGCAAAGTAAGCAAGGAAACTTCCAGTTTAAAAGCACTATTGGCTATTGTTATACTCCAGTAATGAAAACAGTGATTTTGGAAAAAAAGATTACATACATACAAATATCAAAAATAATTTTTAAGCTGTGATATTTTGTATAAATTATACAGGTCACAGCATACCTTTCAATTCAGGTGGCCAGATGCAAGATAGTACTCTTAAAATTTGTTGCCCTCTATATAAAAGATCTAGTCAAAGAAGTTTGTTTATAGTTTAACTCAATATTTAGTCCTGCAAATTTCATGCTTCCTCCTGTCGATTCTTCATTATGAATATTCATTAGTGATGTTCATACAACTTCCAAGTGATTTACTATTAAATAATTAAAACAAAGATGAGAGATTAAGAGCCATGGTACATATAGTTTTATCAAAAATCCTCAGTTAATTATGGTTGCTATGATAGATCATAAAATCCAACAATGAGTGTCCTAACAACAAAGCAATTAAAGGAACACAATTTCTAGGGGCACCTGGATGGTTCAGTTGGTTGAGCGACCTACTCTCGGTTTCAATCAGGTCACAATCTCAGGGTGGTGAAATTGAGCACTGTGTAGGGCTCTGTGCTGGGCAAGGAGTCTGCCTGAGATTCTCTCTCTCCCTGTCTCTCTGCCCCTCCCATTACTCCCCTCCCCTCACTCACTCCCCTGCTCCTGCTTTCTCTCAAATAAATAAATCTTAAAAAAACAAACCAGGGGCACCTGGGTGGCTCAGTGAGTTGGGGCCTCTGCCTTCAGCTCGGGTCATGATCTTAGGATCCTGGGATCGAGTCCCACATCGGGCTCTCTGCTTGGCGGGGAGCCTGCTTCCCCCTCTCTCTACCTACTTGTGATCTCTGTCTCTGGCAAATAAATCAATAAAAATCCTTAAAAAAAAAAAACAAAAAAACAAAAACCAACACAATTTCTTAAATATTTTTCATTACAGGGGTGCCTGGGTGGCTCAGTCGTTAAGCGTCTGCCTTCGGCTCAGGTCATGATCCCAGAGTTCTGGGATCGAGCCCCGCATCGGGCTCCTTGCTCGGCAGGAAGCCTGCTTCTCCTGCTACCATTCCCTCTGCTTGTGTTCCCTCTCTCGCTGTGTTTCTCTCTGTCAAATAAATAAAATCTTTAAAAAATATATATATATATTTTTCATTACATAACAAGAGGAAACACATCAGTAAACAATGCAAAACAAGACTTAAAAGAACCCTCATAATCTGTTGGTAGGAATGCAAAGCAGTGCAACTACATTTTATGAAAATTCGGTACTCTGTAGCCCATAGATTAGTTTCTGCATGCACACCTGGAGATAAACAGAACAAGACAAAACAACTCTTGCTGACATGCACCAAGATCTAGGTATAAAGATGTTTCTCGTTGAGTGAACTGTAATTACAAAAACTAAAAACAAACAAACAAACAAAACTTGCTAAATTCCCCCAACTGAAGAATATATGTATCCAATGGAATAGACAGATAGCATTTTAATATGAAGGAAGTAGATCATACAGACCAAACAGATAATTTATGAAAATAATGTTGAATGAAAAAGTTACAGAACAGTTTTTTCAGGATGGTAACATTAAAAAGCCCAAAGTCAAAACTATAAGTTGTTTATGAACATGTAAGCTTTATATAAAAAATATTTAAAAAATGGACTACAGGGAACTACCCTACATTTATGATGCTGGTTTCCTCTGGAAAAGGGAGGCAAGAAACAGACCACGGGATGAAAACAAGATGGTTTTGACTCAGTAGGTAATGTTTATTTATGTTTTAAAATCCTAATGAAAACACGTAACTTCATCATTGTTAATTTTAAGTGGTGGGTGTACATATATTTGTTATATTGTTTCTATATTTTTAAAAATCTAAAAAAAAAAGAAAATGTTTATAATACCTTCAAGATTAAGGACCTCCAATGTAGCTTAAATAAAGACCATGTATGTATTAGAGTAATAATCTCTGATGTGAATGCTATCACCGAATTAATATATCTCTGTTTTAGCAGCTCATTAATTCATTCAACAAGTATTTGTTGAGCCCTACGATGGATGGACATAAGACAAAGTTCCTGTCCTCTGGATTTTATATTGTGGAGGAGAAAAGAGACATAAATTATGAGTAGTATATAACATAATAAATGTCTAGTCGTTGGAACTGATATTCAGTCAGATGGTACCCAGTAAGGCATACCCATCGATGTTTTTTCTGATTGTTTTGTGTTGATGCTGTTCCAGTTGTTAAATAGTTTGAATATCACCCTCTATAATAAATTTAATGAAGAAAAAATTAAGCAAACTCAAGGAATGGCGAGAGTGTGAAAGAGATGCTATTTAAATAAGGTGATCAGATTGGCTTCTTTACAAATGCTTTTTTAGCAGAGACTTGAATAATAGGTGGGAAGGAGTTATGGGAAGATTTTGAGAATGGGGATCCAAACAACAAGGCAAGAATAAACTTAGTTTTATGTGAAACACCAAGAAGTTGCAGGCAGACTGGACTGAGCAAGGTAGGGAGTGATCAGAGTGGACATCAAAGAGGTTTTCAAGGACCAGATTACATAAGACCTTTCAGGCAGTAGTAAGCGTTTAGATTTAATTTTCAATGGGACACAGCTGGTGAGGAAATTGAACAAGGACAGGACTTGATTGATTCAGATGTTTAAAGTTTTATCTATATGTATATTATAAAATTATATTCTCTAATTACATAATATTTATATTATATTTGTATATTTGTATATTTATGGTATATGTGTATATTTCTATAATATATTTATATTATGTGCTATATTATGATATTACAAAACATGTGAATTTGCTAACAGGGCAAGAGTTTGGAAGCAAGGAGATCAGTTAGGAAATACTGCAGGGGTCTAGCCTCGATATGAAGCTGGTTGGGACCTAGTTATTAGCAGTAGAGAGGGTGAAAAGCAATCTGATTTGGGATAGATTTTTGAAGGTTTAGCCACCAGGACCTGCTGATGTGTGTTGTGAGGGACATAAAGGAGTTAAAGAGGATTCCTAGATTTTTTGTCTTGAGCAACTAGATAAATATAAGCTGCTGTTTATAGATATGGGAAAGACTAAAGGCAAAATCCATTTGGGGAGAAGAAATCAAGAATTCTATAATAAACGTGTTAAGTTTAAAATGCCTACTAAACAACTGAGTGGAGACAGCATGGAGGCAGTTGGCTATGTAACAGTTGTTATTGATACTATTAAAAAAAATCAAAAGCATCACACTAACTACTTTTCTTAACACCTCCCCCACAGGAATATGATTTTGTTAACTAGCCAACAGTTGCTGACTTATTATTCTGGTTTTAGATGGTGAACACAATATGTACTCCGCTCTGTATGATTTCTAACAGCTTATTTCCATTTATATGAACACGTTAATGGAAAAGAAAGCAGGAAGGGAAACAAACACTGTTGATTGGTTCTCTTATCCCTGAATGAAGACACTCATCATATAATGTGTATTTCCAACATTCCACACACACTGTTTACAGAGTCCAATTTTCTGAGGTTATTTCAGATAAAAGGCTTTTTAAATAACAAAATCAGAGTGTTGTTCTCATAGTTCAAATCATAAATGTGATTTTTAAAAAGGTTTTCGTGATAGCTTTACTCCACATACGACAAATAAAATTAGGGAGGAACTTATGGTGTGGTTTAAGAGTAGGACATGCATGTCAGACTGCCTGGGCTTATATTGTGTTCCCACTACTTAGTTGGAAAGGTCCTCGACCTTGTGCCTCAATTACTCCACCTGTTAAATAAGGATAATGATAGGACTGTGGACATGAACAAACAAAGGTTGTGTTTAGTCCGGTGCATGGCACCATGTAAGTTCTTGTTAAATATCAACTACAAACATAATTTGTAAAAATACAGCACGAGTCCAGCTCAACAAGCATGCATTAAGTACTACTGTAGGCTTCACACTGTGCTAGGCACTATTAAAGCGCTGACTCCAGTGACAGCTAAAGAGAATGTGATTCTGAGTCAGACAGTAGACACACTGATGCTCCCTAACACCCTGCACAAGTTTAGTCATCTAAACTCTGAAATCAAGTTCCTCATGGAGCGGTCCAGGCATCACAGCCGACCTCAGACGGCCCACCAGCTCACTTTCCCTATCCTGCACTCATCCTCATCCTCCTCTGTAACTTGTGTTAACCATGCACATTGAATTCTCCTCTCCCTTGAGAGAGAATTGCTCAGAATTGTATTTGATTTCTTCATTTTGTCATTTCCAGGAAGGAAAGAGAGCAACAGGCAAGAAACAGAAAGTTACATGGAACAGTGAAAAATCATTGTTCAGACATGACCTGATTATAATGTGAGCCACTAGACCTCTCAATAGACACCAACCCTCCGGAACGAAAAGGACTATTTCTTTGTACTGAAGCAATATCCAGCTCAATCCTTCATTTAATATTTTAGAAGTCAGTTTCAAAGTAGGTCAAAGAAGGAAAACCAATTCTGGCTTCTTCCTTAGCTCACATCTTTAATTTTCATGGAACTGATACTATGTGAATCTATCTATTCCCAGAAAGATGAGAAGAAACTTACAACCTGCCAATCTCAGTAAGTTCTTTTCCAATATTATGCATGTGAAACAACTTTCATCACTTTCTCCTTTTGTAGGAAAAGAAATCATGAAAACTAAAAATGACACATGAAAAACTAGTCTGTCCATTGGCTTGGTGAATTAAAACCAAAGCAGATTTCACAACAGTCACTTTATACAATTAATATGTTTCAGTATGTAACTATTCCCACAGGACTGATTGTCAGTCAAAAGGGGGGCTTTACTTAGGGTAAATGTCAACTTTTCCAAGTTTGTACATTAGGACCAAAGGTATGAATGGGCACTTAGCTGAATTTTTCTCAGCCCTGAGATGATGACTTTCTGCCACCAAAATCTCATTCAAGAATATATAAGTTTTCCACAAAATGAAGAGTGTATAAAAGTCTCTGAAACAAGATATGTTCTTCTGGAAGAAAAGATACTCCTATTTTTTAAATTAATCAACGGACCAAAAAATGCTGTCTGTTTAAAAGGCCCAAATTTACATACTTTATGTAAATTTTTCAACAGAAAAATTAGGAAAAAAGGCAAAAAGTGCAAAAACTACAACTAGGAATACAAAAATTTAAACAGCCAAGAAACATGTCAAAAACCTACCTGGTCAATAAGCAAAGAACACATCTTTGAAAAATTAAATGTCATTTCACCTTCCAATATCTCCATTTATCCATGCAAAATGTTAGAAGTTATTATCTTAGTAGAAAATGTGGTGACAATAAGGATAATTTTATCACTATTATTTTTGGTAAAGTATACATTTTCACTTATCTGCTGAGGCCCTAGGTTAGAAGAAAATTTAAGAATATAATTTCCAGTATTGATGAGAATCTCATGCCTATCACATTTTTGTCAAACGCTTAAAAATAGAGTATACTAGTCAACTTTCTGGAGGGCAATTTGACTCCTGTCAAGAGCCTTAAAGCGTAAAAACCAAACAAACTAAATGTCTAGAAACAGAAGATTGGTAAAGAAATATCCATACAGTAGAATACTACACAGCCGTATATCTCAAACATACAACGTTGAATTAAAAAAGGAAGTTCTACAATGATGAGCATGATATTTTCCCATTTATTCTAAGTTTCAAAAACAATCCTACTTATAATCTGTGGATCACAATCAATATATAATTTTCAATTACCTGTTAGAGATGAAAAAGAAATATAAAGGAAGAAAAAAGTATCAGAGGGCAAAGCACATAGGAAGGGTAAATACTTTTTTTGTGAAGTTTTTGTTTGGGTTGTGTATGTGGGATAGTGTGAGTGTTTAATGAGTTGTAATCTAAAATGTGTTTCTCACTGTGGATCAATTTAAAGCAAGTTTTAAAGCCACAAGTATAGTTTACAAGGTGTAATTTGCTCATCCTTAGTTTGTTGCTCCTAAAGAGGTCCCGACTTTGCTCTTTACTATGTTGCAGAAGCTGTCTTCCTCCTATCTCTAGATACTCTCCAAGTCCACACAAAATCAAGGCCCAAGAAGTACCTAAATCACACATGCTGATTTCAGTCCCCATGACTGACATTTCGTATGCTATTTTGTTCAGTAATGATTCCATCCTTGAGAATATAAGAATATAGCCCCACTCTTTAGCATCAGCTAAATATGATATAATGAGCCTGACAATCTAAAAACATGTGTGTTTAATATGGGAGGTTTCAGATGTAGGAGAAGAAGGATATGTTCAATAAAAAAGACTATACTGATATATGTTCATCACTGCATATGACCAACAGAAAAAAAAAAGCAACGAACATCAAGCTATCAAGGTGAGAGAATAATTAAATGAAATACTGTATATCCCCATAGTAGGATATTTATAGTTATCAAAATCGTATGTTCTAAGAATACATAATGATACAAGTAAATGCTAAAACTGTAGTAGTAAATGAAAAAAAAGATGAAAAATGTATGTGATATGATTCCAACTTTGTAAAATAAAATATATGTATTTAAAGAGAAAAAGACTTGTAAGAAATATGGCAAAATGATTTCAATGTTGTGTGTTAAGCTCTTCTATTTTTTCAAAATTTTCTATTTGGAAAAATACACTTAAAAGATTCAATTAGAAATGGAATTTGAAAATCTCTCATATATCACTTGTAGTGTTGGAATGTTGAGTAGATTTTGCCTCTTCCATCTCCCTTGAGAACATCATCATAAGCTGCCCAAGTATGGTAGCTAAATTTTTCTAGTTGTCTCTTAATTTGTAGAGGAAAAAAACAGATTCATGATAAAAGTTCTCAACAAAGAGAAAACATTCTAGAAAATCAAATACCATATTCAATCAATTGATCAATTAATAAATTAAAGACATATTATTATTTATTTGTTGCCTAGGAATATAGCAAATGTTATGAGGTAGAAAAGCAATATAATTTGTAGTCTCTGTTGAGTTCCTACGAGGCATCACAAAGTACAGTAGGCTCTCTCCTACATATCATCTCATTTAAAGAGTAGTGATCTCGGGGCACCTGGGTGGCTCAGTCCATTGAGCATTCAACTCTTGGTCTTGGCTCTGGTCATGATCTCAGAGTTGTGAGATCCAGCCCAGTGTTGGGCTTCCTGCTCAGCATGGAGTCTACTTGGGATTCTTTCCCTCTTCCTCTCCCTCCCATTCTGCTCCACCCTGTGCCTTCTTCTCACTCTCTCAAAATAAATAAGTAAAATGATTTAAAAAAAAAAAAAAAGGAGTAGTGATCCAGATAAAGAGGTAGGAGACAATAAACATATGAAACAAATGTGCATGTGGGTGTATTAAACAAGCTCTAAATGATGCCATATAGTGCAGTACATAGGCAGGACTAATATAGATACACAGTGAAGAAAATGTTAGGAGCTGAAATTGGCAGAAAGCGTGTATAGAGAGGCTAACCCCACATAAAACTTGAAGGATGGATGGACTTGAGATAAATGGAGAGGAGCACAGACTATTTCCAAGCAAGAGTAATGTCCTCTGCTTGTCCTCTAGAGAAAACACATGAGGTGAAGGACTTCCTGTGGGATGACACTAGTCCTCAAGGTCAGAGAATCAAGATGTCAGCCTAAGACCCATCCCATGTACAGTCCCAAAGCTAGAAGAGAAGCCCCCCCAAACACATACACAATGTCTGGAGAATATGCCTGGGAGACCCCAAAACAATCTGGAAGGGCTATGGTATTTTTAGAAGATTACCTCTCACAATTTTCAAGAGATACTCCCCTAGATTGAGAGCAAATAAGACCACTCCTTGGGGGACAGAGGAGGTAATTCAAAGTAATCCACTACAAGACACTTATTATTTTCTCATGTTCCACCTTTAAAAATCTTGCATTTGTGGATTCAGTTAAATGCTTCTCCTAATCTTTATGTAATATTGGAGCTCCAGGTAGGTGAGCCATGCTAATCTTAATTAGCATACTCCACCATCAACTAAGTTAAAAATACATACATACATACACAACATATATCATATATGCACATATGTACACATATAGAGGTCTAACCCATTAGGTTCTATAATTTTTTGCTCCCCTTCCATCCTGCTAGATGTAAGATCATTCTACCATTAACCAGCTACTAGGCTGTCATTTAAACACTGTGCTTGAATCTGCCCCACCCAGGCTTTTTGTATCTTTCTCAGACACTGTTTAGCATCAGGCCCTTGACTACCAGATAGTATTCTCCAAGTGGCCCTCTGATATGCAGCAAAATGTTTCACCTTTAAATTCTGAGTGCTGGCTTTGCTTCTCTGCTTTCCCATCCTCTGAGTACACACTACTTCATATTCATTTTGCTTAGAACTTTTCTTTATTTCCTTTGGAGGCAGGGAACACATGTTATTTAACTTGGATTCTCACCACCATCTCTTGGTTTTGCATGTGCTATACGCTCTGTTCACATCACTGCATTCAGTAGCCTGGAATAATATTTGTGAAGCATCCGCCCATCAGAGACTGGGGCACTTGTGCACTTAGAGAACACTGTCTGAGAACATTTAGTGACATGATATGGTTTTAAGTTTTGTTAGACTCACAGTAATCTTTCCAGCCTCCTCCCAACACTCCCCCCCCCATCTACAGTGCATGCCATGCCAGTGAGATTCAACCCAAATGCAGTAGCCCTCTGCCAATCAGATTGCTACCCGTAAGTCCCCTGGACGTGCCACAGGATCCCAGTGGGAAATAAAGTTGAATATAACCAGATTTAAAAACCAGGTAGAGTACTTTGGACCTGCTGCAACAGATAATAAGGAGCCCTTGTAGGCTCCTCAACAAGGAAATACTTGGTATCAGAATATATCAAAAAGATTGATCTCCATGAAACTTAATTCACTGCAAATGTGAATTAAACTTTTCTAAGAAATAAGTCTGAATAATGAACTAAATAACAAGGAAGTGTTAATAATGAAGGAACTGAAGGTTTTTTAAGAATTCCATTCTGGAATGATTAAGGGATAAATCAGTTCAAATGAAAGATGTCACTGTTATTAAAACTTCATTTATTGAATTATGTTTCATGTGAACAGAGTATATTTTAAGATTATTTGATTATTATATAAGTCAGTGTCATTTCCAGGTTTTGGAAAATTGATATTAATGCCCTGTCACTGAAAAATGTAACTGAGTTTATCAAATTAATTTCTCAAAGGCCACCTGATAGCCACCAGATGGCAACCTGTGCTGGTGTCAGATTTGAAACTTAAGTTATAGATAGCCCTGTGACTATGTATTACCACTCACTCATCCCACTGGGCTCCTTTCATATCACAAAGCACAAAGGCTTTTTCCTACTTTCCTAAATTCCATCTGAGCAAAATGAAATATGTTCTATCCACAATGCTTGCAATAATTAAAGTCTTTTTTTTTTTCTTAATAGGAGTCTATCTAGAAATAGCACAATATGGAGTGATCGTTAATAGACCTGTTATGGTACTTGAATAAATGCCTATCAAGAGCATGGGCACCCATTAGTAAATTTCCTAAAGAAAATCCATTTCCATTTCAAATTCTGACATTTTATTTAGAAAAATTACACCCTCTCTTTTAATTATTTCAGTAAACATAATGAGGGTATTGCTAACTACCCCTCCGAGTACTTTATTTTCTCCATTTTTTTAGTAATATGAGTCTACTTGTAATTAAAGGCACACTGCATTAATGATGCCAGGGTCTCCAAGGGAAACACTTAATGTCCACCTCATAATATTATGCCAGAATTACATGCACAGAAGACTTTTTAATAATCTTTGTTTCCTAATTTAGTTTTGATTGGCTCTCAAATCTGCAGCAGCTCTCAGGGGGTTCACATTTCCATAGCCATCAGCACTTCCGCACCAGCCATTGTACAAATGCACATGACTTCTCCCGTCTGCAGGCTCCTTTTCAAAGCTTCTGTTTAACTTATCCAGAAAATTAGCTGCAGGCTGGAGATAATTGCAGATAATTTTGCCATTTTTAAGCCACTGGGGTGTTGCGTGGAGATATGACAGCGAAGTTTGTCTAAACACAAAGAACAAGGCAGAGCTCTGTGTTGTCACTTCGGCTTTACACGCAGGTTCAGATCATCCTATTTGCTCTTTATGCAAATTGAAGCAAATTGCAGTCACTAGATGATCTGTGTTTTCTGACAAAGCTGGGCTACGGAAAGGTTTTAGGGGGCTGGGGGAAGGACATGATCTATATGAACATATTATCCCAGCCTAACAACAACAACAAAAAACAACAAATGGCTAACCCTCTTCTACCTCTCAGATCCTTCCTCCTTAACAGAGATACTTCTTGAGTCATCAGCAACTTAAAAGGAATATATTAAATTAAAAAGAAAACATATGGTCTCATACACAATTCGTGTGTGTGTGTGTGTGTGTGCGCGCGCGCGTGCATTTGTTTCCCCTTTTCTATTCGCATAAATAGAAATGTCAGAGTGTTCCTATAAAATTAACATTCATAAATGCTGGTAGTATTAATAGACAACAATTTAAAATCACTAGACATTGAAGAATTATTAAATAGGTCATCCAGGTTAGGAAGCAGAGATCTATTGTCAAATGGAATCAGGTGGCCCTTTTTCCCTAAACTTTCACAATAAACTATACACTGCCTCCCTGGATGGTCACTGCCACGTGAGGGTGAGGCATATGCAAAAGGCAGTTACATGGTCACCTGGGTGGCTCAGTGGGTTAAAGCCTCTGCCTTCAGCTCAGGTCATGATCCCAGGGTCCTGGGATCGAGCCCCACATTGGGCTCTCTGCTTGGCAGGGAGCCTGCTTCCCCCCCTCTCTCTCTGCCTGCCTCTCCACCTACTTGTGAGCTCTCTCCTCTCTGTCAAATAAATAAATAAAATCTTAAAAAAAAAAAAAAAGGAAGCAACAGTGGTTCTTAAAATGCATTGCCAATGAACTTCAACTTCATACAGAATAAATCAGCTATGGGAACTTCAGGGTCTTTCACCAAATGGCCCCTAGCTGCTCAGAATTGTTATACTCATAGCTAATACGGGTGTCACAAATGGAGTAGGTGACTTCTGAAACCATTTTGCAAGCAAACATTTACATAGAAGGGCTAAGTGGTGACTGTGCGTCTGTGGCAGCTCCCCTGATATAATGGGTGCTAACGACTCTGAAGGAGCAGGTATGGATGCGTGTGTCAAGGAGGAAAGAACGGGAAAGTCATAACACAAATGACTTTATGGATTCTCATTAGACCTTGGGCTAAGGAGCACCTACACGGGTCTGCTATGACAGCGTTCCAAGACAGCTTTACAGCCTTGTGTCAAGAACCCTTACACTAAAGAGTTTTATGGAAACTCCCAAACTACAGAGGAGAAGTGTTGCTGTATTAGGCCATTATCGTTGACTTGGCATATAATATGCATAGAAACAGTCCCAAAGTCTGCATTTAAAGGATAGGTTACTAAATCTGCTATGCCAATCATATGCACATTAAGGAGTCCAAATTAAGCACTGATAGGTAACATCCCGCAAATCTTACACTCAGCCTTGGAAAACAATTCTGCTCAGTGACAAGCTTAAATAAATGCACCAAGGACTCCAAGTATCTGCATCAGACTAAGATGGAGCTTTTTAAAAGACAGTCTTATGGATTTCACGGTAAATGTATAAAGTATTCATGTTACTGCTCTTGAGAAAGCTGAGGGATATCAGTTTAATTCTTTTTTTCTCTTTTGGTCTCTAACATCACACAGCGAGTGAACCAGGAGGGAATTGACTTGTTTAAAGACTTTAGACCATGTCTCCATGAAAGGTGGCCAGAAGTTCTGTAATGTGCCCTTTTCCCCTCATAGGAAAGAGAGTCATGCTGAAGACACCAAGTAAACCCTTCCACGTGAGGACAAGGTCAGGGCTCAGCTAGCATGCTCCGGCCAGGGGGTGAGATGGGGAAAGCTGTGCTTTTAAAGCACAGGCTGAACACACCCTACAGGGCCAATGTGAGTGGAAGGGGCACCCTAAGAAAGAGATCTGCTATTTTACTTAGATCTGTAAGTTATTAAGCAATTCCAGAAGAGGCATATCGCTCTAAGTGTCATGCAAGCCAACAGAGCTAGAGTGTTCTTCATAACATGAAGAGCCGGCCCAGAACTCATTCTCTTGCTGTAAGGAGTGGAAGCCTACACAACCTATCACCTACCCAGCAACTGCACCCCAGATCTGCAGTGAGACCTTAAATTGGACCTTTTATGAGAGATTATCAAACACTTTTCTATAGTGCTCGCTTCGGCAGCACATATACAAACACTTTTCTATAAAGCCAACAAATGTCCCTGCTCTTTTACAGAATTATCATAGTTTTGCTAATGTGTTGGAATAAACTCCTCTTTTGGAAATTTCTGGTTTCTAAAACATAGCTTTTTTTTTTTTTTTTTTTGCAAACTACATACCTGTTTCCCCGAAAGACGGGTCCTCTCTTCAAAATAGTCTTTCAGGCCACTTTAGTCATAGTGACACCTAACAGCCAAGCTCTTTTTCTCACTCTCCACAAAAACGGATTTAAACTATAATTCAAACCAGTCCCCAAAGGCACTTCTGAAAAATGGCAAGCCGTTAGCTTTTAGGTAAAAACACTCTTTATTGCTCAAAATTGTTTCCTGTTACAAAACCTTTTCCACAGTGCTAGGTCTAAGATGATCTTATGCTAATTTAACTCACTGGGGACTGTGAACAGATGTTACTTTGATTAATAGTTTCACTATCCCGAAAATGCCAGGCCAGGTTCAAGATAATAAAGTCAGGTAAGAATACTATTAAAATCTGCCATATGATTATATCTGTTATGTGGAGAGAAATGGGATCACAAATCCAGTATCAAATAAAGACCCTATAATAAAGAAAAACACTGACATAAACCAAACGGGCAGACTGTCTGAATTCTTTAGCGCTTTGACTTACATCATGTTAATCACCAAACTCCTTACTAATACCTTACAGGTAAACTTTCAACCATGTCCTAAGTGAAAATTCAGTGCATCACTCCAATGTTACCTTTTCACCTAGGATTTAACTCTCCACCCAGGAAAAGATTTACGTACACCACAAAGACAATGAATTCTCTAATTCTGCTTATCAAAGGATGGTATATGAATTTGTATGCCCATGTTATTACCTTCCACCAAATGCATTTTCAACATTCTAACAGTCATATTTAAAATACCATACTAATGAGGGCACGTATTGCATGGAGCACTGAGTGTGGTGCATAAACAATGAATCTTGGAACACTGAAAAAATAGAATAAAATTTAAATTAAAAAAAATAATAATAAAAAAATAAAATACCCATAGAAAACCGCGACCCTTGAAAATAAGGGAATGCATGAGTTGACAAATGAGACTTTTCTAGAGGCATTAGCTCCTCTCTCCTTTGCTTCTCTTCTCACTGATCACCTAACCAAAGACTTCCACATCACAGCAGTGTCCAGATGAGGATAACCATGAGCTCTAATCTAGCCTTAAACTACAAAATGCGGGGCAGACCTTATACAGGTATATGAAGAAACCTTTGTGTTTTTAAAGTCGGTTTACCAATGGAGTTTATCCTTTAGCATTATGCATATGACCTAATCATATTCCCAGACTCCAATCTGAAATTTAACTTTCAGCCAAACTTCTTCTTTTATAATTTCTATACCAGAAATTTTATAATTTCTACACCAGTCTCAGTGGAAGCTTTGGTTTGCAGGAAGGCAGAAGGTACATTCTAGTGCATCAATCACACTGCGACTGGTAATTTCAGGTCCTGCAAGCCAGCCTCCATTGAGAAGGAAGCAAGCCTGTTAGCACAGATCTGCCCTCGCAGATTCGGCTCATTGTATGAGTTGAGTCTTTACCTTCACCGCATTTGTACACATACACGACACGCTCCCCCTTAATATGAAATAGTTATTCAAAAGGGTTGCCTCACCATTGCACAGAACGTCTCAGGAGGGTCTCCACAGGTAATGTCCGGAGGATCTAGTTTTACTTTCAGATATTTGGTCATGTCCGTGGATTCCGGCTGACACGCCATGTAATCCCAAACTTTCCCTTCTTCTGTGTAAATCTGAGTCTTACACACATCATAATGTCCCCATACCAAAGGGTAGGGCTGCATCACTGAGGACACTGTAACCCAAAGGGCATGAATTGACAGGAATCTTGACAAATACATCTCTAAATTCTTGGCAATCTTCGCAGTAATAAGCCAGGGCTTGGTATCTGTAAGCGATGTCTATTTTACATACACATATATGTCTATATGTAGGTAGGTCTGTATATTTAAAAAAAAAAAAGAGAGAGAGGATGAAACCTCAATGTAAATTCCAAAATCTAAAAGTGAAGGGTCGATATTGTGCGTGTTCAGGTATACTGAGGACTTTGGTGGAAGCCTAACATACTTGTGCGGTAGGCATTGACAACAACTTGCTGAGTTTTCGTTGTCCTAGAACATATCTGTTAGACTGGCGTCTGGTTTGGTGTTTGTAAAAGATGTCCAGTGGCAGAGAATGATTCAGCAAAGTGATGGCTCTCTTGCTGTACATCCGATAACCCTGGGTGATCCTCAGTGCTTACAGCTCACGAGGGATGCTCAGACTCACCAGGGTATCAGTATCTGAAGCAAAAGGATGAGTGTCTATAGCCAGGTGTCTGTTTCTCATCAATCATTCCTTCCTTCTGGCACCAACACCCTTTAAGAAACAACAAGAGTAAGAGTTATTGCCCCAGAATCAATGCATTACAAACCATATGATATGTTGACATTTGGGAGGTTTGATGCAATATAAAGCAAATTGGTGTAATATGGATAACCTTTACTCCGCTGCTTTGCTAGAATGAGCAAACCACAGAAATCACTCACGTTGGGGAGAATTTTGATATGAAGGATTTAACTCTTCCATAACAAAGACAGATGTGCAGGTCCCAGGTGAGTTACAGGTTCTCGCTTCAAAAATTATATTTCCATCTTGACAAAACTGAGAGCAAGCAGCTAGATTTAAACATTTCTCATGGATTGCAGTGCTAGAATATCTTCCAGGAGAACGATGGGAGAAATGAATGCTTTTATAACAATGACAAAAAAGTGACAACTACTTGTATGCCTTTTGTCTATTGGCAAAGAGACCCTAAAAATCTCTAAATTCCTTGTACATTTCTTAGCTTTTGTTAACTGGAGTGAAAACCAGCATTGTTGGCACAAGGCTGTCCCCTTGGATTTGCTCATTATATTGGAAGAATTTAGCCTCTTTTGTTTAGTTGCATTTAGTGATAAAGATAACTTGGCTCTCTGGGAAAAAAAATACTCAAAAATAAAACTAAAGGAGCAAATTTTCCTTTCACAAGAATCTTCTATTTTCTTACATCTTTTTATAGCCATTACATCTGCATTTGCACTTACTTTCTGTAACAGAAGAAGAGAATTTGTCCCAAAGGCGAATATTATATGCTGCTTTAAAACTAAAAGCTCTGTAGTAAAATGCACAATTTAAAATGCACACATAAAAATAGCTGAGGGTGAGTTAACAGGCCATGAAGCAGAATAATATGGCACTAATTCTAAGAGAAAATAAAAATTGCTGTTTAACAGTACTTTGGGTTAACTGATAATGCCCCCTCCACAAGCATGGTTCCTAGTCATTGGAGAGATGAACTGGCAACTTTTCTCTTTAGAAAGTCTAAAAAGTTAGTCTCCAAGTCTAACCAAACAATAATATTTGGAATCCAGGTGTAAAAAAGAGGTATTTGTGTAATTAGTTCGTTCATATTGTCAGAGTCCCTGTAACTCTTTTTTAAACAACTGGAAAAGGACAAAAAAGCCTGCAGTTTAGAAAATATCATTATGGACCCTTTAATTCACATTAGGCGGTTTAAATAGGGAAGTTCACTATCTTCAAACAATCTTATAAAAGGAAGTCAATATATTTAAATAATGCACCATCTTGAAATGAACTCAGCCACAGAGACTATGAAATGCCAGCGGATGGCTGAATAGTGTTTCCATAGCAAAGTAATTTATAATAATTGCTTTATGGATGCAAGTGCAATTTTCATTATAGTCAATTCATAAAATGTTATCATTCAACTGCAATTTGTGATATTTTCTATTAGGAAAAGTGCTGAATATTTGAGTTCCTATGAAGCAATAATTAGCAGTTTGTCTAAACATGTATAAACTGCGGATTTGAATCTGCCTCCTCCTTATAATGTATAGGTGTATTGGGCACCTTTTGATATCTTAAGCTAAAGGGAAAGAAATCACAGAGAAGCACGTGTTGTTGCTACTACAGTCTTGTGCTCTTTCAGGCTTGATGGTAATTTTAAGTTGATATTTTCAGAAACGTCCCAAAATTTGACAATTAATAATCTGTAAAGGTGTTAAAATAATATGAATGTGCATTTTCTAGATGCATTTCTCAACTGTGTTTACTACTTCATTATAACAAAAACAAACACTTTCATGGGGTGTGGGGGAGCTGGGCCTGGGCATTACAACAGAGGAAGTGTAAAATCTACTAGGCTAGAAATTATTAACTTCAATTCTTATGTTCAAATACATAGCAACTTCTTTATCAAGAACAATATAATCCTGAAAGACTGGGAATGGTCTGAGTTTGAACTGAGTGAAAATTATGAGTTTTCAATACTGTTTTTTAAATGTGACCTTAAATATATATTTGAATGCTCCAAGATTAACCTTCACTTTTTTTTAACCAGTAAATGTTATCCCCTAACCCGTTTATTCTTTGTAATTCTGTCTTTATTTTGCCTTACTGCAACCCCTGAATAAAGGATGACCACAGACATGCATGTGAAAAATGTGGACACTAAGGAAATGTATGTGAACCTGTTACTATTTCTTGACACAACAGCAATCCCAGTATAACGAATTCTCATTAAAGGATAGCAGAATTATAATGATGGTCATTACACAGAATTATGGACTACACTATTGATCGAATTTAGAGAACTGACAAGGAAAAATGCAGACGAGTGCAAGATATTTGAATATTATGCAGTAGCAGGATTGTGCGACAGACATTTTTGACAAGAAGCAGCCAATTATAGCTTAAATTTCTGGCACATAACCAGTTGTGATTAATAGTTCTCCATTACATTACAGACATATTATTAATGTATTAAAAATGTCAAGCTTTGGCAAGCACTAATATGGCATGGCTCAGTTAGTCTGTAGAATTTACATTTAATGAGCTCCCACTGACACAGAAAAAGATATTGACCACGGCATATTACAGATCAGGAGCAGAGGGTCACTAAGCTGTTCTTTAACATAATTGCTTAATTTCATTCTAATTTTTGCATTTGTAGCATGTATTCTAGAATGTATTCTTCATGGCGGGTCTCCTTACTTTTTTTTAGTGCCACTTACCCTTCAAAGAAAATCCTCTTAATTGAAAATTAAGAAGAAATTAAATCTATGAATTTCCAGGACACACAGTGGAAAAGGGGCCTCTGTCAAAATCGGGAATTTGCTACTCAGTATAATTATGGAGTTTTCAAAGACAATAAAATGATATGAAAATAGAATACTATTTACCCCCTAACCTCTATTGCCTAATGGTACCGGTTCCCATCTGGCTATGCTTTCAACCAGGTTAAAATCATCAATAGCTTCTTAAAAGCCAGGTCATCACAGCAAATAGGCAACCGGATGATGAGAAGGACAGTCAATGACATATTTGGGGATTCTAGCCCATAACTGAACTAACTGCCAAGTAATGGGGGCTTTGCAATTGCCTCAGGTGTCCATATTACCTAAACGTGAGCAGCTTCAGAAGAGCTCTGTGCACCCCCAGTACCAGTTCTTTGCTTTGCAAACCTTGGGAACGCACTGTTTTCAAACAATGCCGTCATCTCTACCTGTGCACTAAAGTGCTGAGAAGTCCTCTTTGATAAAAATACTCATTAATATGCTATGAGAACTCCATTGACTCTCACTGGTATATAAATTTGCAGAGCCACCATGAAAATATAAAATTATGTCATGTCCTCAAGTTGATAGATGTTATTGATCTGGACTAAAAGGGACTATAACATGGCTTTGCATCCACAGGACATCCTTTTCCAGGATTCTGGAGCTAATTCCCTTCCACCTGGAAATAACTTTGGAGAAGGTATTTTCACGGGCCCTTTCTCTCATCAGAAAAGAAGCCTCCCAAAATAGTACATGGGAGTAGTATTGGTCAATAGTATAGACAATTAGATTCTAAAACAAAATAAATAAAAAAAATTGCCAAATTCATCAACTGAAAGGAAAATACTGACAGTAAATCCGTTAACTCTAGCTCATTCGTTTTATTATACAATCTCACTAGGAGGTGGGGGTGGTAGTAGTAGGCTATTTATTCCATAAATACAGGGGCACCTGAAATAGACAGCTATTGACTCATTCCTCATAGACATTAAGAATTTTATAAATATGCATGTTTCTGAATGGGAAGGAACAAAAAGAACACTGACTATAATCACATTTCATTGAGTGAAAAGTATAAAGAGATTAAGATATCCCCAAATTCTATAACCTCCCAAAATTAGCAGATTCCAATTCCGTCATGATGAGATTGACTAGACAAGGAGTTACTTAAGATATACTGAATGCTCTTTGCATTTATTTATTGTTGTGAAGAGAGCATTTTCTAGTCATCTTAAATGGGAAACATTTGCTTCTACCCTTTCGTTAACTGTCTCTCAAAATAAAAGGAATTTAACATGTACTGAAACATCATTGACATATTTTACTCAGCCTTGATTGGGTATTATGAGCAACTGCCTATCATGAGATTCTTAATAAAACCAAATACACCTTAGTATTTGAAAGATCTCGGTTTTCACGGAGAGAAGAATGATTAGAGAAATCAGATAGCATATTCTTGGCAGGATGTTTGGGGACGGGATAGTACCTAAAATTATTTCAGAATCAGTTAAGCCTGGAAGAAATCTGGTATTTCATTACCATAGAACAACAAATCTTTCCTTCTTGTGTAGGGAAGTTCAGACATCCAAGGTTTCAAACACACATTTAAGAAAATCTACACCCACCTGAAGTTTTAAAACAAAACTCTGGATTCTGAAGATAAGATTCTTTTTTAAAGTACGCTATATCTCTTACTGCCCTATAATATGATACACACACACATACACACACACACACACACTTGTTTTTGTTAGCATAACTGACTTTCTGATTTGCATGAAATCTTACTTCTTTCCAAGTGACTTGATGCTCTTGCAACTCTAAAACTCTCCAAATCTTTACAATACTTAGAAAACATCAAATAAAAGCATAATTGTTTAAATTTTTTTGACATATTACCTGATTTTTTTTTCGGAATAGTAAGAGAAGCAGACAAGTAGTTGCTCCAATTGCAAATATACAAAAGGAAACTGCAAAATACATTAGCGTCATCCTAAAAAAGCTAACCTGAATCACTTTAACACACATGCCCTGTGAGAGCTGACAAAACAAAAATCTCAACAGAAAAAAAAATAAAAAGCTTTATGTGGAAATAAAATAAATGTTGTCTTACAAAATTTTAAGACAATTGCTCTTAAATTTCACAATAGGAAGCATAACCACATTAATAACCACAGATAGATTTCTGAATGCCCTCATGTTGATCTTTAGTGGTGAAACAGATGTCATTTCATGGCATCCAGAAGAGAAAAGGAAATATATCCCTTATATATGTAAGCTGGAACAACATTAAGTACAAAACACTTTATGCATTATTTTTCCTTTGTGTCCTGATCCACGTGCAAATACCCAAATTTTGTCTTAATGAAAAACTGAAAGTTGCTTATCTTCCAAAAGAATCTTTAACAGTTATTAAGCTGCCTTTCCTTTGCCAAAGAGAAAGGGGGGGTGGGTGGGTAAGACATTCGAAGTGACACTAAATACTTAATGAAATCTGAGGTTGCTAATTCCTCACAGGTTAGAGATGCTCTCAAGGGCTAGACAAATCACAGAAACCTTGCCCCTTCTCTGAAAAAGAATTTCTGAGGAACTTTTTCTAAGGAGCTAAAGCATTAAGTAAATTTGAATAAATGATTTTGTTGCAGGATCTTTCTGGTGAATTCCCCCACTACCTATCCTGTAAGACAACTTTAAGTATTCTCAGTCATAAAACAGGGCCTTATTTCCAGAGCAAATCTACTGCCAGATACACCATATGTTTAGTGGAATTCTGAATCCTACTCAGAATTTTCCATTCCAAAGACTGACAAACTGTTATAAGAGTGGCTCCATTACCATTTCGAGTACAGAGAGGAATGGAAGAGGAGTGGGGTAACAAAAGCCTCTACTCTCTGGAAATCTATACCTGATGCGATGATGGAAACGCAACCTCCGACTTTGCCAAATAAAGTTGCTTTAAAATCCCCGCTAGGAATTTTCAGGCAAGCCCTGCAAGATGACAGCCTCCTAAGTGGATGGGGTGGGGGGTGGAGGTCCCCGGGTGAGGTTACTAGAATAAACAGCAGAGGGCGCAGTTTCTTTTTGTATCTAACTTTTCCCGGGTATGAATCACTTAATTGGTTATTTTGGGCCCAATAATATTCGGGATTATTTGTATTATATATAGATATCCACAGATCCATAGAGGGCAGGAATTCAATGTCCCTAGCCGAATCCATCAACCGATTAAAGTAATGCCTGTAAAGAACGTGAGAAAATATTCCAAACAGCATTCCTACACCAAGTCTGGTCCTCTTTCAATTCTCCCTTCTCCCCAGCTGCACATCATGGGATAGTAATGCTTTAATCTCGCACCAATAACGGAGATTAAAAGAAGGGGACTTCAAAAGCTCTCAGTGTGGCCACTAGCTCCACAGGCCCGGCAAGAGGGCAAGTTTTTCCCCAAAGCAAAGACAATTGGTAAAAGGGGGGAAAGAAGCCTCCGGTGCCTGGTGTGTGGCCCGGTGTGTGTGTGAGCGGGGAGCGCGCCGGGAGCCTGGGAGTCGCTCCTCCGAGGCACAGACCCAGCGCCCAGGCTCCGGATGCAACACACACACACACACACACACACACACACACACACACACACCCCTACCCCTAACCCGCTCGGGGTGCACACCCAAGAAGACTCGTGTGTGGGTGTGAGAGTGTGCAGGTTGCGTGCGCGCCGCGGCTCCGCGCGCTGCCTCCTCAAGGCGCTTCGCAAAGTTCCTCGCCCACCCGGAGCCTCCCTCCCGCCTGTGGATCGCAAGGGGGGGGGCGGGGGCGGAAGGAGGGACGGAGGGAGAGAGCCCGGGGGAGAGGGGCAAAGACGAGACGCGCGGGTCGCGGGAGGGGGGGGACGCCGGCTGCACTTACCGTGTGGCCCGTTTGCCCTTGCGCCGGCCGGGAGCCGACCGACGGCGCGGGGCGGCGGCCCTGCCCAGCCGGGTGCGCCTCGGGCGGCGGCCGCAGCAGCGGAGCCCGAGAGCGGCGCATGGGCGGGCGGCGGCAGCTCCCGCCGAGCGTCCTCCGGGGCGCGGAAGGAGCGGGAGGGGTGGGGTGTGGACCCAAGCCGCCGCCGCCGCCGCCGCCGCCGCAGCCGGGGTCCCGCTCACGCCCGGCCCGCGGTGGGAAAGGACTCTGCGGACCCGGAGCCCCGCGCCGGCCCGCCACTCCCCGCCGCCTGATTACCTTCGTCGCGGGCCCCTGAGGGGGAGCCTCCTGCGCGTCGCCCCCTCTCGGAGCCCTCGCCGAGAGGGGGAATTCCTTCCCGTTGACGTCCTCTTCCGAAATGCAAAAGATCAGTGACTTTGACAGGTAGATGAGGGGGAGGGAAGAGGGGTGGGCGGAGAGGAAGAGAGGATGAGAAAGGTGCCTCTCCCTCCAAAAATACAGTGATATTAATAATGAAATCGCAGCCTTCGGGAGGTCTTGCCAGCCCAGTCTTCCGCTCGCCGGCTCTCCTCCGCGCCTCCTCGCGCCACTGCCTCTGCCACTTCTCGCCTTAAACTTTTACTGGGGATTTTTTTTCCCCCTATTTCTATTTTTTTCTCTATCTCTCTCTCTCTCCTTTTTTAATTTTTTTTAATTTTTTTTTTTTTTTTTTAAGCCGCAGGACGATTTCCTGATTCCCAAGGATCAGAACCAGCGGCCGGGCGGTTCTACCTCGCTTGGCACAGCTTTCATTTTACTTCAGATGAAGACGTTGAGCTTAGTCAGAAGGGACATTAATCAGGACAATTAGCATTGGCGCCAAGAAGATCCTCTAGTAACAATTTCGCCCGGGCTTCCTTCGCGCATTCCTCCACTCAAGTCAGAAATGTCACTGCACATAGCGTTGATGGCTGTGAGACGCGACGCACCCAAAGTCCATTTGATGAAATATACATGGCCCACGACGCTTCTGGATTGCGGTTCCCGGGCTCCCCGCCCCCGCCCGCGGCGTCCGGCCGGACCCGCACCAAGCGGGCAGCGAGCTCTCGGCAAACTTACGGGCGCGTGCAAATTACAGAGTGAGCGCGAGGGCCGGAGGAGGGAGAAAGAAAGAGGCGAGCCCGGGGAAGCCTCAGCCCTCGGAGGGGTGGCACGAACGTTTCACTTAAAAGCAGATCTTCTGCAACTGCCAGCAAGTGGAAGGATTGCAAACCTTACACTACCTCGAGACCTGGGCGCTCCGAGCGGTCCTAACTCCGTCCCGCTCGCTGCTGCTGCTGTTCTGACCGCGGGTGCCGCCGCTCCACGACCTCGGCGCGCGAGGCTCTGAGACCACCTTTCACCTCCCCACCCCCAGCTCGCCCACGGAAGCGCCGTTTCCAGTAACTCTTCACGTACCATCCACTACTGCCCCCGCCCGTCCCATCCCTCACTTCTTGCTCTCCTCCCCCAAACCGTGCCGAAGCACACCCCCTCGCCCCTAGCAGTGATCCTAACGGTGGTTTTCAACCACCAATTCCTCCGCCCTGCCAGCGGCCCCTAGAGCGCAAAGCCTTGAACCTCTTCATTTAGAAATCCTTTCTCCTCTGGAAAGTTGAAGTTCAAAAGAGAGCTGTGCATGTCATGTCTCCTTGCTTTTCCCAAGAAAAACACAAATACCCCGGCCCCCAAGACCTCTTTCCCCACCAGTGGGGGGCTCGGACTTACCTGAAATCACCCTTAGCTACACACTAACGTCAAAAAAAAAAAAAAAAAAAAAAATCCAGACTTAGATGGGGAGAGACTTTAATTAGAAAGAAAGACTATTGCAATACAGAGAGAAAGCTCTGATCTCAGAAATCTGTAAGCATTTCAAACCAAACAAAAAAGCTTTTATATGGTAAAGGGAATACGCAGTAAGGGAAAGTTGGGCAGATGAGAAGAAGTAGACAGAAGGCATGACTGACCTGCAGGGTTTGACAAGAAATGCGTCTCCTGTGGTCCCCGGATTTGGGGAATAAGCTGACAAGGAAACATGTTCTGCATTTTAGTGCTTGCTTGGATTTTCAGGCAAACTAACATTCAGAATTGGGTGGGGAGGAGAGAAACCTGACTCAAGTTTAGTCAAGCCAAAGCAGAGGGTAAAAAATGGGCCGGTTGTGAGCACTTAGTCAGCAACTCTACACCCCACAATGAAGGCACAGAGTAAGAACAAGGGGTCACTTTTCTGCGATGGCTGGGAGTCGGGGCTGGTGTCATAAGGGTGTTGGGGGGGAGGGAGGAGAAGGTTGTTGAACTGAGCCTATAACCAAATAGATCCTCTTTGGCTCCCAAGCAGCCAGGAAGGAGTCAGGGATTCCAGGCATCTAGTCCCTAGACCCCCTACACTGAGAAAGACCCCAATGAATCCTCCTTCCCTTGACTTTCTCCAGTGCAGGAATTTGTGATTTCCTTGCTCATCTCTTACCCCCGCCCCCTCCTCGTTGCTTAAGCACTGATCTTGCAAAAAGAGTTATCTAAAGGGTGAAACTATCTCTAAAGTCAAGCTTAGACATTAGTCAGTCTGTTTATGCTCCTCTAGGGTTGAAATATATTGATTATATGGAGATGCCACTCACCAAACAACACCCCGGGTGGTCCTCTCACTTCTCAATGGCACCCCTCCCCCTTTCTGGACCCTGAATACAAAAGGCTCTCAGCCTTTCCTCTTCCCTAGTTCTTTTTGACTCGAGCCAAGAAAACCCCTTCTGAGTTTTCATTCTCAGCTTTGATCTTTTGAGGTCCTTTTCTGGGAAAAAGTAAAGAAAAAGGTATCTATGCAGTGATTAAGAAATTCCCTTGTGGGATAGATATATCAAGATCTTTATGATATTGGCTCCCACCCTGGAGAAATGTTCCCTTCCAGCTGTCAGAGTCGTGGAATTAACCTCCTTCCTCCTCTTTCTTTAACTAAGACCCTTCCTCATTGCCAGGGCTCCTTTGACTATGAGGCAGACTCCAGGCCCAAACAAGTCTGATAAGTATAGGGGATCCTTTTCAGTTAAGTAGCTTCTCCCACTGCAGAGTGAGAGAGTCTTCCAGAGGTGAATTTTTTTTTCCCTCCAAACATCTGCTCTGATCTTTTCACAGACTCAGTAAATCACCAATAAACATGTGGATCTAAACTTCGGTCAGGAAATCAGAATCACCAGAGGAGACTTTTCAACATTAAAATCCCTTCCTCTCGAGATCATGATCCCTCCTCCAGTGGGGCTGGGGTGGGAAGAACCTTATCTCCAAAAAAGCACTTGGGGTGGATCTGATATACTCCTTCAAACAGACAAGCCCTACATTTATATATTAAATAAATCAGCTTTTCTGAATGTATCTTTGTGCATTTGTTTATATCATACATAGCAATCAGAAATTTACTTTAGATATTTTCTTGGTATCAGAGAAAGTAAGTTAGGGCATGCTTACTTTTCCTATCATCCTTTGCTTTCTCTCTCTCTCTCTATACATATATATAAATAGATATATCTATATATATATATATATTTAACTTCCTTTGGAAAGAAAGATTTTTCTGTTTTTATTTAACCTTTCGACTCAACTTTTTTCCTTTCTCTCCTTTTAGAAAAGAATTGTCTGATCTTTCAGATCTCCAGCTTCAGATCTCTGGCAGGTTTCCACATATTCCTCATTCTTCTTCAACTCAGATTTTCATTTGTTTGTAATCCTGTTAGGTCTCTAACTATTGTTCATTTTCCTAGGTTATTAGCTGCTTAAGAACCTTCTTTTTAGAGATTTGGCCAGGCTGTTCAAATACTTGTAATGTCAGTATGCTAAACTGGTAGGGGGGCATATTTGCAATATATCTGGTCCAAAAAGATGTGGTTCTTCTTAGAAATACTGTAAAGTTCTTAACTTAAAGTAGCTGTAAGATCAGTGTTCATTGCAGGTGTGAATGATTTTTGCCCCCTTCCAGGGTTTAAGGTATAGTCTCCTCAGTAAGAAGAACGAACTCCCACTATATTCAATTAAGATTTCCATGTCTGAAATATCCAAATCAGGGACAAGTTCTGTTTGGCCCTTTGTATACTACGTGATAGACGTTTTTTATAATGGCTGCATGCGTCCCAGTAGAAACATCCTTCCTAGCAGTTGTAAAACCTTTAGCTCTTTCCTGCCTCCACTCTGTGCTCAGGGAAATGTTTTATTACAGACCCATTAGCTGTGTAGTTTTGACAGGTTTTGAAGTTCCTTACCTAACAGGATTTTTTAATGCTTAAATATTTTGACATTTAAACCTCTCACAAGCCCCAACCATCTGGCCTGGGCTCTATCACTAGACTATATTGGCATTTTCCTGCTATTGTTAGGTGTTCCAAGCACACTTATCTTCAAACTTTAAATTTACAAGCCCAAAGTATTCAGTATCAAACATGCCTAACAAAGATATAGTGGCAATCTCATTTCGTTTTTCTGAGGACGATGGTAGACTAAAGGACGTATTGTTTAATGGCAGAAAATGCAGATATTTACTGTGCTACTGATTCTAGAATGTAAATCTAGAATAGCAGATGAGATAAGCTATTGATAGCTAATGATGGATGCAGGGAACATGACCTTTAGTATCCCTGTGCTTTCTAATATATGGCACTGTGTAAAAGAGTTTGGAAATAATAAAACAAACTGCTTGGTTAAAATAATATTAAAAATTTAACAAAGTGTAGATTTTGGTAGTGTTTTAGGAAAAAGCATTCTAACCTAAATAGTGACCTTTTTTAGTCAGATATTTTCTCTTTTTTCTATTCCGACTTCGCGGTGCTAGAAGTGTTTGAGGGAGAATAGTTTTCTTGTTTTTGTTTACTTTTTCTCACCCATAAGAAATCAACAGAAATCACTTCTTAATTTTTATGCTTTCAGAGCATGTGACATTAGATGTTTTTATCCAACCAGTAAAATCTGTCAAAATCATGACATTCTGAGCTTTAAAAAAAAAAACTATTTCAGTGTTTTAAGACTCAGAACACATAGTCAATATTTTTGTTTAGCAGTTTGCCTTTTTTTGAGGCTACAAAAAGAAGCACCCCACTAGCCGGTTTGGATAATGCTACAGTCTGAACAAACTCAGTGTCTACAAACCTATATATTTTGTTAGACTTAGTTTCTCTAAGATCATAAACTTATTTCTTGAAAAAAGAAGATCTTGCAGTTAATCTCATGTGTTGGCTGAAAAAATTCATCTCCAAAATCAATAGCTGTGTAGATTTCTTCAAATGTAATTTTCATATTTTCAATTATTCTTCAACAACATAATCAGCATCCTTTTCCAATTGAAAAGGAAAATATATGGAAGATTGAGTAACACCCTTTGCCTAATTTAGAGATCTTTCCATCAATTCCATCCCAATGGTTCTTCTCTCCAATTCAATAAATATTGATGGAACCCACACCTCCTGCCAGGAACTGTATTAGGTGCTGGAGGCAATGCAAAGCTCTCAAGTCAGAGTGTACACTATCACGTTGGGAGAAGAGAGTTGGGCTAACTGCAACGTACATTTTTAATGTTATCCTAGGGAGTGTTCAAAGGAAATGTAATGGTCAAGTCTGGAGACTCTTTTTGTACCCAAGATGGGACAAAAGGCACGCAACTCAGCCAATGGCTTTAGCGATCTCCATCAGGCCATTGGCCCAAACTGTAATAGAGTATCCACTCTGCCTTTGCAGCCTCTGTAAGAGGTTCTTGTACTATCATAACAATGTGGGGTAGAATGCAATAGTGGCTGAGCCAACATTCTGTGAGCCACTGTAGTGAAACTATTCACGATGAAAGAAATCCCAAGAATAGAAAAATAGTAGAGACAGAAGAGAAATCTAAGATCCCAGAGTACCATTGGCTTGAGTTATACCCTATCCAGACGTTTCTCCCTGCTTTTTTGGACTCTTTCCTTCTGGGTTTAGTTTGAGGTTTACTGTTCTGAAATAATTACCTTGACTGCTGTTTCTGTCAGCTGTATCTATGGCACCCATCCTTTAGCTTCTAGGCTGAATGGAGGCGGTGGATATAAGCTGGTGTTGGCTTCTAGTGAGTAAGATGGATTTGTGCCAAGTGGCCTTTACTTCCCAGTGGGCTGCCATTTCCTTTGGTGAGAAGGCTCCTGCTCCTACAGAAAATGACTAATTCTCTTAAATTCTGCCTCAATTTGTAATGTAGAAGAATGAAATCAGAGGCGTTGTGAATTCTCTTCTTACTCCAATGAGCCAGGAAGGAACTCAATTATCAGTTTCTCACACTGTGAAATCCCATAGAAAATAACACAGTTGTAAGATTGCTATGATATCATAGAATTATTTCTTGTTCCTTATTCTCACTACCTTTTCCTTATTCTCAAATATGAATTTAACACCTCCCATGAGCTAGGGACTACATTAGAAATAATAAGTTGAGGGGCACCTGGGTGGCTCAGTTGATTAAGCATCTGCCTTCAGATGAGGTCGTGATCTAGGGTTCCTGGGATCGAACCCCGATATCAGGCTCCCTGCTTAGCAGGGAGTCTGCTTCTCCCCTCTGCCCTTTCCTCCCTCATTCTCTCTCTCTGTGCCAAATGAGTAAATAAAGTCTCTTAAAAAAGGAAATAATAAGATCAATAAGGCAGTCTGTGTCATAGTTTACAATCTGTTAGAGAAAACAGATTTGTAAACAACCAATGTAATGTTGTTATAGGAGCTAAGATTGAAACAGAGAGCAGGTAAACTCCAAAGGAAACAGTGCATGATTCTCCTAGGAGAATCCTGGGAAAAGTTGGGTAGAGGAAGTGTTAAGTGAACTACAATACACCTCAAAAGATGAGTAGTGTTCACCCAGCAAACTAAGAAACAGAAAGCCTTCTGACCAGGAACGGGCAGGGGGTGGGGGGGGCGCAAATTCAGGAGCCCTAATCCAATAGGGCATATTTTGGCAGTAGTTTGGTATGACTGAAGTTCCTAGCCCCATACAGATAGCCTTTAGGTGAATGTTTATAAGTTTTTGACACTGAAAATCTGTAACAAGAATTGAGAATAACAGAGAAAAGCAAATGAGAATTGCTTTTTTGTCTAGGCTAGGCTAGTGCAATGTATGTTATTTAGGTTGAGACATATGAACATGCCAATAATTTACCATTACTGACTACAGGAGTGGCAACTTTCTGTCAATCTCATACGATCAAGCACTGCCCACTCAGTTCTCAGTAATCTCTGTGAAGAGAAGAGAGTAATCTAAAACGCAAAATAATTTTTAAAACTTCTCTATTTGCTTTTGGAGTATATTATATCCCTTCTTTTGGCAAGAGATATAAATTCCTAATGAGGTTTTGTGCTTAGATCGGTATTAAAATTAGTTGGATTTCCCTGAGTAAGCACTGACAGCAAGAAAACGAGGTGGCAGAGCAGCTTGGTGACCAAGAAACCCAAGGTTCAACCATTTAACCAGGAATAAGCCACATGAAGAATGGAGAGTTGAGTAATTAGTAATTATAGATACCATTCAAGCCTTAGATGAAAGAACCAGCCCCCAATCATTCCACCACGGTTTATATTTTTGCAATCCTAAATCAGTGTGTTTCAAACTCCTGTGGGAGAATAACTATTTTCAAAAAGAAAAGGAAAGAAAATAAAGCAAGCTAGAAAAAGATGCTAAAATTCAAGAAATTTAGAAATCATTATGCATAATGGAAGGAAAGAGTACTCGTTTACATGAACTAGTACTTCTCTAAATCACAGGGGGATTCAGGTGTTTTTTTTTTTTCCTTCCTTGGTGAAGATGGGATAGTTCATCAAACTTTTTATTATTTATAATTAGAAAGTAGGAGATGTATTGATGAGGAGGAAAAAAATGAATAATCTATTTTTGTTTTTTACCTGCCCTCCCCACATATTCCCAACCACCTCCTGCATTTATAAGTCTTAGTTTTCTTGATATCTATGTAAAATGAGACCTAGGAAAACTACCCGTCTCCTCAGCCACTACCCTGAAATGGTATCTGTCCCCACGAATAGTCTGAAAGCTGAGTTTGCAATGAAGGAAGAGAACTAGACCGTCAGTTACTGTATATCATGGTATACATACCACTGTTAAGATGTTGCGATTATCCTTATATTAAGAATTGATTGATAGACAAAGAGAACTGAATGCCCATAGTTCATTTAGGCATTGAGAAACAGAACCTCAGACTTTAGCCATTGAAAATCTGAGACTGACCTAAATTTGTGTTTAGCTTAAAACTATTACATGTATGGATCCCCCAAGTGAATTTCTTCAGAAAATCCATTGAGATACGGTATAAGTAGCATACTATAGTAGCCAAAAGACCAAAACCTTGTTAAGACACTTTCTTGCTGTGTGAATTGGCATAAGCCACTTCACTTCTCTGGGCCTTAACTACCTAACCTGTAAAATGAGGAACTTGATTTAGATGAATCTGAGGGAGTAGTTATAAAAGCGGGGTTCAGGGGCGCCTGGGTGGCTCAGTCGTTAAGCGTCTGCCTTCAGCCCAGGTCAGATCCTAGGGTCCTGGGATCGAGCCCCGCATCGGGCTCCTTGCTCTGCAGGAAGCCTGCTTCTCCCGCTACCATTCCCTCTGCTTGTGTTCCCTCTCTCGCTGTGTTTCTCGCTGTCAAATAAAAATAAAATCTTTAAAAAAAAAAAAAAAAAAGCGGGGTTCACGGACTTCCTGCCTTACAATAACCTTGGGGCTTGCTATAAAACAGGTTCTTGAATCAGTACCTCCTGATACTGATAAATAGGTGATTTTTATTTAAGCATATTAAATTTAGAAGAGCACTAGCCTAAGGTTTCTTCCAGCTTTTGCATTTTGAGTCTTGCTTTGAGAATGGGATTAATTCAAATGGCAGCTGAGACAAAGATAAATGCATCCTTCATGTCCTTGGACAATAGAATAGGAACTTTGATTTCTATATATTTTTTTACATTTCTATATAAATTTCTATGTATTAGAATTAAGTGGGATATATGTTTGATTCCTTGAAAGATTAGATGGAATGAAGGCCAAGGACTTTGAAAACATATTTTTAAGGAAGGAAGAAATCAAGCATTTGCTACCTAATACAGTTCATTTGTAACCATGCTCACTGAGGCCCAATTTCTGGAACATATGTATTAGCTATAAGCTGCCACAAATCTCTCCTAGAAGTATATTACTTGACTTATAAACACCATTTCTTTGAAACCTACCAGAAAATCCAGTCATGAAGTGTTGAAAGCTTCTTTTTAACATTCTATTATTGCTGAGTTTCTTCAAAATCAGTCAGCGATTATTGGATTTTCTTTATCATCAGCAACTAATAAATGTATGCAAAATGCCCTAGTGAATTATTACAATCAGGCTTCCATAAAGGTCAGAACATTTAAAGTGTCCTAGATTAAAAACTTATCACACTATATATAAGTATGTATATACATTATATATATGCAATTATTTTCTGTGTATTTGATTCAAAGTGTTTCTGAAACACAGGAGGATGTATTGGTGAATCCTTGAAGACCAGCGCTCAAGTCCTTAAGACAGGGCTTAACAGTTGTATGAACGTAGGGAGCTGGCTTAATCTTTCTGGGCCTCTCTTTCCTCAGCTGAGAAATGGGAATAATGCTGAGCTTAAGATTATTGTGAAGAATAAATGTGATATTTGGTTAAAAAAACACTTTCTGTAAATATTAACTATTATTTACTTCCCATATTATGGTATTGAACCCTTCTATTATTAATGTCAACATAAATTTACTTATTTATTTATTTATTAAACAAGACTTTTTGGGCCATTATGCTTCTAACTCTGTACCAAATTCTCTGAAAAATAATACAAAAGAAACAGCAGCTACAATTTCTATGCCTAAGGCACTGAAATTTTACTTGAGGATTTTATAGCAATATCACACAGTGAAAGTTAAAAACCGAAACACAAATTTTAAAAACTGACTAAAAGTGAATACAATTGGTCTTCAAAGATCAAGGAGTGTTTTATTGAAAGAGGTAGAATAGAGGAAGACCTTTTACCCTTTTAGGGTAAAAAAGACCTTTAAGGGTTCTTTTAAAAAGACCTTTTAGGGTTTGGATGGGTAAATGATGGACAGAATTTCAGCAGGGGACTCAGCAAGAGCAAAGGCTGCTGAGCCAGGGAAGTCAAGCCATTTCCAGGAAATGGTAGAGAAGCAAATTACTTGGAAGTAAGGTATCATTTGAGGGAATTGTGCCTATATGTTTTGAATTTAGGTGGGTAGGTCAAAGGTCAGTACTCCCTGAATCCCCAGTGAAGAGTTTGAAATTTATCCAGGAGATGTTATACAGCAATTAAGAGTCCTGAGCAGGAGGCGCCTGGGTGGCTCAGTGGGTTAAAGCCTCTGCCTTCGGCTCAGGTCATGATCTCAGGGTCCTGGGATCGAGTCTCGCATCGGGCTCTCTGCTCAGCAGGGAGTCTGCTTCCCTCTCTCTCTGCCTGCCTCTCTGCCTACTTGTGATCTCTCTCTCTCTGTGTCAAATAAATAAATAAAATCTTAAAAAAAAAAAAGAATCCTGAGCAGGAGAGAATAATGTAGTGGGTACATCTACAGAGAGAGAAATAATGTTCATAATGAATCCGAGTGAGGAGATTCTAGAAACAGGGAGAGCAACTGAGCGGTTACTGTATGAAGCCAGGCAGACAATAATTTGCTAGTCGTTGAAACAGAAAAGGAAAAGTGGATATGTGAGGCAATGGTGAGATTATCAACAGATTGATTCATAAAAAATAACTTTAAGCTAACTGTTTCCTTTAATTAGATCATGAAAATAATCCGATGGAGCTCTTATATTTTCATTTTTCTTCAAAAGTTCAAAATGCATCTGCCTTTCCTTCGTTCAACCAGATATATACGTATTGAATGGGTAACATGACATTGTTTTAACAGTTTGGGATTCAACACTGAGACACATAAATATTAGACTCATAAGCCTTATATTCTTGTTTGGGGGACAAGGGATATAAAACCAAACATATTTAGTAAATTATCTACCATCTTGGAAAGGGAAAAATATATGTAAAAAAGAGAAAGGGAATAGGATATGAGAGCGATATGTTGAGTGTGAGTTGCAGGGTGAAATTCAAGTGTTCAGTAGACTCCTGCAGAGGAGGCATTGAGCAAAACATTTAAGGAGGAAAGAGAATGAGTGCTACAGACAGTTGGAGGGAGAATGTTTCAGGAAGAGGAAGCAACCTGTTCAAAGGCCCTTGGCCTCCCTGGCTTGTTGGAAGAGGCCAGCACGCCTAGCGATCTGGGATTTTGTTTTTTAAAGTCTGACAAATTTACAGCCAATCATGTTAATTCATGTCTTTGCAATTCTTTGAGACCTAACCATGTTTATCCTGTTTTTAATGTGTCCCGCAGCCCCCCCCCCAGTATAGGAATTTTGAGCCTTTATGGAAATTTTTATATATATGAAGCATGGAGAGCAAAACTTTTCACACTTGATGTCAGTGACCATTATTATTTTTTTTATTAATATCATTGATTTCTGTATGGAGATTTCTTTTCTGTAGTTTTCTGAGAAGTTGTGTTGAAACTCCTTCACCCATTTCTAAAGTTGTGCTACCACTGTATTTCAGAAAGGATTTTAGGCCACATAATGTGAGTACATAAAATATGATCCCAAAGAGAAGCAGAAACAGAAGAATAAGAAATAAAACTTAAAATGTGCAGCATGATGTCCGTATCACATGAGGTTTTCCTTAAGCTGACTAGTGGGTGATAAAAACAGAAAAATCTTAGGGACATCTGGGTGGCGCAGTCAATTAAGCATCTGACTATTGATCTTAGCTTGAGTCTTATTCTCAGGGTTCTGAGTTTGGGTTCCTACTTAAAATAACAACAACAACAAACCAGAAAAGTCGTATAATTTAATTGATCATATCTATGAGATTAAAAAAAAAAGTGGATATACCATAGAAAAATAGAACTGTTCTTTTTAATAAGATCAGTCTTGTATTTTTCTTGGAGGTCCTCAAAAGAGAGTAGATATGATGAAATAACATTTTTTACAACATCCTTGCCAAAGATATGAATAGACAGGAAAAAATGTTTCACAGGAAAGGCAGTTTAATTCAAGACTTCAATTGATTATCTTGAGCACCTCTGGGAAAGTTGGAGAAAGCACATGAAATAATATTTGTTTTAGCAAAAAAAGAATCTCATTTTCTCACTAAGGATGTCACGTAACCACATGTTTACAAACTCTATGAATTACATCTCTGTCCCTTGTTCCATATTAAGATCCTGAAATCAAACCAGGGAAACTGGGATGAGATTTCTAGGGGTTTTTGCCAATTTTTATAGGAATGTTGAAGAAGAAGAACCCGGAACATTTTGTCTAATGCTAACAGTCTTCTGAATCTGAGTACCACAGAGGCTAGAAGCACACATCACAACCAAGGGCAAATTGGAACGCTTCCTTGTCTCAGTCTGGTTTTCCCCAATGAGTTAAATTTGTGGTAAAATTTAAGATAAAAATCTTAAAAATAAAGATAAAAATCTTTTAAAAAATTACAAATTAAGACCCCCACCCACTGATAAGCTCTCAAAAGTTGTTTTGAGGCAGTAGAAAATCTCGTCAGTGGTATTACAGTACATACATATTTGTCATGATTTCTAAAATTTGCCTCATTCTCATCTCTCTTTTTTTCTAAAGAGTTTATTTATTTATCTGACAGAGAGAAAGAGATCACAAGTAGGCAGAGAGGCAGGCAGAGAGAGAGGGGGAAGCAGGCTCTCTGCTGTGCAGAGAGCCCGATGCGGGGCTCGATCCCAGGACCCTGAGACCATGACCTGAGCCGAAGACAGAGGCTTTAACCCACTGAGCCACCCAGGTGCCCCTCATTCTCATCTCTTAATTATAACTCATGTGTTAGATTTCTGGAAAAATCTCTGCTCGCTGACCATGATGAGGACACAGATGACCACTTGGGTATGTGAGGTAATACAGAATGAATAAGTGGGAAATTCTAATGAACTTGATTTCAAGTGGGAGGATGGCAGTACATAACGCACAGCTTCCATGAGCCCTAAGGTGCAGGTAAGGTTTTCTGAATCAACCCTGGCTGATCTTCACAAAGATGAGTTATCTGCAATAATGCATAGCATAGGGCGATCTTCACACCTTTGACAACTAACCACCAGTCATGATTTGTGGTACCACTGCAAACCAGTAAAGGGCGGCAACAGTCAACAGTTTAGTAACACTAAACAATGAAGCTTAATTGTCATTTCAAGTTGTAAATAAAAGACTAACTTTGTTACATGCAAAGGTATTTACCTCAAATTAATTTTATTATGCTAATAGTTCTGATAGGCTAGCTTTAAACAATATAATCTTTACCCACAACAGCATGTGTAATTAATTCGACCATTCGTCATTTCAGAATCAGTTTGTTCTTACAAGACTTAGAAAGAAGTAGAAGTGGAAGATTTTTCTGCAGTTAGGCTGGGAGCACATAACAAAAGAAATATTTACTCACCTTCCAAAAGCATATTATCGAATAGCATAGGCATCCAAAAACTGTATTGATCTGAAATTGAAAATAAAAGAGTAATCACATTCAATGAAACATCAGTTGATACAGTTCTAAATTCAATGAATTCATTTTCAGGTATCAGTTCAGATCATGACTTGAACTCACATTCTTTAGCCACAGATTAATAAAGTGTACAAGAAAAGGGAAAACAATCTTGCAACAAATTTTGCCCTTTGCCAGGGCTTTATGAGTTTAATTAATTTGTGACCACAATATGTTAAAAGGTGGGGGGAGGGAAGGTGTTTATACTAAGTGATTAAAATGAGTCCGGGGGGGACAAGGAGGAGGTGACAGCCTCACACTTGGAGCCACATTGCACTTTAAATTTTCACTGGTTCTAAGCATGATGCGAGGATTCCTAATGGCTTTAAAAATTCCATCCATCCAGGATATCCTATCCATCCAGGATAGCCATTATGGAATATGTCTAGCGTTTGGGCTTTCTTGTAGGAGACGTCCTAATCTCTGGAGGCAGACTACTTTGTTGTAATCTCCAGCTCTTCTGCTGAAGACTTCTGCTGATCCTCACAAGAGGTCTCATCCTCTCAAACACTGTTTTTTATGGATAAAAAGGGGATAATTCAAAACTCATAACTGTTACAAAAAAGATTGAGTTAAATGGCCAAGGCACATTATAATGTTGTTTTTTAACATAAATATAGAGGCGAATCAAATAGACTATACATTATTTAGCTTTCATTGCTTTAAGTGGTTTAAAGACATGGAACATTTGTAAGTGTAATATTTACACATATAATGGAACGTTTATTTAGTGTAATAAGACACTAAACCTTAAATATTTACTATGGCAAAATAATTATTGCATGTACTTATAAATTATCATGTCATTTGTGGTATTTGTTTTCTTCTTAAAAAACATCATGTAATAATTTTTAAAAGTAAATAACAATCCTATTTATTGGGAAATCTTTGTTGATCCTTATAAATTATTGGTCGTAATGGGTTCCAGAGAAACAAAGCAGAGGCTACTGTCACACTCACTTGGAAGGACCCACCACGGTCATCAGTTTGCTCTAGGTCTGCCTGGCCTTATCACATTTTTCTTTCAGTGTGCTCATCTAGAGTATGTCCCTCTCAGTAGTAAATGAGTATGTCCTATGAAATTTGCGAAACTTTCACAACTTGAAATGGTCTCTGGCAGAGTAATTTTCAAATTGCTCCATGAAGATCCATACCTATGGAAAAGAGGTTGAACCAACGTAGCAGTTGTCCCGTTATGTAGTCTTCCTTTTTGTCCTTGTACTAAAATTGTAGCTGAGGACATTTCCCAGCCTTACTTAAATGGCATGTAAAACTTTCAGGAAATACCCTTACTGGGCAGTAGTTATCTTACTTTTCCCTTTTCTCCTTTCTTTTTTGAATGTGGGTATGAAGGTCAAAGCTGGAATAACCATCTTGAAGCATGACATAGACACCAGGTGTCGAGGCTGCAGAGCAAAAGATAATTGGTCCTGGCTTCCTGACATAATACACTGCCATACAAGCCCCGGACCGCTACGCTCCAGTGACTAGACGAGATTTCGTAGGGTCTCCTTGCAGTGGCTAAACTGTATGAATGAACACACCTTCTCTGACATCAACACAGAAGGTGTATAATTCACAACAGGACGATCACCCTTCATCTGAACTACACCGAATCATATTTCAAGCATTACAACAACAAAACTGCTTCTTAAAATAAATAACAATTCATTTAAATATTTTAGACTTATTCCATTATTTGGATCGTCTAACCTACAATAATTTGATTTGGTCTTTTTCTTTCCAAATACTCAAAAAAATTTTTTTCTGCCCTGAGTGTCTCACTTTTTCTTTTTTGAAGATTTTATTTATTTATTTGTCAGAGACAGAGAGCACAAGCGGGCAGAGTGGCAGGCAGAGGCAGAGGGAGAAGCAGGGTCCCTGATGTGGGACTCGATCCCAGGACCCTGGGATCATGACCTGAGCCGAAGGCAGTCGCTTAACCAACTGAGCCACCTAGGCATCTCTGTCTCACTTTGTCAATAGCTACATATTTAGCTTCATATATGCTGAAGAATTAAGGGGAAACTGGTTTTCCCTAAGGAATATATTCTAGACTCTTTGACCCATGGGTTTTAAAAACTGGTTAAAAAACCTGTTGTCCTATAAAATATAATTAACTACTAAATGCTTCCTATTATAGTCTTACTCATCGATTTGCTATTTTGCCCTTCCAAATAAGGGTAACTTCTGGTTAGTACTGTACCTACATGATGGGCTATGGAAGAGAGTCTGAACAGCACACTTCCAGACGCAGCGGTCAGTCTCCCTGATTTACGATCAGGTTATTATAATCCCAACTACTCATACTTAAGGCTTCATGTGAGCAGGCTGAGCCAATACGTGTTAAAGTTGACTGCTCTGGGTTGCGGTGAAATCAGCTCCAGCTCTGAAGTCAGGTATTCCTCGCTGTAAATCCTGACATGAACACTTACTACCCTATTTCCCGTGGGTTATTTCCTTGGCTTCTTGAGCCTGTGTCTGTAAATGGGGGTAATAACACCTGTTTCACAGTCCGGTTGAAAACCGGGCTTCATTCCTGGGAGGTGTTCAATAAATGTGAGCCCCTTTCCCCTACTAGAGTGTTCTGACACAAGGACCACACGTGAGCACAACCATTTTGACTCCTGTTTCTTAGGACTTGCTCTATTTGCCTATCGCTGGTTTGGGGGAGTATCGATGGCTTTGCTCAGCAGCCTCTTCTGTAGCTGGAACCCTCACCTGCTTTGAAAGTTGGCTGGAGCTGAATTGGAAGCAAATCCATTGGGAATGGAGACCGAGCAGCTCTGCATTCTCAGACGTGCTGCAGATGGGCTCCGCTGCTCTCCCCCTCCCTATCTTGCTACCTCTTGGTGGGTTTGAGACAAATTTGTCCAGGTGTTTGAGTTTCTGTGACAAAGGGTGTCTCTGAGGAGCTCAGCCACAGCTCGGCCCAGCTCACCCAAGATGGGATGTTGTGTACGTGGGAGGCCACAGAGGTGTATCTGCATTTCCATTCTGCCCCTGCTAGGGGTGTATCCCAAGGCCAGAGAAGAGGGGCAAAGAATATACAGTGAATGCTTAGCATCACCTTGCCATGCGCTAGACACTTGGTGTCCTTACTTGATTTCATCCCTAAAGGGGCTTGTGAGGTAGGCACTCTTACCTCCATTCCAGGTAAAGAAACCAAGCCCTAAATAACCTACAACGTAATTATTAAGTCATGAACTGAACCCAGCACTGTCTGGCCTTGAGACCCTGCCTCTTTTGCTATAGAATGCTGCCTCTTCTACCTAACGGAGCCTCTTTCTTTCCTCTGTAAAATCCTAGGGGATGGATGCTCTCCAAAGTTCCTTACACGCTCAAATCCTAGGGCTTCATCCTCTTTACTTTGAATGCAGGAATATAAAACTTACTAAGCTTTTTAAAGACTTAAGAAGCCTTCTGCAATAAATGTTCACACTATATTTGCCTCAGTGTGGTAGTCCTTTTTAATGCAGAGGACATAGAATGAGTAAATACATATAATTGGAGGTAGGAAGAAAAGAGTTAGGTACTTATCACTTGATGTAGACCTCATTTTTCAGCAGATTGCTATTGAAAATCTAAATACCCTTATTTTTTTTAAATTCTGATTATACAACAAAGCACAAATGAAACAATTCAGACTCCACACTGTGTTCAAAGAAGAAGGGGTTTCCGTAGGTACAATTGAGCCCACAGGGAGACACAGTTACAAACACGTTACAGCTGAAGGAGCTGGGCTACAAAAGATTATGTCGAAAAGCCCCTACATTATTAGCTTAACTCCATTTTAGTCTTCCTGGGTTGGCTGGGCAGTCAACGCAACAATATCTAACACTTACCTTCCTTCCCATTTGTCACGCACATTTTAAATTTGAAGATGTCATCTCACACTGATTTTTAAGAAAAAAAAACTTACCTTCTTTGGTATCATAATGCTTTATTTCTTTTCTCTGGAAGAGCAAGGCCAGTTCTGGGGAGATTTTGCAGGGCTCTGCTAAAGCTGCACTATAATACCCTTTGAGTGGCAAATTCAGTTTTATATTTAATGGATATATCTGCCTTAGTCATAATCAGTAAGCCTCCTCCTGGGTCACCAAGAAATGTTGCATTTGGTTGGGATTTATTATTTCTATTCATTGCTCTTTGTGTACCTCTTGGAACAACAGAGGGAGGATACTCTTTTCTTTCTTTTATTATCGTCAAGTCTGCACTTTTGTGAACCACATTTGAATTTGCATTTTGCTCTAGTTCATAATCTGGTCGTATTGCAAGCTGCTTGGAATTAAAGGTATTTAAAAGAGAGACAGAGCCCATTTTCCCAATTATTCAATAAGCTGTAGAAGGCAGATTCCTGCTGGAATGGGCATTTAGGTAAAGTGACAGAGGTGCGGAGGTTATGGCTTTTGAGGCAGAAGCTCTGTGGAAATTTAACCTGGCCCATTTCACTGCAGTTTCTTTAACTGTACTATTTACGAGATACTCTAGCTGACTCACTTTATGGACCTTTTTTTTTTTTTTTGCAGATTTAAAATTCACCGTTTTGATTCCGCATTCCAGGTTTTACGGCCATCGGAACCTCCGTGGCACAAGACACGATTTTCATGCACATGAGGTTTCCACTGGTGTCATGTGCAATGTGAAGTTCGGGCAAGGACAAATGACTCAACTCTCCCCTGGAAATGGGATTGCGGGGCCCCTTCCACCCCTTCCAAATGTTGCAATTAATCAGCCCCACAAATACGTTTTGGGTGTGTACTGTGTGCAAGGATATAAATACAGCAGACTGGCTTCTGGGGTTATTTGATTTACCAGCAGCCTACTTCAATTCTCCCTCACCTACCCCCATGTTTTGACCTAATTAAACACTCTTTAACACCTGGTGCTTAAAAAAGGAAGTCTCATTTAAAGAGTGTGCGAACAAAAAAGGGAAGGATAGAAAAGACACCACGTCTCTTCCCCTACCTGCCACTCCTGCTCCCCATACGGAAGGCTCTCACAATCCAGGCAGTTGGATATCTCCAGGGGGGTGTGGAGACCACAACCTGCAATGCCAATGATCTCTCTGAGATTCCACATGCTGCTGGGCTCCCCAATTCATTTGCTTTGTTTGGTTTTCTATGATAGAGTCAAGAGAGGTTACACTTGGGTCTCAAAGCCTGGTCTGACCCAGATAAATGGGCCCTCCAGAGGCCCCAGTCTGGACTAGGGTTCGGTCCTCAGTGGCATAAGAGCTATTTTATTTAGGCAAATCCCTTAACAAGAATATCACAAAGTAGTGGGTTCACATTTTGGGGACTGTTTCCTTCTCAGTGAATGAGTGATGACGGAGGACTCTTATCCAGGGATGGATCCCAGTCACGAAGGGAGCTGCTGGCGTCCACATCTTGTTTGTTCAGACAAGGGCTTTGAGACCCAATTTCATCCTGCTTGACATCCCCAATCAAAACCATCATAGCAACCACAAGGGAAACATACACAGAGTTCAGGAAAATCTCTACCATATAGGCTGGTTGGTGGCTCTGTGCCCTTTCTTTTTAAAACCGTGGTCAAATAATTGCCACTGAACTTCTCAACGAGCCTGTAATAAGTGTGACTGACACCCAGGCATATGATTTGTTGGACAGATCACATCATAACTTGGTCAGCATGGTGCTTCAAAATTTACAAAAGGATTTTTCTTTAACAATCACAACAGTAGGTAACACTTAGTGGGACCTTACACCAGACCAGGTGTGATTCTCAGCATTTTATGAGCATCTTCTCATTTAATTCTTCTGGCAGCCCACGCAGGGAGAAGCCTTAAAGATCACATAGCTTGAGTTCCATCCTGGCTCCTAGCCGTGCGGCCTTAGTGCCTCTCTGTGTCAAAGTTTCCCATGGTCTTCACGACGACTGTGGGTGTTGTAACTACCATTTCCCTGCCTTACAAATGTGAAAAAAGAGTAAAAAATGTTAGTATAATACTCTGCGTTTGACTAGGATTCTCCGAAAGAAAAATCTCATGTACTTTGGTCTGCTCTCCCTGTCTACTCCAAGAACAACTGATTCAAATAGTTTTTTTCTCCAGACCACTGCAGGACCAACCTATCTTGGCATCCACTTTTGCCCCAATTCCTAACCTCCCACCAATGCATTCTCTCCATGGCAGCCAGCATGTTAGAAACATATCTAATTATATATGTTATAACCATATCTCATCCGATATCTAATCTGTGATAAACATATCTAATCATATGTCATATTCTGCTTTACACCCTTGGTAACTTTCCATTGTCCCTAGAATGGAAACTAAATCCTTACCATGAACTGTATGGAAAGATTCACCTACAGATGCCTGCCTAGCCAAACTGATCTCACAACACGTTGCCTGTTGCTCTCCTTATTGAATGAAGAAAGGTAAGAAGTGGGCATCTTATCATCTGAACTGCTTTCCAAGGATAAGACCCACTCTGCAAAATCATGTAGTTGGGCACTCATCACAAACTGCCTGATTCAAGACCATCTCCAACTTTAATATGTGCCTATATGCCTCAATCTTGAATGGAGAATGCAAGTTAGATAGATTCAGCGTTATAAAAAATTAGTGACCTTCCAAGACCAAAGATCCCTATTTTTCCTACAAGGTAGTAAAACTATTGTCCTGAAAGTACTGCAGCTTCTCATTTGACAAAGTAACAATACTTGACAAAACAATGACAGCTAATAGTTAGTACTTTAAAACCTACCATGTGATATTGTCCACATTCTGTATATATGAACTCCCCCCAAATTTATAGTGTAGTTACTATTATAATTCCCATCACACAGATAAAGAAAATTAGGCATCTAGCAAATTCCAACCAAGAAAAGAAATCCAAGAGGTGGCAAATTACACCATAGATTTAATAAGAAAAATCGTATTCATCTGCCTCCCATTTGTACTTCTAACATTAGTGGGATAGCAATTTAAGTTTTGGTAAACACGCATAGTTCTGAAAATTTTTTTACTCCTATATCATACTTGGAAAAGCAAAAAAATAAAATTACAATCGTCTCCTAATTAAGAATTCAATGCTTGTTTCTCAGACTTTGAAAACGCTCTCATCACTACAACAATAAAACAGTTCTTGCTTTTCAATGATTTATACTTCGCTTCTGTCTACTCAAACCTATGGCAAGATACCCACCATTGTGATCCACTCACTCAACGATTTACATTTGTGTCTAATGAGGTAATAAGACAGTGCATACACAGTCCAGTACCTATAGAATGCAGAAATGATTCCTTTATAGCGACCCCATGTAGGACATATTCTCTGGGAATGCATGGATATAACAAGCCTCCATGTCTTTTCTTTTTTTAAGATTTTATTTATTTATTTGAGAGAGAGAGAGTGAAAGAGAACATGAGAGGGGAAAAGGTCAGAGGGAGAAGCAGACTCCTTAGAATGCTGGGAGCCCGATGCGGGACTCAATTCCAGGACTCTGGGATCATGACCTGAGCCGAAGGCAATCGCCCGACCAGCTGAGCCCCCCAGGCGCCCTAGCCTCCATATCTTAGAATTGTCTACTTCGTTTTTCTGCCAAATTGGGATGGCTCCCTACTGCGTGGGGCTAAGTCTCTGTTTAGATTTTTATTTTTTAAAAGCTTAAGTAGATTCTGCAGGTTTAAAAAGATCAGATCTCAAGTTATTAATATTTGAGCAACTGCAAAAAATTAAGCTAAAATTCCAGGCAACATGGCTGATTCATTTTCATCTATTGACTTTGTTGTTTCACACTTTGGGGAATAGTTGGCCGGGGTCTGTTTGATTTGGGAGGATTATTAAAAAGTGTTTTCATTGCCTACAATGATTTTCAATAATAGGTCAGCAAATGAAGGGATTTAAATACATGTTTTATTGAAAGTTTAAAAATAGTTTGGATTTAAAGGGATGCTCTAAAGTAACACTATAATGTTTTGCAGACACAGAACTGTTCCTTAGATGTGAATTAATGTAAGCAAGGTGGATAATTAAACACAGCTTACATATTTAATATTCTCAGCATGGTCTGTAACCAGGGAACATGTGATTATTTTTTCCTCCCATCCTCTACCTCACTTTTTCCAACACCATGGCCTTCACAGCATCCAGGTGAACATTTCTTCAAATACATACTGTAAATATATCATAATACAAAAAAGATGCAATGTGATTTTTAAGAGTCAGTACATATAAACATGCATAATGGACATGATAAAAAGAATGGTTAAGCATTTTTTTTCCAAATCATCATGGGCTTAATAGACGGAGAACCTCCGAACTATCAAAATGTGAAACAGCCAGGATAGCTCTGGTCCTTACCGAACAGAGCCAACACGAGCTCCTGTTTAATGCTGTACCAACAATTATAAACCTTTAGTTGTGGAGAGATGGGATATTGGGAGTTGGGAGCTGCAGAACGCTCAGTATAATGGCTGTTCACCGACGAGGCACAAAAGTATTTCAGTATTTTAACTAACTGAATGTCTACAGTGGTGCATTATTTATTGGGGGAGGTCATCAAGAGGACATGACCTCCAGTGACCTGTGAGCTGGATCCCAGAAATCAGAGGCTTCCCATCTCTTCCCTGTCCTTGGAATTGCATTCGGCTCACCTTCCCAGTCTTGGGAAGGTGACGCCTTGGGATAGTGATGTGGTGTTGTGACCATCTGGATGGTACACGTGATTGGACAATACACATGACTGAACCCTTTTAAGGCCTCTATATACACTTTCTAGTGAGTGGGTGGAGAGATCCACTCATCCTGCAGGCACCTGAGACAAACCTCATATGTAAATTCCCTTGTTTACTAAACCTGCCACTGATCTAACCTAGAGTGGCCAGTGTCTTTCTTCTGTCTCTCCCTGACTCCTATGTGTGGGGTCAGTTTCAGATTTCACCTGGGAAGCTCCCAGAGAGGTTGTGAACCAAGGCCCTGGCTTACGAAGGCTCAGAGCTCAATGTGAGATCAGCTAGTAATATGCAGCCTAGGAAAGCCACCACTTTGCATTTACCATTTTAAGCTCCTGCCTTTTTGTATTACTATCTGAGAGCCCAGTTCTAGAATCACATCTCCAGCGCTGGCTTACAAAGGAGAGTCTGCACTGAACGTCCCATGCTGCTAATGATCAGTGCATTCCTTATTGCTTTGGTAAATAGAGTATCTCAAAATATAGGTGGTTCATGGGTTTTTAGACTTTATGTAATGTATCCACCTCTATACTCTCTCTTCTCTGACCCCTTGTTTCCTTCTTTTACCAACTGTCATGGCAATACGCCTTTCTCTTTAACATGGGCTGTTGCATCCCGCAAGCATGTTAGCATTTTTCCTGACGGTCCTTGCCAGATGCTAAAGCCTGTATTCCAGGAGAATGATTTCACAACAACCGCATTCCTCCTTATTTAACTTTATTATCTGCCTTTCTTGATCCAGGTCCTTAACATCTGTTTCCAGGCATAATCCTCCCGTTCCTTCTGGTACATGTTGACCAGGTCCTGCGTCTTCTTTGATAGTCCTTTTCTTCCCTTAGTGCTGAAATCTAGTACTTCCCTAGCCAAGTTATGTTTGACTGTATGTGATTTCAATCTTAATTATTGTTCTGGAGACCAGGATAGATCTGGAGGGAGCATGCGTGTGTTGTCTCATAATACACCAGCTTCTGTGTGGCCACCAAGCAATGTGCTATCTTCAGAGAGGGCTATGTGGACAACTTCTGCAGATCCGGAGGGTTCACTAGAAACTAGGGATTTGAGAATCCAAGTACATCTTATATGTCAGAATCTCATTCTTTCCCAGTTAAGGTCCTAACCTTGACAAAACAGATTTGCTTGGGTTGAGAAGTCAGTCTTCTTTGGAGATCTGCTACTTTTTAAATTCAATCTGGGGTCTAGTTTGTAGCATTTTTTTTTTTTAACCAACCAGTGCCAAGAGATGAGAATCTCTTTATATGCTGTCAGAGAGGACATCAGACTTTCATAACTACCCCTTAATTGCTCAGAATTTTATTACCTTTTTCAAATCATCAATTGTTCCTATCAATAACCAAGTAATTCCATTATCCTTAAAATTACAATAATTAAGACTTTTCAAACACCTGATACATTGCATCCACTAGGCATTTACTTCTGTTATACCCATTCACCACCAGGGAGCAATTTAATAGTTTTACAACAACCTTTTGCCAGGAGCTCCATCTACCACCAGTAATAGGGTCCTCATTGCCAGGTGACCAGCAGGTGGTCAAGCTCCAATATCCCACCTTATTCTTTGCACTTTCTGGTCACTCCTGGTAGCAGCTATGGCCAGTTGACTTCCTAAGAAAGCAAAACATGAAGTGAAGATTAGCAATGTAGGATAAACATGGTGCCAAAAGGAAAACAAATATAACTGGGAAAAGGAACATTTGGGCCATGATGCAATGCAGTCTCGGAAAAAGTTTCACCTGACATGAGGCATATGGAAACTGGGGTCGCCCTTCAAAGTTGTTCTGCATTGGGACAAAGGGGTAGGGTAGAGTGGGACTTTGATCAAGGCAAATCTTATTAGTGTAGGCCAACGACTCTTAAACTTTAGCATGTATCGGAATCAGAACCCACGAAAACTTAATAAAATTGATTCTTTTTTTTTTTAAGATTTTATTTATTTGACAGAGAGAAACACAGCGAGAGAGGGAACACAAGCAGAGGGAG